>OY986043.1:39215114-39815114 GCA_963920215.1 Nineta flava | reverse complement strand
AGGGTTAAATGCTGTCATAAACAATCCCCTTGGAGCAACTGGCGAACTCCACTGTATCAATGCCCTCCCCATCAAGTGGCCTATGGGGTAGTACATGGCCCGATTTTTTTCGTGGGAACAAAATGGATAAACACAATAAAGAAAATAATAAGTCTGGGGCTCAAATCCCCTCAAAAAGTGAATCAACCGAGGCTGTACAAGCAAACCTCGCCGAGACACAAAAAACTGCAGGTGCATCCAGCCCAGCAGAAAATATGGACGATAAAGTCCAGAATCCTTTCCTGAAGGTGAAAAGCATTTGGAAAGAAAGCAAGAGCTGAGGAGAAACCGATTCCTCCGATAAAGAGGGAAATCCGGACAAAAAACCCCACAGCCCTTGTTTTGTCAGAAACAGTGATACCTGTAGGGTCTGACTCAGGAAAAACCCACAGGAAAAGAGACTGAGATCTGAAGATGGGACTCCAAGCCAGAAACAGATCTCGAAAAAACGAAGAAAGGGGGAACATACAAGTGCTATTAATACCTTTGCTGAAACCGCCGCAACAACAAAGATAAGCATTGCATTGCGGGGGTATCCTGAGGTCAAAATGACTCAGGAACAATCCGAAGAGGTTCAACTCTCGATGCTACAAACCCTTATTAGCCAAGAGCTCGTTGAGGGCCCACAATATCGGGGTTGCCACCTGGACAGAGGGGCCGTCGTTGTGCGGTGCATAGGATCAACAGCTATAAACTGGCTCATGGAGACCGTCCCGAATACCAGACTAGGGACGGAGCGGAACTTGTGGTCGGGGATGCAAGAGCCATGATGAACACATCAAAGGTTCTGCTGTATACTCCCCAGATCTATAACACCGTTGAAACGGGCAAAGTGATCAAAGCTCTTGGAGTGCAGAATACAAACCTGCACACTCAGGAATGGCGAAGTGTCAACAACACGAGGACCAATGCAGGACATACCATCGTACTGGAAGTAGATGCAGCGAATCTGCGGGTGATTCAGGATCGAGGGTTTAAATTATACCTCGGGTTTGGTCAAGTCAACCTTAGACCACTGAATACTTCAAACAGGAAAAAGAATGTCTGATCTTCGGATGCTTCAGATAAACCTCCAGCACAGTAAGGCGGCCTCCGCTGTCTTCTGTCAAAATGTGCTGAAAAGGGGAATCTCCATAGCTCTGATCCAAGAACCTTGGGCTGTTAACCATAGGATTCTCGGACTAGGAGATACTAGAGGACAAATTATCTACGATAAAACCTCGGAGAGACCCAGAACTTGCATTTATGCAAGAAAGGACATCAATGTCTTGCCGCTGTTAGAGTTTTGTCAGAGAGATCTAACAGCAGTAAAAGTAAAATACAACATGGAGAACGGAACTGGAGTGATAATCATCGCTTCGGTCTACCTACCCTATGATGCATCTACTCCACCACCATCAACAGAGATGGAAGACCTGATCCAGTATTGTGAGGCAAAAAACCACCAACTGATCATGGGATGTGATGCAAACGCGCATCACACTGCGTGGGGTAGCACAAACACAAATACAAGAGGTGAGTACCTGTTTGATTATATCATAGCTAACAACTTAGATATAGTTAACCAAGGCAACAAGCCGACTTTTATTAACAAAGTGCGGAAGGAAGTCATTGATGTAACACTGAGCACTTATGAAATCAGTGGTAAAATCAAGAAATGGCTAGTGTCCGATGAACCATCAGCATCGGATCACAGACAAATCTATTACAATGTGGAGGTAAGAACGGACCCATGTGATATACAATATCGGGATCCGAGGAGAACCAATTGGGACGAATATAATTCGACACTAAAGTTCAAACTCGCCACAATTCCGAAAAAAGTTAAAACAGTATTGTACATTGAGCTAACTGCAACTGAGCTTCAGCATGCAATAATTAACTCTTTCCAAGAAAACTGCCCGGAGGTCTCAAAAGACATCAGCAGGTCGACTTGTTGGTGGAATGAGGGCCTAAGGAGTCAAAGACGAAGGGTTCGCCAGCTATTTAACAGAGCAAGGAGGTTGGGGAACTGGGATAATTACCATGAAGCCCTTACCGAATACAAAAGGTCTCTGAAGAAAGCCAAAGTGGACTCATGGAGGAAGCTCTGTCATGATGTTGAAAACACATCTGATGGAGCAAGGCTCCATCGTGTCCTGGCGAAGAAACCCGCTGACACCATCGGCTCACTTCGTAAACCCAATGGTGAGTATACTAGCTCCGCGAAGGATACACTCGAGACACTGCTCCGGATTCGGTGACAGTGGACGATGAAAACACTTCTCAAGAACAGTTTAACCAGTTTCTCTCGCCGACTGGCGAGGACTGGAGAAGAGCGGCGATTGCCATTAACCGCTCAAAAATCGAATGGGCAATAAACTCATTCGACCCCTACAAAGCACCGGGACCAGATGGGATATACCCAGTTCTTTTACAAAAAGGAGCAGAGCATCTTTTAACTCTGCTTGGTCATATATTCAGGGCAAGCCTGACTACGGGTTATATCCCAACCGTATGGAAGCCAGTAAGAGTGACCTTTTTGCCAAAACCGGGGAGGCTTTATCACTCCACGGGAAAGGACTTTAGACCAATTAGTCTGTCATCGTTGCTACTGAAAACAATTGAACGACTAATAGGATTTCATTTGACTCAGGGGGCATTGTCAAGAAATCCGCTTCATGTCAACCAACACGCGTATCAGGTGGGGAAATCCTGTGAATCAGCCCTCCACAACCTAATATACAGGAGTGAGGAGGGATTCGCAAGGAAACAAACTACCTTGTGCGTTTTTCTAGACATAGAGGGGGCATTTGACAATGCTTCTCACAATTCCATGGTTGATTCTGCAGGTCGGCACGGAGTTGACGACACCTTTTGCAGGTGGATAAAATCTATGCTGATAGGAAGAAGAATAAAAACTTCTCTTTTTGGAAAGTCTGTCACTGTGAGAGCCACAAAGGGATGTACACAGGGTGGTGTCTTATCCCCACTCCTGTGGAGCCTGACAGTGAACAGCTTACTGACAAACCTCAACCAAAATGGATACTACACACAGGGTTACGCGGACGACATTGTAATTGCAATCCAGGGACCCTGTGAAGGCACAATCTCGGAGCTTATGCAAAACGCTCTTAGAATCGCACAGGAATGGTGTATCAATCGGGGATTGAAAATTAACCCTGGTAAGACCGCACTAATTCCATTCACACGTAAAAGGAAGGTGAATAACATAAAACCACCAATCCTCTTCGGTGAAAGATTACAGATCACAAGGGAAGCCAAGTTCTTGGGAGTAATGCTGGACTCCAAACTAACATGGAACCCTCATCTGGAATATATAACAAATAAGAGCAAATCTTCTCTCATGCTTTGCAAGAGAGCATGTGGAAAAGTCTGGGGTCTAAACCCCAAAATGATCCACTGGCTCTACACAACAGTAGTCAGGCCATTATAACCTATGCTGCTTTAGTGTGCTGGCCAAAAGTTAAGCAGATTACTGCGTGCATAAAGCTGTCCAGGATCCAGAGGCTGGCCTGCTTGTGCATCACTGGATCCATGAGCAGTACACCTACAGCTGCCATGGAAGTCATACTGGGGCTGCTTCCGCTAAGCATTGTAGTAACAGCTAAAGCGAGATCCAGCGCCTATAGATTGTCTTGCAATAACAACTGGATAAATAAAAATCAGGTTGGACATGCAAGTATCGTGGGAACAACAATTATCTCAGACCCCGTCTTTGAAATGGGCACAGATATACTTCCCAAGACATACTCCTTCTCAAAACCTTTCACTGTAGTATGTGATAGGGCCATGTGGTCGGAAGGAGAACCATCCTACCTCAGGAAAGGAATCGTCTGGTATACAGACGGATCCAAAACTGAAGAAGGGACCGTGGCGGGAATCTACGGTGAGAGACCAAAAGCAAACATAAGCCGCAACTTGGGGAAATATGCTACGGTCTTCCAAGCAGAAGTCTACGCCATACTGGCTTGCGTCCGTGAGAACCAACGTAGAGGCTACATAAACCAGAACGTATGTATTCTGTCGGACAGTCAAGCTGCTTTAAAAGCCTTGTCTGGAACTGAGGTCACCTCAAGGATAGTCAAGGATTGTCTGGAGGAACTTCTGAAACTGGCAAAACGGAACAATGTTAAATTGATCTGGGTGCCGGGTCACAGTGGTTTCGAAGGAAACGAAAAAGCGGATACCTTAGCAAAGAAGGGAGTCGGAATGCCATTCATAGGCCCAGAGCCTATTTTAGGAATTCCAAAGACTGCATGTAAACAAGTGATCAACGAGTGGTCAAATGCTAAACACCGTGATCACTGGGAAAAAGTACAGCGGCAAGAGCTCGGGAAGGTACTGCTTCAGAGTGCAACAAAGAGGGTATCTCTCGATGCACTGAGGCTGAACAGGATGCAACTGCGGAGGGGGACCGGGTTCATTACTGGGCATTATCCCATGCGGAAGCATCTGCACACAATAGGACTCCATAACGGCTCCATTGTGTGCAGATTGTGTGGCGAGGAGGAAGAAACATCCAGCCACATAATCATTGACTGCGAACCTCTGGGTTACAGCAGATACAGGATATTCGGTGCATCTCACCCCGAATATATGAACCTTTAGGAGGACCTGATAAGCAAGCTCCAGGCTATTGCCAACATATGGGAGAAGCGAGTCTCGTCAGACTCTGTTAGGAGGGGGAGCACAATGAACCATAGGGTCGAAGTGCAATAATTTTTACCCCGATATCAATCAATCAATCAATCAATGGTCAAAAGGTATCTCTCTAATTGCAGCAAAATTTTGGGTTAAAATACCAAGAAAAGAGTATCTTGTTCCTCAAGGCTCTGTGATTGGACCAGTCCTTTGGAATCAATTCTTAACGATGTGTTAAGAACTGAAACCGATAGCGTACAAATAATTGGATATGCTGGTGATAATGCCGTAGTAGCAAAAGCTAAAACGAGACAAGAGTTAGTTAGCAACAGCAACTATACCTTATCGAAAATATCAAATGCAATCAAGAAAAAATGATTAACGCTCCCTGCCTTGAAAACTGAAGCCTTAATATTATATGGAGGTAGAAAGCTAAAAACTTTACAAATAGAGGTGAATAAAACTGAAGTGAACACTAAAGACTGTGTCAAATATCTTGGTATGATGCTACAACCTAATTAAGAGAGCTCACATACTTTATTGATCAAGTGGAGCGGAGGAAGCTGCACTTCCAAGTCATGCCCTCGGTAGAAAGTCCTACATCATCCGTTAGAAGAATTATCATTAGACTTACCGTTAGAAGGTCGTAAGGGAATGAAATTCTAAGATGAAAAGTCCTAACATTTTTGCACCTGACCCATCGTTAATTAGATATTAAATAAAGTAACCAATTAGAGAAGCGCGTTAACGGAATAAAAAATGGTGCGGAATGAACGTAATATATATATATATATATATATATATATATATATATATATATGTATATATATATGTATATATATATGTATATATATATGTATATATATATGTATATATATATGTATTTATATATATATATATATATATATATATATATATATATATATATATATATTATATATATATATATATATATATATATATATATATATATATATATATATATTTATATATGTATACATATGTAGACAAGAAAGAAAACAGAAATTCAACAAAACAACAACGAACAACAACATAAGAAAAAAAAATTCGATACGCAGGTGCTGCGTCAACTTAGCTAATTTCCTAAGAAAACATTAATCACTCTCTAGCCGTCATAATTTTAGTGTGATCATAATGAAATATAAAATTACTGACTTTAGTATTTGCGAAAATTAAATTTATTATTATCCGAAATTGAACGGTATAACGATTATAGTTTATAGTTACTATGGAAACGACAATCAAAATTTTTTACAATAAAATATATTTCTGGAGAATAATTTTTTTAGTACTCCACTGTTTAAAATTTATTATTATTTTGTTTTCATATTTTTATTATTCAAAAAATAATAATTTATATAATTATTGGTTTATGCGAGTTGAGAATTTACATAATTTCAACAAACATTTACTTAGATCGGATATGACTTGCGTATATCCAAGCTTACTTCGATATTTCCGCACATATTTCAAATCAGTTACAAAAAGTACTTGTCTCAAGACAGTTACTAAAATTAGTTGGCTCAGTACAGTTACTAAAAGTAGTTGTCTCACATGAATTAATCAGATGGTATTTTGAATTTTTATTTCTTCAATTTACAAATTGAATATTTATTATGGATTGTGCTGAAGTATCGAATAGGCGAATTAATGGTTTCTATCTGATTGTATCTAAGTATATTTTTTTTGTATAATTTATTTAATTCACCATTCCGAAACTTGTGGTTTTTCAAACTTGTCACATTTCAATACACATTCTATACACATTTTGGCTGTACAATTTATGTATTTTATGTGAATATGCAATGACTTTTTTAATTTATAACTATATTGTTTTGTATACGCTTAGTATTTTTGGCCTTGTAGTTTTTCTTTACAGGAGCGTAAAGTCCCCTTTATATACAACTATGTATCTGATTTAAATTTGTAGTGTATATTTATATTTTTGCAAATCAGACATATTTGAACATTTTTTTTACTGTAGTGTCGTTTTTTTTTTTATATACGATATTTCTTTTTACTACAGTTCAATCTAGTACATATTCATGTAATTTTTTTTATAACTTGTACAACCAAACTTAGTATTTTAAGGATAGTTATACTATCAACATATTAAATGAAAAATTATTTATTTCAAATATATTTTATTTTTACATATATTTTGTTTTGTTCTTTTTTTTGTACTTTTTTTTATTTTCAGTATTTCTGATTCGAATCACTAGTCGATAACTTAGACACTTACTGGATAGTAAAGACCTTACTACCTCAATATTATCTTTTTTAATGGGCCCAGCTTTTATTGAAAGACTTTCGGTTCAACGTATTATTTTTTTTATATTTACGTGTATCGCGTTAGCACCGATCGTTTTCCAATTTTCATAATTCCACATACAATACTCTGCTTTGGATTTTTTTTTTAAAGTACCGTATATTTAGTTTTCATTATTTTTTTTTAAAAAATACATCATAATACCTCTTTTAATTAAAATTACTAAATTAACTTAATTTCATATTTATGAAAATAATTGATAAAAATAATTATTTTCAATAAAGTGTTTAGTTTTTTTTTTTAAACTAAACACTTTTAATTATTTTTTTTTTTAAATACACATATGGAAGCAGAGCAAATATCCATATGTGTCTTTTGTTTTCGATAGTTTTCACAAAGCTCGACTTGTGATTCTGAAATTCTTTTTGAAAGTTGAAATGATTATAATTTTTTCTTTATATTTATACATTTATATCTTTTACATTCTCTTTAATTCTATAATTATATTTAACTTAGTGCTAATTTTTTTCTCTTTCTTCTATTTTGTTTGTGGTTTAAATTTTCATTATGCCGAGAACAACTCGTAATACACCAGGTACCCCAGGAGATGACGATCCTCCAACTTCACCAGATGACTTATTCATCACGCCTCATCAAGTATCAGCGGTTAACTTAGCGGCTATAACTACGCAGATGCAGACTACAGCTCAACAGTTCCATGCGTCAGTGCTGCACGTTTCGGATGTACAGCAACAAATACAACAGCAAAGCAAGCAGATTAGTAGCATTACCGATGCCTTGGCAACAATAACAACTACTCTATCAAATAATAACACTAGTTCAAATCAATTAACTTCAAATTTTAGTTTTTTTGCAAAACCGAGTATAGATTCCTTTATAAATAAAATCACTATTCTGGACATTTCGGTTCCAGAAAATATTATACAGTTTATTGTCGATACTCAACATTTAGTTGATATTAATTTTTTACCTATAGACGTTCTTTTGAAATCTTTAATCAATAGGTGTGCTTCGAACGCACAAACATTTTGGTCTACTTGTTTGGCTGACTCTTTGTCTTGGCAAAATATTAAACATAATTTATTACAAGTTTATATTCCACCTTTGACTAAACAGATATTAATTGATAGATTGGTCCGGCGAAATCAACTTGACACTGAAAAATTTTCGACATTTGTTCCTTCAATAATAAAATTCGCGAACATCCTACTTAATGATTCATCTGAATCCGAAATCATACAAATTATTTTTGCTCATGCCAATAATTATGTCCTAACTATTCTTGGTTTATATCAAATTCCCGATACTTATAAAGATTTGTATCAACTAATCACTAAAATTGAGGAAATTCAAGCGCGAATATCTACAACACCCCTCAGTGTAAACGTTAGTTCAGTTCAAAATACGCATAATGACACTAAACTTTTTTGTACTTTCTGTAAAGGTACTAATCACAATTTTAAATTTTGTTTTAAAAGAAAGAAGGATAATATAAATGTTAGTACTACGGTTCCAAAAAACTCGCAATAGACCCCAAGTTTCTTATTAATGATGTTATTTTAAATTATACTATTTTACCTCTACAAACCATTTTCATTCAAGGTTATCCTTTATTAACACTTTTTGATTCCGGTGCTACTGTTAATGCTATTAAAACTGCGACTTTTAATAAGTTAAAAGCTAACAATAGAAACATCGTCACCGAATCAGTTGATAAAACTATTTCTTTGCCGGGAAATAATTTTTTAAAATGTAATTTAACTGCGAAACTTCATTTTAAATTGGCTAATTTTTCATGGACTCAAACTTTTTTTATAGTAGATTCATTACCGTTTGAGGTAATTTTAGGTGTTGCCACACTTAAAGATTGCAACATCATTTTGGACTTCTTTAAGTCGACGATCAAATTTTATTTTCATCCTAATGTTGAAATACCGTTTTCGGGTTTTTGTAACAATAATCGAATTATTAATACCATTGTTGAAGCGAAAGTAAATCTTAATAGCAAACAAACCAAAGTGTTGCAAACACTTCTTCAAAACTTTAAATCGATTTTTTCTGACATTCCTGGTCTTGCCAATAGTTTTGAATATAAAATTAAGTTAATCGATAACATTCCGGTTTGTAAAGCTCCTTACTATCTGGCACCCGATAAAGCCAAACTTTTGGACGAGCATGTTCAAGAGCTTGTTACACAAGGGGTACTTTCTCCTTCGAACTCTAATTATAGCTCACCCGTCTTCTTTGTTAAAAAGAAAGACGATTCTTATCGGTTAGTCGCTGACTATAGGTTTGTTAACAAACATATAGAGTTTGATCCGATGAGTTCAGCCAGTATGGCTCATATTTTCGCTAGCTTAGGTAATTCGAAAGTGTTTACACTCCTCGACATGAAATCCAGTTTTCATCAGATAAAATTATCAGATGACTCGAAACATGTCACCGCGATCGTCACACAATATGGTCTGTTTGAGTACAATACCATGCCTTTCGGGCTAAAGGTGGCTAGTCAATCATTAGCTCGTTTTTTAAATTCCAGTCTCGCAGAATTTCGTCATAAATTTCTTCTTATTTATTATGACGATTTAATTGTACATTCGCCCGACATTGAATCACATTTAAATCACCTGAATCTCTTGTTCACTAAAATAAAGTCTATCGGTATCACTATTAATCCTTCTAAGGCTCGATTTTGTATGTCGAGGGTACGTTTGTTGGGTAGCGTAATATCCGCTGAGGGACGCTTTATAGACCCTATTAAGGTGCAAGCAATCAATGACATGCCAACTCCAAAAAACGTCAAAGAAGTTATGCGTCTAGTTGGGGCTGCGGCTTTTTACTCCCGCTATATTCCCATGTTCAGTCAGATTGTAGCTCCGTTATACGATTTAAAAAAGAAAGGTGTTAGGTTCAAAATTACTAAGGTTCATCTTGATGCAATCTCTACTTTAAAAAAATCTTTAGTAAGTGCGCCTGTCTTAAAATTTCCTAATTTTGACAAACCTTTTGTGCTACAAACTGACGGATCAGCTACAGGTCTGGGCGCGGTATTACTTCAAAAATATGATGACGGTTTGCACCCCATTATGTACTGTTCTCGAAAATTGAATCCAGCCGAATTAAAATATAACAGTCATGAATTAGAACTTCTCGCAGTAGTAACGGCCCTAGATAAATTTAAAGATTTTTTAACCGACCGCAAGTTTACTCTACAGACTGACTGCAGGTCGTTATTGTGGATTTTTAATACCCCCAATAAATTTAATAAATTATCTAGGTGGATCCTTAAAATTTCGAGATATGACTTAACCCCGGAACATATTAAGGGCAAATTGAACAATATGGCCGATTTTCTATCTAGGTTATACGAAACTGACCATTTAATAGTGAACAAATTTTCTGATTCAAATCAAGATTCAGGCAAAAATTTCATTAAAGTTAAAGAGTTGCATAGCAATGATCCAGGTTATGCAAACCTTTTAAAAAAGATAACCAATACTTTGGATCAAACTGACTTAGAATCGGTGAATGAAGAAATCAGGAACAATGCGCAACTGAACTTTATTAACGTTTTAGCTAATACAAATTTTGATTACCTTTCTATTAAAAGCGAGCAACGTAACTCTCCCGAATGTAAAATCATTTATCAGAACCTTAAGGCTCAGATGAATGTCCCTAATTTTTGCATAAAGGATGGGTTAATATATAAGTTCGTCGGAAAGAATCGACTAAAACGTATATTTTTACCTGATAATTTACTCGACTATGTTCTTCGATATTATCATGATTCTAAATATGCTGCGCATAATTCAGTAATTAAAACATTCCGTGAAATTAGTAAAATTTTTTACTACAAAAACCTCTATGCAAAAGTAAGGGACTATGTCAGAACCTGTAAAGTGTGCCAGGCTATAAGGCCATATACACGTAACGATAAGGTTCAGTTGAGTAGTTCCGTGCCGGAGTATACCCTACATACTTTGTACGTCGACTTTATCGGTCCTATTATTAGATCAAGTGAAGGTTTTAAATATATTTTTTCTATTGTAGATGGATTTTCAAAATTTGCTTTCGCCTTTCCATGTAAAAGGCAGACCAGTGACGTTGCCATTTCACTGATACAGAAGATTTTCCTGCAAAACGGATATCCGACGGTTGTTGTAGCCGACAACGGACCAGCCTTTGCGTCGATCAAGTGGAAAACCTTCTTATTTAATAATGGTATTAGAGCTGCCTACTGTTCGAGCTATACACCATCTTCGAACAAGAGCGAGTGCCTCAATCGACAGATAAAATATAATTTAGGATGCATTCTCAAAGAATATTCTGTAGAACATAAAAATTGGTCAAAATTTTTGAGTTTTGTAATTTTCAATTACAACAACTCCTACAAAAGTACAATCGACTCAACACCAGCTGAAGTTTATTTTGGTAGAAAGTTAATGACGCCGTTTGTGATTATAAACGAATTAACTGAGTTAATCACGAGTTATATAGATATGAACAAGAATATCGCACCTAATTTCCCTTCAAAATTCAATGGACCGTACAAGATAATAAAGTTCACTACACCAACTTCAGTTAGGCTAAAAGCTCCAAAATCTAATAAGAAAACCTTCGGCATGTCGATATACAACATTCGGCCATACTATCTCAGAGGATATCAAGGGAATGGTAACGTTACTGCATCCTAATTAAACATCTAAATGTATTTAAATCTTCACGTCTAATCCACATTTGTAAGATTTTTCATTCATCTATTCGTGTCATTCTTGCTTTAATATTTTTCAATTAGCATGTCGCTAATTTTTTTGGCCCCCTGGAGTGGAGAATAATTTTTTTAGTACTCCACTGTTTAAAATTTATTATTATTTTGTTTTCATATTTTTATTATTCAAAAAATAATAATTTATATAATTATTGGTTTATGCGAGTTGAGAATTTACATAATTTCAACAAACATTTACTTAGATCGGATATGACTTGCGTATATCCAAGCTTACTTCGATATTTCCGCACATATTTCAAATCAGTTACAAAAAGTACTTGTCTCAAGACAGTTACTAAAATTAGTTGGCTCAGTACAGTTACTAAAAGTAGTTGTCTCACATGAATTAATCAGATGGTATTTTGAATTTTTATTTCTTCAATTTACAAATTGAATATTTATTATGGATTGTGCTGAAGTATCGAATAGGCGAATTAATGGTTTCTATCTGATTGTATCTAAGTATATTTTTTTTGTATAATTTATTTAATTCACCATTCCGAAACTTGTGGTTTTTCAAACTTGTCACATTTCAATACACATTCTATACACATTTTGGCTGTACAATTTATGTATTTTATGTGAATATGCAATGACTTTTTTAATTTATAACTATATTGTTTTGTATACGCTTAGTATTTTTGGCCTTGTAGTTTTTCTTTACAGGAGCGTAAAGTCCCCTTTATATACAACTATGTATCTGATTTAAATTTGTAGTGTATATTTATATTTTTGCAAATCAGACATATTTGAACATTTTTTTTACTGTAGTGTCGTTTTTTTTTTATATACGATATTTCTTTTTACTACAGTTCAATCTAGTACATATTCATGTAATTTTTTTTATAACTTGTACAACCAAACTTAGTATTTTAAGGATAGTTATACTATCAACATATTAAATGAAAAATTATTTATTTCAAATATATTTTATTTTTACATATATTTTGTTTTGTTCTTTTTTTTGTACTTTTTTTTATTTTCAGTATTTCTGATTCGAATCACTAGTCGATAACTTAGACACTTACTGGATAGTAAAGACCTTACTACCTCAATATTATCTTTTTTAATGGGCCCAGCTTTTATTGAAAGACTTTCGGTTCAACGTGTTATTTTTTTTATATTTACGTGTATCGCGTTAGCACCGATCGTTTTCCAATTTTCATAATTCCACATACAATACTCTGCTTTGGATTTTTTTTTTAAAGTACCGTATATTTAGTTTTCATTATTTTTTTTTTAAAAATACATCATAATACCTCTTTTAATTAAAATTACTAAATTAACTTAATTTCATATTTATAAAAATAATTGATAATTCAATTATTTTCTATAAAGTGTTTAGTTTTTTTTTAAAACTAAACACCGAATTTTTTTTTTAAAATTAATTATTTTTTTTTTACACATTTCATGTATTCGTATCAAACAAACACAAAATATAAAATATCTCTGTTAATATTTCAATATTCGAAAAATGTATAAGAAATAAAGTTGTAGAAAATCAAGTTTGCTACAATTCATTACTTAATCATTTCTCTCAAACTCTAATGTGAACAGAGATATTGAGAATTTTAACTTTCAATCTTTAATTGTAAATATTTCTGTAAATATGAGTGTAACACAAAAATGATAAGAAACAAAATTGCAGTAAAACTTAACTCCTGATAAGCATGTAGGTACAAAATTACAGTACCTACAACTTAACTCCTGAAAAATTTTTTGATTTTTCAAATATTAAGGTAGATAGTCAAATTTTGGGTTTCCCCCTCCCTCTAAACCCCCTTTGCCTTCATCCGATTTTACGCAATAACGAACTTGACCTTTAGAATACCAAAAGCGACTCAAATACCAAATTTCATCCCAATCGGAATAAAACTGTGACCGCTAGAGAGTCCACAGACATTTTAAGAAAAGTACATATATATTTTTTTGTTTTTTTTTTGTTTTTGTTTTTTTATAGAGGAGGGAAATCCATCATGGACACCACACAAGCGTGTGGTAGTGTGAGACTCCTACTCTGTAAAAACACTCCCCCGGTTCGCCTTGCATCCTGGCATCACATAAGCATTTCCTCAGTAATGGAAAGCCCGAGTTTACTTTCGGTACACCTCTCTTTCTTTAGTCTGGATAATTATTCTTGCGTAGTTAGCCACTTCTCTCCAATTTTCATCATTTGCTACCATTATTCTAGTGAGATTGTCGACAATTATTTCAGCTCCAACCCTATTGTTGACATAAAGCCTGTGATTTGACCATCTTCTGCACATAAACACAGTATGTTTTACTGTGTCTACTACTTGACACGTTGCGCAAGCACTGATGTCATTGTGCTTAAACCTATATTGATATTCACTAAAACAGCCATGTCCACTCAAATGTGGGTTAGGAAATAGTCTTCCTCACCATGTTTTCTCTGACACCAAGGTAAAATATTAGGAATAATTTTCTTTGTCCAGTTAGCTTCGCCTGTATCTTTTAGCCACTCATTCTGCCGCAGATTGTAGTAAGTGTTACTATCAGTGTCTTCAAGGCGAAAGCGACTGCCGCGTTCACTGACCAAATATTGTATGGCCATTATACTTGATATAACTTGTAGAGCTTCTGCAGACACAGTTCTATACGCAGAGCCTACACGCAGTGCCGCACGTCTGTGTTTTTTCTAAACAGCGAACGTTGTTATATTTACGAAGAGCGTCTTCCCATACAGGGGCAGCATATAGAAGGATTGAGTGGGCTACCGACAAAAGATTTCTTCTAACGGGTGATTTAGGACCTCCTACCGAGGGCATGAGTCGGGTACGTGCCATTGCAGCTTTCTCCACTTTACATGAGCAGTAGAGTATGTGAGCTCTCATATTTAGGTTGTGTGCTAGCATCATACCAAGATATTTGACACAGTCTTTAGTAAAATTTCAAATTTGCCCCCTTTACCTAGATCAGTTTTTTGTATTATAAATACGTATTTCGACTACAATGTAGTCATCTTCAATATAAACTAGCTAGTCGTACATTACTCTATGACAAGTAGAAATAGATATAAAGTCGAGATCAATAGACAAAAATAAAAATAAATAGAAAACTAACTAGATTAAAATATACTAGATATAAAATATAATTATATTTGCAGGATATGTTACTTGTTACTAATTTGGTGACAGTTTCACTGACGGTGAGACTGTTTGGTGACAGGTTTGGTGACTGTGAAACTGTCACCAAATTAGTAACAAGTAACATATCCTGTGACAATTCAAGAGTAATTTTAATAAGAGTAACATTAACAGGAATAAATGTGAATGAAGGATATATTAACAAGAGTAATTTCAATATAATTTAAAATTTATTATATTTTAAATCTAGTATATTTTAATCTAGTTAATTTTCTATTTATTTTTATTTTTGTCTATTGATCTCGACTTTATATCTAATTCTAATTGTCAAAGAGTAAAGTACGACTAGCTAATTTAAACTGATGATGACTACATTGTAGTCGAAATACGTATTTATAATACAAAAAACTGATCTAGGTAAAGGGGGCAAATTTGAAATTTTATTTCAAAAACCTAGAGTTTTCACTAATTATCATTCGTTAGTATAATGTTTGCAGTCTTTAGTGTTGACTTGAATTTAATTCACCTCTACCTGTAAAGTTTTTAGTTTTCTACCATCGTATAATATTACCGCCTCAGTTTTCTCAGCAGCGAGTGTTAATACTTTTTTCTTGATCGCTTTTGATATTTTAGACAAGGCTGTTGCTAACTAAACCTTCTCTCGTTTTAGCTTTCACCACTACGGCAGTATCATCAACATATCCAATTACTTTGACGCCATCGGGTGTTTCAGTTCTTAAGACATCGTCAAAGAATAGATTCCAGAGGACTGGGCCAAGCATAGACCCTTGTGGAACTCCACAAGATACTTGTTTCTTGGTTTTTTCACACTAATTGGGCTGCGATTGGAGAGGTAACTTTATATAAAGACAAGGCTCCAAATAATAGAGAATTCTGTCTCCTTGTTACTCTAGACATTCGTAATGCATTTAATAGCGCACCATTTGAGGGTATAATGAACGCACTAAAACAAAAAGGAATATTACCTTACCTTATAAATATGGTTCAAAGTTACCTCTCCGATCGTATATATATATATATATATATATATATATATATATATATATATATATATATAAATATTCAAATTTTAGCGATAGTGATTTTTAATATCTAATAGGTAGGATTGATGGACATTTGAAGAAATTTGTACGAAATTCCAACATTGGTGCAAAAATTCAACAAATATATATATATATATATATATATATATATATATATATATATATATATATAAATATATATATATATATATATATATATATATTACGTTCATTCCGCACCATTTCTTATTCCGTTAACGTGCTTCTCTAATTGGTTACTTTATTTAATTAATGTCTATTTAACGATGGGTAAGGTGCAAAAATGTCCAAGGTCTTTTCATCTTAGAATTTGATTCCCTAACCACCTTCTAACGTATAATTATAATGATAATTCTTCTAACGAATGATGTAGGAATTTCTACCGAAGGCATGAGTTGGGTAAGTGCCATCGCAACTTCCTCTGCTTTACTTGATCAAAAAAGTATGTGAGCTCTCATAATTAAGTTGTGGGCTAGCATCATACCAAGATATTTGAGACAGTCTTTAGTGTTTACTCTAATTTCATTCACCTCTATCTGTAAAGTTTTTAGCTTTCTACCTCCATATAATATTAAGGCCTCAGTTTTCAAGGCAGGGATCGTTAATCATTTTTTCTTTATTGCATTTGATATTTTCGATAAGGTATAGTTGCTGTTGCTAACTAACTCTTATCTCGTTTTAGCTTTTGCTACTACGGCATTATCACCAGCATATCCAATTATTTTTACGCTATCGGTTGCAGTTCTTAAGACATAGTCAAGTGTAGATTCCAAAGGACTGGTCCAAGCACAGAGCCTTGAGGAACAAGATACACTTTTCTTGGTATTTTCACCCAAAATTAAGCTGCAATTAGAGAGATAACTTTTGACCATACTTATAAGATAATATTTATTTATAAAGTTAACATTTCTTTTTGCTTTAGTGCGTCTATAATACCCTCTCATGGTGCGCTAATAAATGCATTACGAGTTTCTAGAAAAACAATAAGATAGTATTCTCTATTATTTGGAGCTTTGTTTTTTATTATTTCGACTTCCCCAATTACTTGTTTCAGAGCGTCTAGGGTAGAGTGATTGCTCCTAAAGCCATATTAGTGCTCGTACAGTTGCTCTTTTGCATCAATTTATTCTACTAATCGGGCAGTAATCAATTGTTCCAAGAGCATACCGAAGACATTTAGAAACACAAGGGTCGGTTAGTTTGTGGTTGGTTTGGTTGTTTTTTGTTATCTTTAAGAACCAATTTAGCTTCTTTCCAAATTTCTGGAATTCGCCTTTTTTCAGCAATTTTTTTAAATATAGCTAGACAATCATTTAGCAGATAATTTGCAGTGGCTTTTGCAATTTTCTATATATATATATATATTATAATGCCCTCAGACCGTATATATATATATATATATATATATATATATATATATATATATATATATATATAAATATATGTATATGTATAAGTATATATATATATATATTAATATATATATATATACGGTCTGAGGGCATTATAATATATTTCTGGTTCTATTTGGATTGTATTTTTCCTGAATTAAAAGTTTTTTTTATTTAAATATATGTAGTTTACTTAAATATATGTAGATTATGTGAATCTGAAAACCCTTCCGATTTAAAAATGAATTTTGGTGGATGTTTAATGGGTAGAAAATAGTCAAATTTGTGACTTTTTATACTTGAAAACTTATACATTCTAAAATATTTATTTTATTTAAAAAAGTCACAAAATCTTTTTTTGTTTAAATGTAGCCAAACATATGAAAAAAGTTTATTCCGTTCAAAAACAATAATGTTTTCAAATTATAAAAAAAAATTTCTGTTCAAAATTTACAATGTAAAATCAGTGCTGCATGTAGAAAGGATTTTCGTGGGAAGATTAGAAAAAGGATTTGGAGGTAGTTTGGATGAATTGACGGATAGTACGATGCCCAGTTTCTATGTTAAGAGTTTCAGGCGGAAATCTTAGGGTTTTACTCGAATTATTCCGAAGACAACGTTTTCGACATTGTTGAATTTTCGCAAGGTGCGAAGGAGCAACGTTTGGCCATATTGGGGCTGCATACGTGAGTACGGGCCGGACATATAACTTGTAAAGTCTCGCGCTTCCAAGGGCAAGACGCCTTTTGGTGATTTATGCCCGATTCAACTGCCTTTGAAGAGTTATTCCCAGATACTCAACTTGATTTCAATGTTCAACATCTTCAATTCAAGTGGGTAGGAGGAAATTTTTTTTTCCTCCTCGAAAACAAAACTGAGTCTTCGTGGGATTGATCTTGATTTTCCATAACTTGAAATAGTCTTCAAGCCTGGATATTCGGGATAGGTGAAAAATCGAAATATCTTTCGGTTGCCAAGAAGAGCAATATATAGCCATATCGTCGGTGTAGAGGGCCGTTTCTGTAGCTCGATCCTTTGGGATATCGTTTATATAATATAAAAGAGGCGGCCCAAAGCAAAGACCCTTGACGCACACCAGCTTTGACACGATATTGATTCGATTTACTTTGTTGTTGAATTTCAGGATGTAGGGTGGTATATCGAGCTTGGATAGTTTGTGGATTAGTCCATTTGTCTAACCGTATCGAAGACTTTTTCGAAAAATGTTTTAGTTAAAGTGTCTAAATCAAGCCGAGCCAATCACTCGTTTTTAAAACTTTTTTTTGATCTCTCAATTAAAATTATAAGTATTGGTGGAACAGTTCCGAAGGTTACGACTTTTTATTAGGAAATTTTCTGCTCTTTAAGAATCTTTGTTTTGATTTCCAATATCTATAATAGGTTAACTTTTGGATTTTGAGATATTGGCAAAAACAAAACTCCGTGTTTTACTAAATTGTTTATAAATTTTTCAATTTTTATACGCGGGACTTCAACTTTTTCAAAAACTTTCTAGGTGCAATTATGAATTGACTGACACCTTGGTCCTAATTTTCTGAGAAGGCGAAGTGGAATTCGCAAAAAAGGCACATGTTTACTAGTCTATGAGTGTTGAGATTTTCGGAATCCTAGTTGCTAAATGGTACCCTAGATTTTAAGTTTCACTTATCAGTTTTAATTAATCTTTGTTATCTTAAAAAAAAATCTTTCGTTTTATTAATGTAAAATATAAGTGTGTAAAATATGGCAACTTTTTCCTAGACACCCTGTTTAAATGTGATACCATACACATGCTAAGGACTTAGAACTAGTAGGGTATGGGTATCTCTTACATAGTGTTTTATATAATAACGTATTCTTAAGATGGAACGTTAATAAATAATACTTAGTTATTTGGGATTGACCAAATTCATTGTCTTTTATTTGGTATGATTAATTGCATCGTTTTTATTTTATCATTTTTCTGAAGACAAATGGATGTCAAGATGTTTTACCGTTTTAATTTTTTTTTATTCTGATGGTAGTACCTTTTTTATTTCTTCCATTACGATTATAGGAATGGTATTATCTCATTTCATTTAATACTTTTAAAGATTTTTGTTCGTTTACTCAAATAAATGAGGTGTCAAAAATTGTATTATCCAAACTAAAGATTCCGTTGAATCACAATTCGAAATGTTACACTTATTGAACGCACAATAAGAAAACTAACAAGAAGAAACAATAAACAACTTGATTCTTTGGTAATCTTTAATCAATAGCAAATATGGATCATCTTATCTCAGTACACGACTACAACGAGGGTTACATATTTAGCAGTCTGTGCGTGTATGCGGATGTCTTATTATATTTTGAAAAATTTTTATTTACATCCCCTACAGTCCAGTCAAAAAATTTTAGCTTACTACCCATATTATACGTATCTGCAGAACTAAGAGCATAGGCCAAGTTTTTTTAACGTACTGTATCTCTAACACATTATTTCACATATATTCACATATATTGTCTAATATATTCTGTATTTGATGTTATAACGTATAATTAATAAATAAAAGATTGTTTAAGACATTTTTTTAAATTATTATTCATACGAATAATTTTTATTCAATTAAAAATTTAAAATATTTTCAAATAATGTCAAATAATATCAAATAATATCCATTAAAAATAGTCCTCTAAATATGTTATTTATTTTAATTTTTTATTAAAACTAAGAGGTGAATAATTTCTATGTAATTGAACAAAATATATATTATTCTTCAATATACTAGTTTTTCATCAAACGGTAATATTTTTTGAAGGAAAAAAATGAAAAAAATTTGTCATTTTCCCACGATACTCCCATACTACGTGTACAAAAAATGTCATTTTTAATTGCAATTATCTCATCTTAGATGAAGTCAATTGTCTTCAAATTTCAACAGCGTGTGCATCATGCATTTAATGATTTATATTTTATGTTTGAAAAATTCCTGAACATTGCTGGCGGGACCAAACTACCTTAATTGAGGTATGGCGGCCATAAATGAGGTCCTAGATATTTGTCTATTCAATAGAAATTATCATATCGGATAGAATTTCATGTACATTTGCTGAAAAAAAACAACTTGGCGAATTTCTTTAAAATATATAAATCACTCTTTGAAATATTATTTTGTGCTTTACCAGCTTTTTTTGCTGCCTTGTTTGTTAAAAATTGATATTGACATACGTTAATGAAGGCTCTTTAGTATACGACTTTAGTAGTGACAGAGATCTTAATTCCAGGCAAGTTGCTCAGAATATATATATATATATATATATATATATATATATATATATATATATATATATATATATATATATATATATATATATCAGGCTATAATTAGGGCCGCTAGAGAGTCCACAGACACATAAACTTATATATAAATGTATATAAATATATTTAATACCTGATTTAAAGGGAATTTGGTAAGTGATATGCTTTTGGTATTTGAAATGTCATGTTAGTTAATGAGCAAAACCAGAGCATATACAAGGGAGTTTATCAGGACCGTCAAAATACAATATTTTGAAATTTATCAAAAAAAAGTTCTGTATTCTAGTTGTTGTTCCGTAATCCATTTTAAGCTAAATAGTGGGTGCGACCATCTGTTTTTTAGGTTGAAAAATAGTATACTTAGTATATTTATTAAGGATGTACGAGCGCTAGACATAGCCCATTTATAAAATTCTTCAAAATCCACAATAAAGTTTATTATTTTTTGTCGTAAGTTAAATGGAAAATATTCATTTTTTTCGGTATGACGTGTCTAAAAAAATGATATATAAGAAAAAAATTGAGGGATTTACGGTTCGAAATCCCAGTTTGAAAAACGCTAAAATTTTAAATTTACATAAAAATTCAAAAAATTATTTCATTTCTTCTTAAACAATGGCAAGGTATGCCTTTTATATATTAAAAATAAAGTGGCCAATTTTATACCCAAAAAATTAGGTCCTCGACAATTAATAAAATACTATGTCACAGATTTTTATAAATAAAGGATGCATTTCATCTCAGACGAATAAATTTTTTTTAAACTAAAAGGTCTGAAAAATATCTAGAAAATGAAAAGGAAAATTTTACCCATTTCAATACCCAACTGTATTTTTACCCATTTTTTTCAATTTGTTTATACGCACCATAAACAAATAAAAAAAATAAAAATAAAAACCGTTACGAAATTAATTAAATAATGTTTATTTTCTTTTAACTTATAGATTTAACTTTTAAAAGAGATATCATATGTTTTACCTTTTGCTAATTTACTTATAAACCAGTTAATATTTTTAGGTTTTACAAGCCTTAATCGAAAGCTTTAACACTTACTTCTCTAACTATAAATTGCAAAAAGTTTTCCGACCAATATGGTTTATTTCTTAAAGAAAAACAGAATAAAATCGGTGGATATTTAATTAGAAAACAATAATTTTATAATTTATATACAGCTTCATCGATCATCAAAAAAAGGCAGCATGATTGTTTAACCAACGTCTATACATTGATGAATTTTGGAATATTTTGCTAAGATATATAGAATATTTTGGCGGTAACATTGATTTTCAGTTATAAAATAAATGTAAATTTCAATTTTTTTTAGCAAAAAAAAAACGATATATATCGATTTATAGTGTGCTATTATAGTTTACAGTTACTATGGAAACGAGAATCAAATTTGACATTTCAAAATTGAAACAAAATATTAATAAAATAATTTTATAGTTATTTTTTAGAAGTTAAGTGTAGTTTTTGTGGAAATGACAAAATCAACAAAAATTTTTACCAAAAAAGAAGGAGAATATGCTATGTTCGACTGTATCTATTTTTTGTATGTTCACCGATTTCCCCGTCAATTGTGGATCGATTTTTTGTTTTGTTTGAAAGAGTATTCTCTCGAGGTGGCCCTATTGTCATAAAGTCATAATCTGATGAGGGGATTTCATGGGAATCTAGGGAAGGTACACCGACTTCACTGATCAGTTGGTTGCACATACCAATAATAATATTTTATTTCAAGTAATGCATCAAATAAATGAGTTAATTGTTTGAATACCCAAGAGTTTGAATACTGAGTTGTAATCAATGATTGAACGCTTTGCGAGGAGCATTTAATCACAAATTATGAGAAAACTACTGAGCTGACGAAAAAAATTTTCAAAAATCAAATATATTATATAAAAAAATGCACTAAAAAGTAAAAAAAATAATTTCATTTTCTTGTGCCAAGTTTAGTTCACCTAAGCAAAAATCGGTTTTTTTTTTGTAAAAAATTTTTTTAAAGGCGGTTTTTAAAAAAATTTTCTTATTTTCCCATTATGAATGAGTATACCCTCTCAAAAAAAAAAATCACATATAAAATGAGGATTTCCCGGGGATCCCCTAATCAGAATTGGATTTGGTGACAATGGGACCAATGGGAATCCAAACCCTTTAAAACAAAAAAAAAATTCAAAATCGGTTCATAAATGAGTTTTGAGGTGACACACTAAAAAAAAATAAAATAAAATAAACATTAAAAAAAATATAAAAAAATTTAAAAAAAACTCCTTTTTGAAGTCGGGTTAAAAATGAAATCAAATAAGCCCATTAACATTAAAATCGGTTTATTAGATTTCGAGGCAAAAATTCACAATTTTCAAAGAACTCAAAAATTTTAAATTAAAATAAAAAATTTCAAAATTACTTCATTTTTTTTTAAAGAATGGCAAAGTATGCTTTTTACATGTTAAAAATTATGTGCCCAATTTTAGCCCTTAAAAATAATTAGGTCCCCGACAATTAAAAAAGTACCATGTCACCTATTTTTATAAAGCATTTGATCCTAGTCGACTTAATGTTTTTTTAACGCGCTATAAACAAATTTTTTAAAACTAGTTAAAACATTATTTAAATAAGCTTTATTTTCTTTTATCTTATAGATTTTTTATATACCTTTAATTAAAATAATAAAGGTCTATAAAAAATTTAATTAAAAAATATATTAATTTTTTTAGACAGTTATCATATATTTTACCTTTCGCTAATTTACTTATAAAAAAATTAATATTTTTTAGGTTTAATAAGGCTTAATCGAAAGCTTAAACACTTACCTATCTAACAATAAACTCCGAAAACTAATTTATAAAAAAATTTTCCAAGCAATATGGTTTATTTCATAAAATCCGTCGGTATTTACACATTGCTTCTCTAACTATATAGTTTGTATGTTTATCTCATACGTCCAATGTTTAAACGATCAGACAAGCATAATATATACATTTGGTAGATGCTTGTTTAATAAGTAATGCTTGCCCAATCATTCAAACATTGGATGTATGAGATAAACACACTAGTTCACAGTACACCACGGTTGTTTTTACACTACAGTAGCTTCCTTTCGACGAGACGCCCAACTTTTCACTCCAGAAAATTCACGATAATAGTGACTAACGAAGCGCGTAAGAGAGTAACTTGTTGGTTTGACGAGAGCAAAAATTTTATCAGTAGCAGTTAATTTGTTAATTAAATACTGATACGAAAAAATTAACTCGTCAACCAAGAATCGAACCTCGGATCTCTGGATATCTAGCCCAGTATGCTTCCGCTACACCAAAGACGACTGTGGCATAACAGCCAACTTTTTCATATCATTCTTATTTTTATTTATTTATACAGTATAACTTCTGTCTGAATGATAACTTCGACAAAAGCTATCATTGTCACTCCATTGTCTATCAAAGCTAAAAGCTAAATACTACAAGGTAAATAGATCGATAAACTATTTACTAAAGAAATTAATGAGGGATAAATTGATTAATTGTAAGAAAAAATTTGGTTGAAATTTATTTCGTAAGTTTTCCCTTAGTATGTTTTTAAAATTTTATACCGCGGCAAGTTTGAAAATTTTTGAAATCATCAGAAAAAATAACTTGCCGCTTATACAAAATTTTAAAAACATATTAAGAGAAAACTTACGAAATAAATTTCAACCAAATTTGTTCTTACATTTAATCAATTTACCCCTCATTAATTATGTAGTAAATACTTTACCGAGCTATTTACTTTGTAAATAGCTCGGCTCTTTAATGGGATATCATCAATTTTTAAGAAGCAACTGTTATATGAAGTCTAGAGCTATTTACTTTGTCCTTTCTTCCATATCATCACTTTTTCAGAAGCAACTATTATATGAAGTCTAGAGGTATTTACTATGTAAATAGCTTGGTCCTTTCTCTCATATCATGACTTTTTAAGAAGGAACTATTAAATTAAGGATTTTCCTGAAAACATAAAGAAAGGGCCGCTTTCTTACATTTATGTTTTTGGTCGGATATCTCTCCTTTTTGAAAGGCTTAAATATACGAAGCCAAAGGCTTCGAACAAAACGCTACGCGTTTTGTTATGCTTTGCGTTTCTTTACGCTTCGCGATACTTTACTCTTTTTTGATTCACACATACAAAGGAGACCGCTTTGCGTTATATAATGTCAACTCGCTTTTTGAATGGCTATTATTTTTTCGGTCCTATTTATAGGACCAAAATTTTAATTTTAATAAGAGTGTATATATTTTTATATTTTAATAAATCTAGAAATGATAATAATGAATTTCCACATGTTCGTTCATACATTTTTATGGTAAGCAGGACAGGAGAAAGAGTATTTAGTATATCTCTCTTAGTATTGAAAAAAAAATCGATAAACACATACAAAGTAAAGTTGTAGAAATTTAGTTTTACTATAATTAAGTTTAAATAAAAGCTTCTTTAAAAATATTTTTTTAATTTATATTGTTTATAAATAAAAATCACTGCATAGTACAAAACAAAGTTCCCCAGCCGCGTCTGTCCGTTCGCCATAAACTCAAAAACTACTGAACCGATTTTCATGTTGTTTTCAACAATGGATAGAGTGGTTCTCGTGGAAGGTTTTAGTATATAATTTATTGTTGTTTTATGTAAATTGGCTGAAATATGACGATGATAGTTGAAGAAGTCGTAAAAAATCAGTTGAATATAATTTTTCTGAATAAAAAATCGTGTAACTTCTGAACGACTTGACCAAATGAGGTCACATTGACACAGTAAAAAAAATTCGATAAATTAAACTTCTCAACTTATTTTTTAAAAACAATTTTAATTTTTAAACTATATGATCCCTAAAAATTTCTTTATCCGATGGCAACGGCCATACCATGTTGAATACACCAGTTCTCGTCTGATCACTGAAGTTAAACAATATTGGGCACAGTCAGTACTTGGATGGGTGACCGCTTGGGAACATTGTGTACAGATGCTTTTTTGTTATTTTGTAAACATTAATTTATATTCTCATTTTTTATTTTATTCTCATCTTTTTTATTATATTTTGCATTGATCAATTATTATTTATTATTAGCATTACCCGTTGCAGCTTCGCCCGCAAAAATTTTGTAAAGCCCTTATAACCAAGTAACATAATATTATCTCCAGTCAAGGATACTGATTGTCTTGGAACACTGCTACGCGTATTTATTTAATTATAACTAGCATTACCCGTCGCGGCTTCGCCCGCCAAAATTTTGTAATGCCCTTATAAACAAGTAACAAAATATTTTCTCCCGTCAAGGACTGATGTCTACATCCGCCCTTGGGGATGTAGCCAAACAGTCTACATTTATTTTACACGAGCTGCATTACCAGCTAATTCATGAACTTCAGCCGCTAAATATTACATAGCTGCTGCCAAATAAACTGGAGCACCAGTACCCACTCGTTCAGCATAATTTCCTTTCCGCAATGATCTGTGAATTTTTTCAACAGGGAATTGTAATCCCGCACGACTGGATCTTGACTTTGCTTTATCCTTAACTTTACCATCTTTACCACGTCCTGACATTTTTTTTTTTATTAATAAAAAAATTAAATGTGTAACACTTCTATGTTTATTGTACAGAATCTCGCACAACAATGTTAAACTGTTAAGGTTATTGAATTGATTTGAAATTACAATACAATACGTCTTAGAATCTATAGTACTTAGCCTAAGCTTTACCTATAATACATCATCTTATTAAATAAATACATCGGAATCTTTAAACATTTTACATCGTTTCTTAAATGGAAAAATCTTATATAAAAACCATTGATATGGTTATTAAGGTTATTAAGGTTATTCAATTAATTTATATTTATAATTTATCATATGTTAGGTATTAACCAATAGTATTATAGAAATGTCATTCATATATCATGTAAGGTTTTCATATAAAACACAAAATAGAAAATATCTCTCTTAATATTAGCACAAATGAAAAATACGTAAGGCATAAAGTTGTAGGAAATCAAGTTGGCTACAATTCATCACCTTATCATTTTTGCTGAAACTCTAAAGTGTACAGAGATATTAAGGAATTTATTTTTCAATCTTAAACCGTCAATATTTCTCTAAATATTAGTGTAAAAGAAAAAATGATAAGAAACAATATTATAGTAAAACTTAGCATCTACAACTTTGTTTTTTATAAATTTTTCGAACATTAACGGAGATATGTCAAATTTTGTGTTTACCCCTTTCTCTCAACACCCCTTTCCCCTTGTCCAATTTTACCCATTAACGAACTTGACCTTTCGAATAACAAAAGCACCTCAAATAACAAATTTCATTCCGATAAAATGAAAACTGTGACCACACTATGTAATAACTATTAATGTTTTCTTATTCAAGGTAGTTTACTTATTATATAGTCTCATATTTTATCCAATCAGAAAGCAGTCGCACAAATATCAACGAATCAAAAGCATATATATATATATGGTTTATAATGTTAATTTAATTAAAATGAAACTTGTAAAAATTTCTTTTTTTCCGATACAAATTTCCAATTTTCGTAATTTTCTCGCCGGTTTGGGTACTAGATCTACCTGGATATCTGGAAGTAGCGTAGAATTATGATAGATCATGCACGAATAACAAAATTTTTCAGGCGTAACTGCGAATTTTGCGTTTTAGAAGTGAAATAACTTTATAACGGTTAATTCGTTAACGATGATTAAACAAACAGTTTCTTATAATTTCGTAAAGTTCCGGTATTCGAAATATCAACACTGTAGCTTTCTTTTTTCGTTCAGAAGATATTTCGGGGTCAGATCTTCTCTGATTTTTCGATAAGTAATAGCACTGTAAGTGAGAAGGCCAAATGTCCCTAAACTCGGCCTGTCGCACTACCGTGCTCTGTATATATATATAAATATATATATATATATATATATATATATATATATATATATATATATATATATATATATATAAATATATATATATATATATATATATATATATATATATATATATATATATATATATATATATATATATATATTTGTATATATATGATTTTTAACATCTAATAGGTTGGATCGATGGTAATTTGAAGAAATTTTTACGAAATTCCAACATTGGTGCAAAAACAAGAGCTACATTTCCTTTGGAAGAAATTCGCTAAAAATAATTAACTTTTTTTTTTTATATAGATATTTCGAATACCATTCATTTAAAAAAAGATTAATTCCTCTTGGATCAAATTCACCCTTTTTATTTATAAAGATAGGTGACATAGTATCTTGTCGGGGACCTAATTATTTTTAAGGGCAAAAATTGGGCACATTATTTTAAACATATTAAAGGCATACTTTTCCATTGTTAAAAAAATGAAGTTAACTTTAGATTTTTTATTTTAATTTAATTTTTTTGCGTTTTTCGAAATTTGGGAAATTTTTTCTCGAATTCTAATAAACCGATTTTAATGTTAATGGGCTACATTTTTTTTTTAAATTTTAGTTTAAAGAAAGATTATTGAGAAAAAACTCATTTTTGTTATAAACAAATTTAATGATGACCCTGTTCCGTCACGAGCCGGACCCTAAATATTTAGGATCATATTCAGGACGTCAAGATGAATCCATTAAAAACCAAAATGGCGGTTCCTGGCAATCTGCCTGAAACCGCCTATTTGCAGATAATTTGACTTTAATATAATATTAGAACCATAAAAAAATTTATAAAAAGTGAAGTTGTAGAAAATCATGTTTGCTACAATTCATTACCTTTTAATTGTTGCTCAAACTCTAATGAGAACAGAGATATTCAGGAAATTAATTTTCAATCTTAAAATTTCAATATTAGTGTAACAGAAAAAATTTTGAGAAACAAAATTACAGTAAAACTGAGTACCTAAAACTTTACAGCTTATAAGTTTTTCGATTTTTCAAATGTTAAGGGAAATAAGTTTTGTATTTTTCTCTTCCTCACGAACTTGATCTTTTGAATACCAAAAGCGCCTCAAATACCAAATTTTATTATAAAATTTGTAATTATAAAATTTGTGAATAAAACTGTGACCGCTAAAGAGTCCACAGGCACATAAACTTATATATGTATATATATATATATATATTTTATATATTGCTATATATATACATATATTGCTATATATATATATATATATATATATATATATATATATATATATTTATATATTTATATATATATATATATATATTATATATTGCTATATATATATATATATATATATATATATTTATATATTTATATATATATATATATATATATATATATAAAGTCAAAATTAATTTTATCCAAAGGGTGGATAGGAGATGAAATTCTAAGATGAAAAGTCCTTCGACATTTTTGCGCCTGACCCACCATGAATTAAATATTATTTAAATGAAGAAATAGTGTGGAATGAACGCAGCGGCAGCAGAGATACTTGAGGGGAGCGAGCTTTGAAAACATTATACCTGAATTCAGTATTCATTATTAATTAATTAATTATTGAATGATTCATTTTACCTGAAAACTACATTTTTCCTTAAAAAATTTAAGCAACGAATCACCAATAATTTAGCTCACTCAAATATTAAAAAAAAAAAAACTTTTGAATTTATTAATGTTTTTTGATCAAATCAATTGCAATTTAGATTTATTTTCAACTTTTCGTTAAGTAAATTGAAGGTTTTCAAATATTGGGAAGTTTTTGATTTCAGTCCGATTACAGCTATTTAATAGAGCAAGGAGGTTGGGGAACTGGGATAATTACCATGAAGCCCTTACCGAATACAAAAGGTCTCTGAAGAAAGCCAAAGTGGACTCATGGAGGAAGCTCTGTCATGATGTTGAAAACACATCTGAGGGAGCAAGGCTCCATCGTATCTTGGTGAAGAAACCCGCTGACACCATCGGCTCACTTCGTAAACCCAACGGTGAGTATACTAGCTCCGCGAAGGATACACTCGAGACACTGCTCCGGATTCATTTCCCGGATTCGGTGACAGTGGACGATGAAAACACTTCTCAAGAGCAGTTTAACTAGTGTCTCCCGCCGACTGCTGAGGACTGGAGAAGAGCGGCGATTGCCATTAACCGCTCAAAAATCGAATGGGCAATAAACTCATTCGACCGCTTCAAAGCACCGGGACCAGATGGTATATACCCAGTTCTTTTACAAAATGAAGCAGAGCATCTTTTAACTCTGCTTGGTCATATATTCAGGGCAAGCCTGGCTACGGGTTATATCCCAACCGTATGGAAGCCAGTAAGAGTGACCTTTTTGCCAAAACCGGGGAGGCTTAATCACTCCACGGGAAAGGACTTTAGACCAATAAGTCTGTCATCATTTCTACTGAAAACAATGGAACGACTAATAGGATTTCATTTGATTCAGGGGGCATTGTCAAGAAATCCGCTTCATGCCAACCAACACGCGTATCAGGTGGGGAAATCCTGTGAATCAGCCCTCCACAACCTAATATACAGGATTGAGGAGGGATTCGCAAGGAAACAAACCACCTTGTGCGTTTTTCTTGACATAGAGGGGGCATTTGACAATGCTTCTCTTAATTCCATGTATGATTCTGCAGGTCGGCACGGAGTTGAAGACACCTTTTGCAGGTGGATAAAATCTATGCTGATAGGAAGAAGAATAAAAACTTCTCTTTTTGGAGAGTCTGTCACTGTGAGAGCCCCAAAGGGATGTCCACAGGGTGGTGTCTTATCCCCACTTCTGTGGAGCCTGACAGTGAACAGCTTACTGACAAACCTCAACCAAAATGGATACTACACACAGAGTTACGCGGACGACATTGTAATTGCAATCCAGGGACCCTGTGAAGGCACAATCTCGGAGCTTATGCAAAACGCTCTTAGAATCGCACAGGAATGGTGTATCAATCAGGGATTGAAAATTAACCCTGGTAAGACCGCACTAATTCCATTCACACGTAAAAGGAAGGTGGATAACATAAAACCACCAATCCTGTTCGGTGAAAGATTACAGATCACAAGGGAAGCCAAGTTCTTGGGAGTAATGCCGGACTCCAAACTAACATGGAACCCTCATCTGGAATATATAACAAATAAGAGCAAATCTTCTCTCATGCTTAGCAAGAGAGCATGTGGAAAAATCTGGGGTCTAAAACCCAATATGATCCACTGGCTCTACACAACAGTAGTCAGGCCCATTATAACCTATGCTGCTTTAGTGTGGTGGCCAAAAGTTAAGCAGATTACTGCGTGCATAAAGCTGTCCAGGATCCAGAGACTGGCCTGCTTGTGCATCACTGGATCCATGAGCAGTACACCTACAGCTGCCATGGAAGTCATACTGGGGCTGCCTCCGCTAAGCATTGTAGTAACAGCTAAAGCGAGATCCAGCGCCTATAGATTGTCTTGCAATAACAACTGGGTTAATAAAAATCATGTTGGACATGCAAGTATCGTGGGAACAACAATTATCTCAGACCCCGTCTTTGAAATGGGCACAGATCCTTTACAGATACTTCTCAAAACCTTTCACTGTAGTATGTGATAGGGCCATGTGGTCGGAAGGAGAACCATCCTACCTCAGGAAAGGAATCGTCTGGTATACAGACGGATCCAAAACTGAAGAAGGGACCGCGGCAGGAATCTACGGTGAGAGACCATAACGGCTCCATAACGGCTCCATTGTGTGCAGATTGTGTGGCGAGGAGGAAGAAACATCCAGCCACATAATCTTTGACTGCGAACCTCTAGGTTACAGCAGATACAGGATATTCGGTGCATCTCACCCCGAATATATGAACCTTCAGGAGGACCTGATAAGCAAGCTCCAGGCTATTGCCAACATATGGGAGAAGCGAGTCTCGTCAGACTGAGTTAGGAGGGGGAGCACAATGGACCATAGGGTCGATAATTTTTACCCCGATATCAATCAATCAATCAATTCACCAAGACAAGTCAATCAGCGTTGTGCACACAACACTACGGTGAAAAGACCAATTGCGGAACAACTCCAAACAAAGGACAACGTCTGTTAGGTCAGCTAGTTTATATATGTATAAATATATATATAAATATACATATATATATATATATATATATATATATATATATATATATATATATATATATATATAAATATATATATATATATATAAACTAGCTGACCTAACAGACGTTGTCCTGTGTTAACTATGAATATTGAATTCGAATTGGTATAATTAATAGAAAATAACAATTATTCGAAAACATATTGTTTATTATTATAATGCTTTATGATACACACAACATTCTTAGGTTTATTTTCTAGCAACTTCACCAATTGTTGGCGCATTAAATCGTCATGGGTGTTGTTCTGCAGGGGTCTTATCGGCTTTGATGACATGCGGTCTAATGCGTTCGTGAATAATGCAACAATTCGTTGTACTGATGAAAAAAAATTTGGAGTTGTTCCGCAATTGGTCCTTTCACCGTAGTGTTGTGTGTACAACGCTGATTGACTTGTCTTGGTGAATCGCCCATAAAATAAATCTGCAAAAATTTGTAGTCATTATCCCGCGTTCGCAATAAGGAACCTGTTAAATGATATATTTGACCCTGAATCTGCAAAGGTAAACAGAAAATAAATAGATGTTATATAGGATATTGTATAGCGAATTGTTTGTACCACAATGTGGCTCTCCTATGTTGCTCTTAAAATACTTTCTCAGCACTCCCATTCCACCATCAACTTTTTAAAACACACTCACTTCTTTCTGCTTTTGACAATTATCCGAGCTACAAATGTACTTTTAGCCATTTCAATTGATATACTATTTTAATTGAAAGCTGCCAACGTTTTTTGCAGGCACGTGGTGGTAGAAGTTTATTATTTTTCAATATAACTACCTTGAAACTTAAATTTTTCTCGAATAACTTTTGTTGCGCCAAATGACGTCATTTGAAACCAATTATTTTATTGCTCGATATGAGTCAAAAAATGTTTAGAATCAGGCCCATTTCCCGAAACCATTGAATGCAGTGGCTCTTCTGGCTCGCGCAACACAATCCAGAGGCTTCATTTTTAAACTCAAATGCCTTTCAATATTGACACACAACGTTCATTGGTCCAATAGCAACGCTTTGCTGTGAACTGTAATCGATGTCGACATTAAAATTAATTGCAGCTCGATAGGGGTTAAACGCAACATTTCTATGTTGTTGATATCGATTCCATCGATTCCGCTCAACTTCTAGCTTTCGCGTTTTGCGGTATATCTTTCACTTCTAGCTTTTCGAGTTCTGCGACTTAAGTTTGTACGTCAAATTGCTAGCTTTTTTAAACAGAAAAATTCATTTGAAAAAAAAAAAAGGCATTACTCAGGAGCTGCTTTAACTTAGCGAATTTCCTAAGAATACATAAATCACTCTCTTTAAAAAAAAAATATCTAATATCTGATATGATTTTAGTATTTGCAAAAATTAAATTTATTAAAAGCCAAAATAGAACGATATATTACTATGGAAACGACAATCAAAATTGACATGTCAAAATTTTTATAGAATTTCATCCAAATCGGTCCAGTTGTTTAGGAGGAGTTCAGTCACATACACACTACAGAAGCATTATATATATTAAGATATATATATATATATATATATATATATATATATATATATATATATATATATATATATATATATATATGTGTATATATTCAATGAAAACTGAACTTAAAAATTAAATGATTAAAAATGTTTAAACTTAAAACCAATCTTTATTTTTTGTCGATTTATTTAGAAGTAACTTCAATGCATGTTAGTGGTTACTATGTGATACATGAAAAGCACTAAAGGCAAGTAGATATTGATAAAGGAAACCAACCACCCACAAAAAATTAAAATTATTCACCAGCAGATTGCGGTGAATTGGCCATGTTGGGAAGAAAACCGATACATGAGTTTGAAAGAAAGTCATGAACTCTCGGTCTGAAGGAAGCCGTTATCTAAACCGTCCACATAAACAGTGGATGAACGAAATCAGTAAACCTGGTGTTCGAAATTGGAGAGGGGAGCATCTTCGAGGACTGTAGCGCCTTTCTTGATTGATTCATTGAATGATTTGAAGTAATTATGCATATATGAAATGATTATATAACATTAAAAATATTCATCTTGAACTCACCATTGTATGCAAAACGAAAACAAAAATTGCATTAATGATCCGTGTAATTATCTATGGCAATATTCAATTAACAATCAGTTGAGTAGGTCTTATCACCTTAATTTACTTGTATTACTCAAATATTTCCGATTTTCATTAAAGATATCAAAAAACTTTACTCGAATGTTGTAGGCTACTGTATTTCTATTTTCTTGAGTTTAAAGACCTACAGTAAGACTTGAGGAATAAATAGTTTAAAAGATATTTTAATTCAAAAATCGAAAAAACGTAAACAACCCCTAAATCGTTGGTATATGGGATCATTTTTCCAGGTGGTACTTTCCGATATCCTTTAAAGTTGATATTTGGCATACACTTAGGTATAGTTCTTATGGCTATGGCAAAATGTATTTAATATTTTATTTTGGCAAGTTTAAGAATTTTTAAATATTTGAAACAAACAAAAAACTTACCAAGAAAACTATTAAATACATGTATATATATATATATATACATGTATTTATTATATATATTATATATATTTATACATGTATTTATATATATATATATATATATATATATATATATATATATATATAGACTTCAGGACATTAACCTCTCAAATGCTGATGAGGTGTCAGATGGCCTGTGCTAACACAGATAAACTGTCTATCTTGTAAGCTAGAAATACTAAACTTCCTCAAAGACCTTCAAAAAAATCATAAAAACTCGTGTAATACGAAACCGCCCAAAACCATAAATGTAAAAAAGGAGGACCAGGTTTTCGGGAATATCCTTACTAAAGTATTCTTAATATGTATTTAATAGTTTTCTTGGTAAGTTTTTTGTTTGTTTCAAATATTTAAAAATTCTTAAACTTGCCAAAATAAAATATTAAATACATTTTGCCATAGCCATAAGAACTATACCTAAGTGTATGCCAAATATCAACTTTAAAGGATATCGAATATATATATATATATATATATATATATATATATATATATATATATATATATATATATATATATATATATATATATATATATATCATTAATATCTTGGTACATTTTGTGTTTGATCTGATTTCCATTCTTATCAGAAGTTAATTAATATATCTACGCATAACTATAATTGAAAGCTGAGTTAACTTTTCTTTTCGGTTTCAGGTGAGGAAAAGTTCCTAAACTATTGTCCTTGTGATCAACGTTTTCCCGGATAAAAGTTTGTAAGTACATATATATTCATCTAAAAAATTATATCTACAGGCAATACAATACACTGTGCTATTAGAGTATGTTTGTAATACACAAGAGTATTTCAGGAAAATGTCAACTGCGATTTGCTACAAACTATTTGCTATAAACTGTTGTTAGTTAAGTATTTCTATACTTAATTAATTCTGTTCTCCTTTTGTATCGAGTTGTATGCTGACGGTCATGTATGATTATGAGCATTTTTTTATCCATTTGTAACTCCATTTTTTATTATTAAAACACTTTAAACCTTTCAGACTTACTATTTTTTTGTACTTATAATTATAGAGTCATTCATAGATCTATGTTACTCAATCTAGAGCTACCTGTCTGATGAAGGAGTAATATTCGAATAGTAAATATAAAAATCTGGCGTGAAACACTAACATTCCTATATAAAGAGATTAACAAATGGCTTTAACATATTGAGAGCTAACTTCTTGTGTGCAATAATAATTTTTTTGTGTCAAATAATTATTATACCCAGTATATGTAAATATACAAAATATATTAAGTTTAGTCACGACTTTGTAAAGCTTTAAAATATTGATCGTAGGCATTAATAATGTTTGGCATATGTGTTCATTAAATGGCCTAATTCGGCCAAAAAAGTAAGGTCAAGTTCGTTAATGGGCAAAATTGGAACGTTATTCCCCCCGCCACGTGAGAAAATACACATCTTTGAAAACGTAATAGATAGAAAAAAAATTTTTATTAAAAAAATCAGCTTCTTTTTAAAATAACAGAGGAAAGGGGGCTTCAGAGAGAGGCAAATATAAAATTTGGTTAAATACTGAAAAAATTAACTCGTCAACCAGGAATCGAACCTCGGGCGTGTGGATATCTAGTCCAGTATGCTTCCGCTACACCAAAGACGGCTGTGACGTAACAACCAACTTTTTCATATCGTTCGTATTTTTATTTATTTAGACGGTATTACTTCTGTCGAACTTATTATTCATATATATTTATTTGTGTATATTTGAGCGCCAACAATACGATGTTTGTCCAAATTCCTTTTGATTACGCAAGACAAACTGTAGAATACTTTAGCGTATACTATTTAGACAAATGCCATTGTCATTGAATTTTTAATTAAATTCTGATATAAAAAATTAACTCGTCAACTAGGAATCGAACCTCGGGCCTCTGTATATCTAGTCCAGTATGCTTCCACTACACCAAAGACGACTGAGACGTATGATTTTGTCGAATTTATTATTCATATATATTTATTTGTGTATTCTTAAGCGTCAACAATACGATGTTTGTCCAAATTCCTTTCGGTTACGTATGACAAACTGTAGAAGACTTTAGTGTATACTAAGATAAATTTGGCTTATCTCTTTTATATTGTTAAAATCGAAAAACACATAAGATGTAAGGTTGTAGAAAATTAGTTTTACTATATTTATTTTGTTTCTTATCAATTTATTTGCAGCTCTAATATATACAAAAACCAGCGCCTCGTTCCGGCTCCGCACGGAAATTTGAATTTGAATGTACTTTACACATATACCTCCCGGAAACAAGTATCTACATGTACGTGGTGAAAACCGTTTCAAAATCCGTTGCGTGGTTTAGAAGGAGTCAACGGATAAACAGATACACGCGAAGCGTTAGCAAAATAACACGAAGTTTTAGCAACTTTACACGGAGCGTTAGTCAATTCACTTGAAGCAGTACCGTCGCGTAGTTGAAAATATTAGAAACTTGGTTACTTACCTACGAAGTTTAAGTAAACTAGTAGTTCGCGTAAACAAATGCTTCGCGTTGAATAACGCTTCGCGTCGGCTAAGGCTTCGCGTTGAATAACTAACGCTTCGCGTCCGCTAACACTACGCGTTGACTTACGATTCGCCTTGACCAACACTTCTCGTCGACTAACGCTTTGCGTTGACTTACCAACGGTTCGCATTGACTAACTTACACTTCTGTCTAGCTTATTCGATTTTGGCGTATGGACAAGAACGAAGTAACCGGCTATGCTTGTGAAGGTTTTCTGCAGTTTCCCTTCACGAACTCCAGATGAATATCGGCATAGTTCCTATCAAAGTCGGCTGCAGCCGCACACCTTCCAATTCCTAATCTGCATACGAATTCCTGATCCTCCACTCACATCATAAAAAAATGTAATGTAAAAATTAATAAATAAAGGATGAAAAATAATGATGTGGGTGGCCTCTGTTATAGACCGTCGTGTCTCGGAAACGGAGGTTAAACCCCATTATTATTATTATTATTATTATTCGATTTTGTCCGATTTTGCCTTGCGTTGACTAACGCTTTGTGTTGACAAACGCTTAGCATAAGTTAACGCTTAGCGTTGATTTACGCTTCGCGTGGAATAGGCTTCATGTCGACTAACACGTTTGCGTAGCAACGCCTAAAGCTTCGACTAAAGCTTCGCGTCGACTAACGCTTACAGTTGACTAACGTTTCACGTTCACTAACGCCTTGCGTTGACTAGGTTTAGTTGCCGTCTTAGATGGATTTTGTGCTCCGATAGCGGCTTTAAAACAATTATATTTTACAGATTTGAGTGATTTTATTTTTTTGAACCGAGCCCTTAATATTTTGGATTCTATGACTAAAAGATCCTTTGAAGCAGCCCACCGCAACAAAGAAATTCCTGGGTATTCAAATTTAGTTAAATTTTTGGAGAAACAGATCAAAACTTTGCCTCCTACGGGGAAAGCTATCTCTGGCTCATCTACGCAGGTGAAATCGAATACTATGCCAACTCATTATGTCGCAGTGCAACCTGAGTTGGAGAATCGGTTAGCAAATTGTCCATGTTGTAGAAAGAGATCTTATATTTTTTTAAATTGTTTCCAATTCGTAAATTAAGCCCCTGGAGGCGTTTCAGGTTTGTGAAGTCACAGTTTCTATGTGTAAAGTGTTTATCGCTTTAGCTTAGTCTTCGCGGTGACCGAAGCTTTGCGTTTACCAACGCTTCGCGTAAACTAACGCTTCGCGTTGATTAACTAACGTTTAGCGTCGACTTCCACTTCCCGTTGACTTACTCACTTACTCACTGCGTTTTCTTACGTTTCATGTTGACTAACATTTTGCGAGGACTAACGCTTCGCGTTGAATCCCTGACTCTTCGCTTTGAATAAATAACGCTTCGCGTGGAATCACTTACGCTTCGCGTTAACTTAACATTTTGCGTTGACTCTCTCACCCTTCACTAATTCATTGCGTTTGCTTAGACTTCGCGTCAACTAACCGGTCGCGTTGAGTAACGCTTAGCGTTGGCTAACTAAATTACAGAACTCAATATTTAAAATTATAAAAATCTTATGAACACTAACATAAATTTTTTAAACCCAAGAACAATTTAAGTAAGCATTTTGAATAGGCAGAATTCAAACATTGATATACAACTCAGTATATACTGGATATTCCAACAATTAACTCAGTTACTTAACTGAGTTAAGTAACTGAGTTAATTGTTGGAATATCCAGTATATAATATATATATATATATATGTATATATATATATATATATATATATATATATATATATATATATATATAAATATATATATATATACATATATTTATATATATATATATATATATATATATATATATATAGCTGACCCGACATACGGTCTTAACTATGAATATTTAATTCGAATTGGTATAGTCAATAAAAAATTATTATTATTCTAAAAACATATTCTTTATTATTCAAATGCTTTATGATAGACAACTTTCTTAGTTATCTTTTCTAGCGACTTCATCAATTGTTGGCGCATTAAAACGTCTTGCGTGTTGTCCTGCAGGCGTCTTGTCGGCTATGACAATTTTGTGGTTATCATATGGCATGCGGTCTAATGCGGTCGTGAATAATGCAACCAATTCGTTGTGCTGATGGAAAACATTCGGAGTTGTTCCACAATTTTAAAATAAATTTGCAAATTGTAGTCACTATCCCGCGTTCTTAATAAGGAACTTGTTAGATGATATATTTGACTCTGAATCTGCAAAGGTAAACAGATAATAAATAGATGTAATATAGGATATTGTATAGCGAACTGTTTGTACCACCATGTGGCTGTCCCATGTTGCTCTCAAAATACTTTCTCAGCACTCCCACTCCCCCATCAACTTTTTTAAACACACTCAATTCTTTCTGCTTTTGGCAATTGACAAAATTTACCAATTTACAAAAATATTGTGAGCATTATGCTCACAACAATTCGGTGAAAAGACCAATTGTGAAACAACTCCAAATATTTTGCCATCAGCACAACGAATTAGTTGCATTATTCACGACCGCATTGGACCATCCATGCACAAACGCTTGCAGGACATCACGCAAGACGGTTTAATACGCCAACAATTTTTGAAGTTGCTAGAAAATAAAACTAAGAATGTTGTGTGTATCATAAAGCATTAAAATAATAAACAATATGTTTTTGGAATAATTATTATTATTTATTATTAATTATAGCAATTCGAATTAATATTCAAAGTTAAGACAGGACAACGTCTGTCAGGTCAGCTAGTATATATATATATATATATATATATTGGCACAACGCTGTAATGTATGTATATATATATATATATATCTGTATATATATATATATATATATATATATATATATATATATATATATATATATATATATAGTGCAGCAGTTTGTTGCGATTTTGAATGTGCGAGTAGATCTGACAGGAGTGAGTGAGATACGAGTATAGGTCAAGACTGGTAATAAAGTCGAACAGTGAGGGACTCGCAATGTGATTTTCATGGAGGACAGTTGGTACATGTAATTGTTGTTTAAAAGTATTTTGCTTTTTTATAATTTAATATTAATAGTTTATTAATCATTAAAATTGTTGTGAAAGTAGAAAATATTTCTGTTATTTTTAAGATATCGCCACGCAAAGCTCAGATCCTGACAAAGAACGAAAATTGGCAAGCGAACATAACAACCAACGGTAACATTTCAGAAATGGGATTGATTTATATTGATATTTATCTAGTTATTGAGCGCAGACAGTTATTGAGTATAACAGAGAAAAGTGTGGCATTTTATGAAAAACATTTTATGAAAAATGGCGTCGTTTGTATAAAATCCAATAGCGGAATTACGTACAACGCATGTTTGTAGACAACTAGCAAAGTAAAGTAGTAAGCATCAGTGGATGGGATACTTGTGGTGTGTACACATATTGGGTTGTGTTAAGGATGTACCACCACTGTGTTATGCAATCAGCTCAGCTGATTTTATTAAAAACACACATACACAACACATAGACACAAACAGTGTTCACATATACAAATAATGTTGATTTTAAGAAAATAAATAAATTTAAACTTTTATATTTCGAAAACACACGATTTTTTAAAAAAAATTTATATAATAAATATTTTGCTATACCTGAGAGAAAATAGAGCTATTGGTCTCGTACCGACTTACATATATATATATTTTGTGACCTCTACTTTATGTAAAAGGCTTCAGCTGTCCTTGGAAAATTTGAATAAATCTGTATGAGGATTTGGTGGAATCTAAAAACCCATTCGGGGAACAGCTACTGTAACAATACTGTCCCGATTTGATAGTCGTGTTTTTTACACATTGAAAACATACGTCGTTGATAAAATTATCGATAAACTCCCTTCTGCTCACGTCGACGTTTCATCGATAGAGTATCTTCGACATATTAAATTAGCAGACGAAAAATTTTACCTTTCCAATGAGATTGGCGGCATAATTGGTGCCGAATTATTTCCCTTCATTTTTGGAGCTGGGAAAGTAGAGATTTCATTGGATCTGCCTGTCACTATTCATACCAAATTAGGGTTTGTTGTAATGGGAAAAATTCCCACCGAGTCTGTAGGAGTGGATCACTCATTTGTTGTCACTGAGGACCTCCATTGGACAAATTAGTTTGTCGTTTTTGGGAAATAGAGAACATTCCTCTGCCCTAGGAGTCACTTGTGATACCCGAAGCATTGGAACGTGACAGGTTATTCCTCTCTTCTGTTCAGAGCCCCAAGGGAAACATGTCGTTGCTCTTCCATTTCGAGTGGATCCCAAGTTGCTCGGTGACTCCTTGGAAGTAGCTAAAAGGCGTTTCTTTCATCTGGAAAGAAAGTTTGATCGCACCCAAACATTCAAGATGGCCTACACTGCGGTTTCAATGGATTATCTTGAGCAAGGTCACATGTCTTCGGTAGACAGCTCCGAATAGGAAATTGTTGGATATTTCATACCTCATCATGCAATTTTCAAACCTCAAAGCACTAGCACGCCGATACGCGTTGTCCTTAAATGACGTTATATTCGTTGGTCCTAAATTGCAGTCGAACATTTGCTTATGCTTTGACATCAGATATCAAACAAATGTACCGGCAAATATGGATTACCGGAGCACATCGAAAATATCAACGGATCGCGTGGAGGCAGCATGTTGGGGACCCGTTGAGTGTGTACGAGCTCAACACTGTTGTCTTTGGAGTTGCAACTTCTCCCTATTTAGCTTTGCGTACATTACAACAGTTGGTAGAGGATGAGAGGGAACCTTACCCATTAGGTGCGGAGATTTGCCAGCAGGACATGTATATGAATGACCTGCTGACCTTAGTTTGCTCTTTAGAAGAAGCCAAAACCGTATATTTGCAATCTAAACCTATGTTTCGTTCTGGAGGTTTTGAGCTTCTGAAATAGGCTACGAATTCGGAGTCATTGAGAGTGTTGTTTGGAAATGGAGATGTGTTACAGAAAGGAGATTTCAAGGCTTTTGAATTGGATAATCGTTCTTGCTCCATACTGGGGCTTAGATAGCACCCCATGTTATTCTGACTTTGATTTCGAGCCTCCTATTCATACTACTACTAAACGCAATGTTCTGTTAACAGTAGCACGAATATTCGAGCCACTTGGGTTTCTAACTCCAGCACATTCTCTTTAAAGCTGTTGATAAAGAGAATGTGGCAGGAGGGAGTGGAATGGGATCAGACACCTTCTACACCTATCATTGAAAGGTGGAAATCGTTTCAAGGAGAATGCTCGGTTTTGTCTCAAGTGAAAGTTTCACTTTTTTAGGTATACACCGATACTGCTCACAAAATCTGACATTGGGCGGGTTTTGTGACGCCTCAGAGAAAGAATTCGGAGGTGTCCTTTATATGAAATCTGAGACTCCTGAAAGACCCGCAACTGTTAGACTTATTTGTGGAAAGTCAAGAGTATCGCCCACAAAACCCTTTCAATACCACGGATTGAGCTGTGTTCCGCCTACCTGTTGTCGGATTTGGTACGTCCAGTGGTTGAAATTTTTTATCGTCGTGGATTGAAGCCTCGAATCAGAGTTATCACTGACTCAATGATTGTGCTTTGTTGGTTTCGATCGTCACCTGATCGTTTTTGTAGCCCATTGCATAGCGAAAATCCAGTCAAATTTGGACGCCGATAATTGGGCGCATGTTAGGAGAATCTTGCAGACTGCCTCTTTCGGGGGTTGCCATCCAGACAGTTTCAGACTCATAGTTTATCGTGGCCGGGACCGGAATGGTTAAGGGAAAGCAAATCGAGCAGGCCCAATTGTCCTCACTCTTTTCAGGACATTGAACCTCCCGAGGAGAGATTAGTTAATAGCTGCTTTCTTACTCAGGACCCCACTCGTTTAATAGAATTCATTAAAAGGTTCTCTTCTTTTCACAAACTACGGCGTAGTATGATCTATGTACTTCGTTTTGGGAAAATTCTACCCTATGGGTCGTTGGTCACTAGTTAAGAGCTCGATAGAGCAGAGTTACAGCTATGTCGGATATTGGATCTTATCTGCCAGAAATGTTATTCGCAAAATAGTAAGAATGTGCAATGTATGATTCAAGTACGAGCTCAAAGCACCTACTGCTATGATGGCCAACTTTCCACCTTATCGAGTATCTCAATCGAAAGCATTTATACATACGGCCGTGGATTATGCCGGGCCATTATCTATCAGTTTGGGCCGACGTAGAAAACCGGTTATACAGAGAGCTTATATTTGCCTAGTTGTATGTATGACCACTAAGGCCATTCACATCGACCTGATATCAAATTTGTCTATCCCCAAGTTCCTAGTGACTTTCAAACGATTTTTGTCTCGTCGAGGGCCTTGTGCGACGATGTATTCCGATTGTGGGAAACGGGAAATGAAAGAATTTCAATCGTCGTCGGAGTTTCAGCAATCGCTATTGAATCGAATGGAAACTCATGCATTTTTCTCCCCTTTTAACTCCCCATTCCCCGCATTTTTGGGGCCTTTGGGAATGGAACGTCAAAAGCGTTAAATCGCATCTGTTTAGAGTCATAGGGAATTAGCTTTAGACTTATGAGGAGCTTAATACTTTGCTCGTGCAAGCTGAAGCTTTATTAAACTCACGACCGCTATGTCCGCTGAGTGAGGATCCATCGGAGATTGAAATATTTACTCCTTTGCATTTACTTACTCTGACACCCTTAAGGGCGAGTCCAGCCCCATACGTGACGGACATAAATTCATCTCGCCTCTCGCGATACCAATTGATGGACCAGATGGTACAATCTAATTGGAAATGATGGAGCCAAGAATATCTCCACGAGCTCCAAGTGGGATCAAAATGGACTACAAATAGGCTTTCCATAAAGGTGGGACTCTTGTCTTGATAAAAGACTCTATTCTATATTCTCGTACCTAGCCAATGGCCTTTGGCAACAGTCATCGAAGTGTATCCGGGTACTGATGGGATTGTACGTATGGCCCTTGTGAAAACCGCAAAAAGCACATTAAAGCGACCTATTGTTAAATTATGCCCCTTACCCAATCAATAAATGTTTATTTATGAAAATAGTATCTTTATAAGTGTTGGTATAATTACTTTTGTTGTGGTTCGAATCAATTCTTTTCTTTGATTTTCTTTTGCTTTTTTTTATATAATTTTTCTGAAGCAGATTCTTCAGGGGGCGGGGGATGTTTACGCCAGAAATCTCAAGCCAATATTTAGTTAAGGTTATTTTGATGCAATTTGTACTTTCGAAATAAAACGCTTTGGTCGGCTACTGCCCTCTGTCAATTTTTCATCGATACTGCGAATGGAGGGGGCCGACAAGAACGCTTCGGTCTATTCAGATTCAAAGTCACGTGGTGGCTATTTCGTTTGCGTTCACATTTTGTTGTTGTCGCTGTTTTATTAATAAAACGTATAAATTAATATCTTTAAATTTTATGAAGTGAAAGATTCAGAGATAGTTTCGTTTTTTTACAAATAATTTTGTGTAATATTATTCGTGGAGGCCAAAGCTTTGTTGATAGTGAATTATTGTTCGATTATTGAGAAACGCCTGTTCATCAGCACGGAGGCTGACGAATTATTGTTGGAAACCATTTTTTCAGGCTCTTCGTTATATCAGGAGGTTATCGCTGAGGTAAGAGTCTTTTCTTTCCCAGTTTCCTTTCTGTTCTTAATTTTCTCAGCCTTTTATCCTACCTACGAGCTTCAAGGTGTGCGGAGAAGAAGAAGCGACAAAGGTTAGTTATTATACCCAGTATATTTGTAAATATACAAGGTATATTAAGTTTAGTCCCGACTTTGTAACGCTTGAAAATATTAATCCTTGACAAAAATGCTTCAAAAAGGTATTCATAAAATGGCCTAATTCGGCCATTTTCACATAACCGTCCGTCCGTCCGTCCGGCTGTGAAGCCGATAACTCAAGAACGAAAACAGATAACGAGCTGAAAATTTTTGTGTGTGTTCTAGAGCAAAAAAGTAAGGTCAAGATCGTTAATGGGAAAAATCGGAACATGTTTCCCCCCGCTATGAGGGGTGGAAATATCCGTCTTTGAAACCGTAAGAGATAGAAAAATAGTTTTGAGCCAAAAAATCTTCTTCTTTTTAAAATAATCATCTTTTGTTTGAAAAAGTTTTCCATAAACTCAATAGTTTTCTCATAATTCGTGCAGAAAGAGCAAATAAAAGGGGGGAATTACACATCTTTGACACCGTAAGAGTCAGAAAAAAAATTTGTTTACAAAAAATCTTCTTCTCTTTATAATAAACAACTTTTGTTTGGAACACTTTTTCATAAACTCAATAGTTTACTCAAAATCTGTCCTCAAAGTTGAAAAAAATGATAAATACAATTGATAAGCGAATGAAGGCATGGTCTCCATGTACAAACGGGCACATGACAAACATAACATACATCAAATAGTATTGTTTGTATGTTTATTTCAGTTTTTTAAACCATAAGGTCAAGGTTTAAGTGATTTTCCTTTTCAAAGAAGTAGTTGGTCTCGTACAGATGTCAAAATTTTGCAAAAATTTTATTCAAAGGTCCATCGATCCTATCAAAAATCATCAAAAAAATTTATATACATATATATATATATATATATCTATATATATATATATATAAATATATATATATATATATATATATATACATATAAATATAAATATATATATATAAGTATATATATATATATATATATATATATATATATATATATATATATAAATATGTATATATATATATATATATATATATATATATATATATATATATATTAGCGTTGAATAACTAACATCGCTTAGCTTAACAACTCGCTAAGCTTAACAACGCTTAGCGTTGAGTTGCCTACGCTTCGCGTTAACTTTCTCTTCGCGTTAACTAGTGCTTCGTGTTGATTGTCGCTACGCGTGAAATCACGCTTCGCGTTGAATCACTGACGCTTCACGTTCATTAACTAACGCTTCGTGTTGACCTAACGCTTCCTATTGACCAATGCTTCGCGTTGGGTGACAAACGGTTCGCTTTAGCTTGCGTGATGCGATGGTTAACGCTTTGTGTTTACCAAGGCAATGGGTTGATTTACTAACGCTTTGCGTTGGCTGACTAATAGTTCGCTTTAGCTTACGTTTCGAGTTGGTTCACGCTTTTCGTTGGTTACCGATTCGAGTTAAATCACGCTTCGCGATATCACTGGCGCTTCGCTTTGCATAACTATCGCTTTTCATTGGCCAACGCTTCGCGTTGGCTGACTATCTGTTCCCTTTTGCTTACGTTTCGCGTTAGTAAACGCTAAGCGTTTACCACCACTTTGCGTTTAATGCAAACGCTTCCCGTTGACTAAACGCTTCCAATTGAAAAGCGCTTCTCAGAGACCAACGCATCACATTGGCTGACTAACGGTTCGCTTTAGCTTGCGTTTCGCGTGGGTTAACGCCTAACGTTTACTAACGCTTCGCGTTGACCTTACATTTCCTATTGACTAACGCTTCTCATTGACCAACGCTTCGCGTTGGCTGACATACGGCTCGCTTAAGCTTACAGTTCGCGTTGGTTTACGCTTTGCGTTGTTTAACGATTCGCGTGAAATCACGCTTCGCGAATCACGGACGCTTCGCTTTGAATAACTAACGCTTCTCATTAACCAACGCTTCGCGTTGGCTGACTTACAGTTCGCTTTATCTTTCGTTTCGTGTTGTTAAACGCTTTGTCTTTAACAAGCTCACGGTTCCCGTTGATTAACGCATTGCGTTGTTTAACGATTCGCGTGAAATGACGCTAATCACCCAAACTTCGCTTTGATTAACTAATGCTTCGCATTAACCAACGCTTCGCGTTGGCTGACTTACGGTTTGTTTTAGCTTACATCTCGTGTTTGAAAACGCTTTGTGTTGATTAGCTAGTGCTTTGCGTTGACATAACGCTTCCTATTGACTAGCGCTTCTCATTGACCAACGCTTCGCGTTGGCTGACATACGCCTCGCTTTATCTTACGGGTCACATTGGTAAACGCCTTACGTTAACCAACGCTATGCTAACGCTTCGCGTTGGCTATTTATTAACGCTTCGCGTTGGCTAACTTTTGGCTAGCTTAAGATTACGTTTTGCGTTGGTTCAAGCTTTTCGTTTATTAACGATTCCGAACACTGACGCTTAGCTTTGGATAACTAACGCTTCTCATTGGCCAACGCTTTGCGTTGGCTGACTTACGGTTCACTTTAGCTTACGTTTCGAGTTAACCTAACACTTCCTATAGACTAACGCTTTTCATTGACCAACGCTTCGCGTTGGCTGACTTACGGTTCGCTTTAGCTTTCGTTTCGCGTCGGTAAACGCTTTGCGTTGATTAACATAGCCGCTTCGCGAATCACTGGCGCTTCGCTTCGACAAGTAACGCTTCTCAGTAACCAACGCTTTGCGTTGGCTGACTTAAAGTTCACTTTAGCTTACGTTTCATGTTGGTTAGCTCTTTGCGTTTAACAACGCTTCGCGTTGACCTTACACTTCCTATTGAATAACGCCTCTAATTGACCAACGCTTCGCGTTGGCTAACTTAAGATACGCTTAAGGTTACGCTTTCCGTTGGTTAACGCTTTGCGTTGTTTAATGATTCGCGTGAAATCACGCTTCGCGAATCATGGACGCTTCGGATTTGAATAACTAACGCTTCTCATTAACCAACGCTTCGCGTTGGCTGACTAACAGTTTATTTTAGCTTACGTTTCGCGTCGGCTAACTCTTCACGTTGTATAACTCACGCGTGCGTTCGCTTCGCGCTAACTATCGTTACGATTTGACTAGTTTTTCACGCTTACTTTAATCATTAACGATTCGCGTGAAATCACGCTTCGCGTTGAATCAGCGACGATTCGTTGTCACGTAGTTCACGGCTTTTTTGTTGACCTAACGCTTCCGTTTGACAAGCGCTTCTCATTGAGCAACACTTCGCGTTGGCTGACTTACGGCTCGCTTAATCATACGGTTCGCGTTGGTTAACGCTTTGCGTTAATTAACGCTTTGCGTTAATTAACGATTCGCGTGAAATCACGCTTCGCGGATCACCGATGCATTGACCAGCGCTTCGCGTTATCTAACAAACGGCTAGCTTAAGCTTACGGTTCGCATTGGTAAACGCTTTGCGTTGTTTAACGATTTGAATGAATTCACGCTTCGCGAATCACCAACGCTTCGCTTTGAATAACATACGCTTCTCTTTAACCAACGCTTCGCGTTGGCTGACTTACGGTTCGCTTTAGCTTTCGTTTCGCGTCGGTAAACGCTTTGCGTTGATTAACATAGCCGCTTCGCGAATCACCGACGCTTCGCTTCGACAAGTAACGCTTCTCAGTAACCAACGCTTTGCGTTGGCTGACTTAAAGTTCACTTTAGCTTACGTTTCATGTTGGTTAGCTCTTTGCGTTTAACAACGCTTCGCGTTGACCTTACACTTCCTATTGAATAACGCCTCTAATTGACCAACGCTTCGCGTTGGCTAACTTAAGATACGCTTAAGGTTACGCTTTCCGTTGGTTAACGCTTTGCGTTGTTTAATGATTCGCGTGAAATCACGCTTCGCGAATCATGGACGCTTCGGATTTGAATAACTAACGCTTCTCATTAACCAACGCTTCGCGTTGGCTGACTAACAGTTTATTTTAGCTTACGTTTCGCGTCGGCTAACTCTTCACGTTGTATAACTCACGCGTGCGTTCGCTTCGCGTTAACTATCGTTACGATTTGACTAGTTTTTCACGCTTACTTTAATCATTAACGATTCGCGTGAAATCACGCTTCGCGTTGAATCAGCGACGATTCGTTGTCACGTAGTTCACGGCTTTTTTGTTGACCTAACGCTTCCGTTTGACAAGCGCTTCTCATTGAGCAACACTTCGCGTTGGCTGACTTACGGCTCGCTTAATCATACGGTTCGCGTTGGTTAACGCTTTGCGTTAATTAACGCTTTGCGTTAATTAACGATTCGCGTGAAATCACGCTTCGCGGATCACCGATGCATTGACCAGCGCTTCGCGTTATCTAACAAACGGCTAGCTTAAGCTTACGGTTCGCATTGGTAAACGCTTTGCGTTGTTTAACGATTTGAATGAATTCACGCTTCGCGAATCACCAACGCTTCGCTTTGAATAACATACGCTTCTCTTTAACCAACGCTTCGCGTTGGCTGACTTACGTTTCGCTTTAGCTTTCGTTTCGCGTCGGTAAACGCTTTGCGTTTACCAACGCTTCGCGTTGACCTAACGCTTCCTATTGACTAACGCTTTCCATTGCGCCAACGCGTCGCGTTGGTTGATTTACGGGTCGCTTAAGCTTACGGTTCGCCTTGGTTAACGCTTTGCGTTGTTTAATGATTCGCGTGAAATCACGCTTCGCAAATCACGGACGCTTCGCTTCGAATAACTAATGCTTCTCATTAACCAACGCTTCGCGTTGGCAGATTTACAGTTTGTTTTAGCCTACGTTTGGCGTTTGTAAACGCTTTGCGTTGATTAACTAACACTTTGCGTTGACCTAATGCTTCCTATTGACAAGCGCTTCTCATTTACCAACGCTTCGCGTTGGCTGATTTACGGCTCGCTTAATCTGACGGTCTGCGTTGGTTAACGCTTTGCGTTGATTAACGTTTCGCATGACGTCAAGCTTCGCGAATCACCGATGCTTCGCTTTGAATAACTAACGCTTCTCATTAACCAACGCTACGCGTTGACGCACTTACGGATCGCTTTAGCTTACGTTTCGCGGTTAGCTTTCGTTTCGCGTCGGTAAACGCTTTGCGTTTACCAACGCTTCGCGTTGACCTAACGCTTCCTATTGACTAACGCTTTCCATTGCGCCAACGCGTCGCGTTGGTTGATTTACGGGTCGCTTAAGCTTACGGTTCGCCTTGGTTAACGCTTTTCGTTGTTTAATGATTCGCGTGAAATCACGCTTCGCAAATCAAGGACGCTTCGCTTCGAATAACTAATGCTTCTCATTAACCAACGCTTCGCGTTGGCAGATTTACAGTTTGTTTTAGCCTACGTTTGGCGTTTGTAAACGCTTTGCGTTGATTAACTAACACTTTGCGTTGACCTAATGCTTCCTATTGACTAGCGCTTCTCATTTACCAACGCTTCGCGTTGGCTGATTTACGCGTTGGTTGGTTAACGCTTTGCGTTGATTAACGTTTCGCATGACGTCAAGCTTCGCGAATCACCGATGCTTCGCTTTGAATAACTAACGCTTCTCATTAACCAACGCTACGCGTTGACTCACTTACGGATCGCTTTAGCTTACGTTTCGCGGTTAGCGCTTTGCGTTTACCAACGCTTTCCGTTGATTTACTAAAGCTTCGCGTTGACTAACTTTTGGCGTCGCCTAATGGCTCGTTTTAAACAACGCTTTGCGTTAACAGCCACTTCGCGTTGATTTACTCAATTATATAACTCAATATTTAAATATATAAAAATCGCAAGAACATTAATATAAATTTTTTTAAATGCAAGAACATTTTTACTGTTTCAAGAAAAATTATTAGCACAAAACAAATATTTACAAATAAATCATATTTTATAAACATTGAATAGGCAGAAATATTCACAATTCAAACATTGATATACAACTCAGTATATACTGGGTATTCAAACAATTAACTCAGTTAGTTGTTACATTACTTGTTTTTTGTTCGGATTCATTACTTTTTATAACAATGGATTGGTTTATATAATTTTTACTTTTCAAACTTTAATTTTGATTTTTTTTTTTCGTATTCTATTTTTGAATTTTAAATTGATACAGTCCGTTTTTACCGTAACACCCGTACTTGCTTTGTTTACCGTTAATTGCGAACAGGAAGTTCATATGGATGCATGCAAGACTGGATTGTCAGGAATGTTGATACAACACGGCAAACCCATACTATATTTTAATAGAAAGAAAACGGAGTACGAACAGAAATACCATAGCTACGAACTTAAGACATTGGCTGTGGTGGAGACCATAACAAGATTTAGGGTGTATTTATGAAATCGAAAACTTGAAGTGGTTACAGACTACAATTCGCTAAAAACGGCTTTACAAAAAAAAAGATCTAATAACACGTATTGTGAGATGGTTTTTAAAGTTGAAGTATACCAATACCAATTTGAGACAGAATATCGCGCGGGTTCGCGAATGCAACATGTTGATGCGTTGAGCAGAATGCCAGTGAAAGAATCTTGTTAAATGCAAGTAGCGGATTTAAATGTGTTCGAAACTCATATTTCAAACGAAGATTGGTAGCTGACAATGCAAAAGTTAAATTAAAGGAAAGTTATGAGGTACTACAAAAAGATCCAGATACTGTTGAATCTGAACAGATTCATACTGATTATTAATTAAAGAATAATAGAATTAATCGTTAAACAGGTGAAAATTGCTCGCAATGAGTAGTTCCGGCAGGAGCGAGATGGCACATAATGAAATGGGACATATGGAAAATGAGAAAACATTAGAAAGCTTTAGAAAAATGTTTTGGTTTCCAAGAATGAGACAATTTGTGAAAAATTATATAGATGCTTGTATGGAATATATATATATATATATATATATATATATATATATATATATTTATATATATATATATATATATTGATTTGATGATAAATATATGATTTAGTGATTTGGCAATTTTCTACACCTACCAATGGGCAAACTCAGTCAGCTACATTTCCTTCGAAACTTCGCTAAAAAGTTAAAGAGTGGCAAATCACTGAGTGGTTATGCTGAGTACTCTGCATATACTACTATCCTACCTTATTGATACTACCTTACTATCAATGCTTGAACTACTTAGTTTACCTTTTACACACGCATTTGTGTATCAAAATAAAAAGTAGGTATAAGTGCTATCTATATATATATATTATTTTAAAATCAAGAGAAATTACAGATGGTAAGATGAAATTTAGTTTGAAACCATTCAGTTTATGAAAAAAGTTTGAAGCAAAAGTTGTTTAAATATATTTATCTTTAAAAAAGGAACATTTCGAAGGTCAAGATAAAGGTGAAAACCAGACCACCATAAAACACACCTCCCTCCTCCGAACAAAACTTTTATTCCGGTCTTTTATTACAAAAAGAAGAATTCTGGTGCATTGTTGAAAATAATACAATCTGTGTATTGTATACCGTGTGTGTTGGAAAGCTTTTCCAATATAGAATCAATGTTAAATATTATTTATTACTGTCTGGCCGTCTGGTTACTGTGTGAAGTCTGTCAGTACACATGTAATGAGAGTGTGTTAAATATGTTCATTGAGTTTTTAACTTTGGAATGTGCATCACAAATCCCACTCTTAAATGACAAACAACCATACGCATACAGTATACCTATAGAGACTATCCATGTGTTTGTATGTATGAGATGACTCTCATTACATGTGTACTGACTGACTTTATAGAGTAACCACAGGGCCAGCCAGTAATAAATAATACTTAACATTGATTCTCTATTGGAAAAATTTTCCAACACATACGGCATATATTGTAGGGTATGTAATTGACATTAAAAAATTTTTAACTAATTATTTAAATATAATGAAAGTTTTTTTATTTCTTATTAAAGATAAAATAATAATTTCACGTATACACACACTGAGAAGTGTTGAAATAAAATTACATTGTATAATATAGTACTATGTATATTGTATAGTATAGAGAAAGTATTTTTATTTTATACTACTGAAGTGGGTAAAGTAACCACATTCTACCTATACATATTCTATACTCTATTGTTCCAAAGAGCTTTAAAAGCAATCAATCAAATTAAGTGTATACTAACGAATACTTTAATGTTTTACTTAAGGAACTTAAAGAACAATTAGGATTATCTTTTTTTTCATCTATTTATTGATCTGGAATATACACTACACTAACCCACATGTATGGATGGATGGTGTATTCATGTATGATTTGATATATTAATGTGTATTCAATTGTTTTCTTTAGATTTTATTTCTACCACAAACGATTTGTAGAAAAAATATTATATTCCTCGCATTACTTCATATACACAATATTCACTTTCCTTAATTATTTGATAGTTAACATGCATATACAAGAATAATTTAATTTCAAATATCTATATCTATATTTATATCTAAGTGTTTGTGATTTCGACATAAACGATCTTTTTAAGTTCACATGGCTTTGCGCTAGTTTCCAATACCCCAAACGCGCTTTTTATTAAATTTTTGTCTGTCTGTTTGTTTGTCTAGGCTAATCTTCGAAGCACCTCAACGGATTTGACGGTACTTCATTGGCAGTTAGAGGACTTCTCAGAAAGTAGTCTAGGTTACTTTTTATCCTGTTAATATTTAGAGTTCCTTAGGGGTGGGTGTAAATATCTATCTTTGAAACCTATTCAGAAATGTTCCTATCTTAAAAATAAAAAACTTACAATATCGCTCACTGACCCTTACAACGCCCACTCCCGTCAGGGGCACAGGAATATCTAACTTTAAAGCCGTAAGAAATGGAAAGAAAATTCAAAGATAAAAAGGTTCCCTCTTCAACAAAAAAATACTTACAAATTCATTCAATGTGACAAGCTACCCAAGGAGAGTCGACGAGGAGTGGTTGGAACAAGGAGGAAATATCTGACAATGAAGCCGTATGAGGTAGAAAGACCAAATGTTCCTTCCTGAAAAATACATAGCTTGCAATTTTGATCATTGTACTTATTACTACGCTCAGTAGAAGTTGTACCCACAACCTATTTTTAAATATAAAGTTACAAATGTTAGAAACATTTTTTCAAACATTCAATATTTTTGGTATAAATATATGGCATAAATATGAGATGCATACGAAAATATATACAATATGAAAATATATACAATACGAAAATATGTATAATACGAAAATATAAGTTTATAAAACGGGAGTATTTCATAAAAAACCGACAAAATATTTATTGTATGGATAATATAACAAAAAGCCATAAAATTCGAATTAATCATTAAAAATCAATAAATTATTAAGGTAGGCTCAACGTCAGCGACGCGGGTGAGTGACAGATAGTAAGAAATAAAAGTTTAACAGCTGTTTGCCGTATTAATTTTGACTAACTGAAATACACGTGTACAAAAAATTAATACTGTGCTTAATATTAACAGAATCCTTTTTTAATATAACACTTCCTATATTAAAAAATAAAAGCTAAACAAGAAAAATGTAATAAAATGTATTAAATCATAATTAGTAAACCAGATGAAAAATTAATTTCTAATAGTACATATCTCATTCAGATGTTTTACGGCAGAACAACAATACAAGGAAATATAAAGTAAGTATAAACTTTAGTCACCTGTTATTTTAATTAAAATGGAAAAGAATATTCGATACCGAAAGCAAGTACCGACAAAAAACAATATTATACAGGTTGTCGATGTGGTGTTACACAAAACAAAGTAAGAGTCATTGATATTTCATAGTACTGCACATATGTCCCTAGTATTTTCCGGAAGCTCGATTAGTTTATGGCCGAACTACGATTGAAGAGAATAAAAAATGCAAATATAGAAAAGGGTATAACTCTTATATTTCGTACAATTTTTTCATGAGTTGACCATTATTTTTGCAATCTAAACAGCAAAACTTCTAGTTCAGAAAACAAAATGACAGAGTGTTCGATGACAGAAGTATCTCCCTTCTAAAAATATTTTCAATCAAATCTCGGGCTAGTTCACAGTTTCACATTTTGAAATTGTTCATTTGTCTTTATTACTTTGTTTTCTCGCTAATGCTTCCATAAAGTAAATGAAGCTTTTTAGATCCAAGTGGCCGTGTTGTCGAAGGTTCGTGCTGTTCGAAGCTGGGAGTTTACGAGTTCGATTTCGAACGGTGTCAGTTTGTCAATTAAAAATAAAAATGAGTCAGTTAATTGACTAAAATGTCGGCAACACAATAACGAAAGTAACTGGCTACGCTTGTGAAGGTTGTCGGCAGTTTCTTTTCACGAACTCCAGATGAATATTGGTATGGTTCCTATCATAGTCGTTTGCAGTTCTAGGGGACTCGCTACTAAATCTCAATTTACTTTTATATTTTGTTAGCTTCGCGGAATAACTTCGAAATTTTTAGAGCAATAACTTGTAAAAATTACAGTAGCAGAAACCTACTTTAATTTTACAAATTACAGTTAGGCTTATACTAACATATACTTACTAATACTGTGTTTGGGTCGGGTATGGTAGTATTTTTTCCTTCGAAAAAGAGAAAAGTAACAAATACAATATAACCCTCCCACTATGTTGACAGGATGGAATCTACTTAATACCAAACTAATGAATTAAAATTAACTTGTGTATGTGTACTTTGCTGATCATAATAAAATGAGTACATTTTGAATATTTACATTTCAATAAAAAAATTAGCAACAAAAACAATAAAAGTATTAAATTCATCAAATAACTGATCAAACACAATCTTGATTTTTTCTCATAAGTTTCCAATGATATCGCCAAGCAAGAGCCGCATTTTTGAGATGTCTTATTGGAGGCGAAGAGTCTGTGTGAGGGATCAATCGTGTATATTTTTGGACAAAAAATAAAACGATCGAACATAGTTCTGATAATTGGTGTAGTATAACATTTTGAAAAGAGAAATTGAAGAAAATGTTCCCAGAAGTGTAGGTTGAGGCACAACCGCCCCCAGAAGCGGTAGAAGTTAACTTTGAGTTGAAATTGACACAGCCCTGTTTTTCTCAGGAACAGTGTTACCTGTGGTGTCCGACTCTGGAAATCAACCCTTGGAAAACCCACAGAAAAAGAGGTCGAGATCAGAAAATGGGACTCCAAGCCCGAAACAGATCTCGTAAAAACGTAGAAAGTGGGAACATGCAAGTGCTATTAATACCTTTGCTGAAACCGCCGCAACAACCAAGATGTGCATTGCATTGCGGGGGTATCCTGAGGTCAAATTGACTCAGGAAGTATCCAAAGAGGTGCAACTCTTGATGCTACAAATACTCATTAGCCAAGAGCTCGTCGAGGGCCCACAATATCGGGGTTGCCACATGGACAGGGGGCCTCATTATGCGGTGCACAGGAACAACAGCCATAAACTGGCTCATGGAAAACGTCCCGAATATCAGACCATGGGACGGAGTGGAACTTGTCATCAGGGATGCAAGAGCCCTGATGAAAACATCAAAAGTTCGGCTGTATGCACCCCAGATCTAAAACTCCGTTGAAACGGGCAAAATAATCACAACTCTTGGAGCGCAGAATGCAAACCTGCACACTCAGGAATGGCGAATTATCAACAGCACGAGGATCAATGGGAGACACACCATCATGCTGGAAGTAAGTGCAGCGGATCTGGGGTTGATTCAGGACCGAGGGTTTAAATTATACCTCGGGTTTGGTCAAGTGAACCTTAAACCACTGAAAACATCAAAGGGAAAAAATAATGTCTGATCTTCGGATGCTTGAGAATAAAATGCTCTGAAAAGGGGAATTTCTATAACTCTGATCCAGGAACCTAGGTCTGTGAACCATAAGATTCTTGGACTAGTAGATAGTAGAAGACAAATTATTTACGATAAAACCTCGGAGAGACCCAGAAGTTGCATTTATGCAAGAAAGGACATCAATATCTTGCCGCTGTTAGAGTTTTGTCAGAGAGATCTTACAGCGGTAAAAGTAAAATATATCATGGGGAACGGAACTGGAGTGGTAATCATGGCTTCGGTCTACTCCACCACCATCAACAGAGATGGAAGATCTGATCCAGTATTGTGAGGCAAAAAACCACCAACTGATCTTGGGATGTGATGCAGATGCTCATCACACTGCATGGGGAAGTAGAAACATAAACACAAGAAGTGAGTACCTCTTTGAATATATCATAGCTAACAACTTAGATATATTTAATTAAGGCAACAAGCCGACTTTTATTAACAAAGTTCGGAAGGGAGTCATTGATGAAACACTGAGCACATATGAAATCAGTGGAAAAATCAAGAAATGGCTAGTATCCGATGAACCATCTGCATCGTATCACCGACAAACCTATTACAATGTGGAGGTGAGATTAGACCAATGTAATATACAGTATGGGGATCCGAGAAGAACAAGTTGGGACGAATATAATTCGACACAAAAGTTCACACTCGCCATAATCCCGAAAAAATTTAAAACCGTACTGAACATTGAGCTTACTGCAACTGAGTTTCAGCATGCAACAAGTAACTACTTTCAAGAAAACTGCCCGGAGGTCTCAAAAGACATCAGCAAGTCAACTTGTTGGTGGAATGAGAGCCTTGGGAGTCAGAGGCGAAAGGTTCGCCTACCATTTATTAACAGAGCAAGGAGGTTGGGGAACTGGGATAGTCACCATGAAGCCCTTACCGAATACAAAAGGTCTCTGAAGAAAGCCAAAATGAACTCATGGAGGAAGCTCTGTCATGATGTTGAAAACACATCTGAGGGAGCAAGACTCCATCGTATCTTGGCGAAGAAACCCGCTGACACTTCGTAAACCCGATGGTGAGCATACTAGCTCCGCAAAGAATGCACTCGAGACACTGATCCGAATTCATTTCCCGGATTCGGTGGCAATGGACGGTGAAAACCTTTCTCAAGAGCAGCTTAATAAGGCTCTCCCACCATCAACCACTTATAGATCGAATGGGCAATAAACTCTTTCGACTTCTACCGGGACCAGATGGGATATTCCCAGTGCTTTAACAAAAGGGAGCAGAGCATCTTTAAACTCTGTTTGGTCATATATTCAGTGAAAGCCCAGTAAGAATGACCATCTTGCCAAAACTGGGGAGGCTCAACCACTCCACGGGAAAGGACTTTAGACCAATTAGTCTGTCATTGTTTCTACTGAAAACAATGGAAAGAATATAATAGGATTTCATTTGGCTCAGGAGGCATTGTCAAGATGTCCGCTTCATGAAAAACGACACACGTATCAGGTGGGAAAATCATGTGAATCAGCCCTTCATAACCTAATATACAGGATTGAGGAGGGATTCGCAAGAAAACAAACCACCTTGTGCGTTTTTCTTGAAATAGAGGGGGCATTTGACAATGCTTCTTGCAATTCCATGATTGAATCTGCAGGTGGGCACGGAGTAGAAGACTCCTTCTGCAGGTGGATAAAATCTATGCTGATAGGAAGAAGAATACAAACTTCCCTTTTTGGAAAGTCAACCACTGTGAGAGCCACAAAGGGATATCCGCAGGGTGGTGTCTTATCCCCACTTCTGTGGAGCCTGACAGTGAACAGCTTAGTGACAAACTGCAATCAAAATGAATACTACACACAGGGATACGAAATTGTAATTGCAATTCAGGGACCCTGTGAAGGCACAATCTCGGGGCTTATACAAAACTCTATAAGATTCGCACAGGAATGGTGTATCAATCAGGGATTGAAAATAAACCCTGGCAAGACCGCACTTATTCCATTCACACGTAAAAGGAAGGTGGATAATATAAAACCACCCATCTTCTTCGGTGAAAGATTACAAATCACAAGGGAAGCCAAGTTCTTAGGAGTAATGTTGGACTCTAAACAAACTCGGAACCCTCATCTGGAAAACACAACAAATAAGAGATCTTCTCTAATGCTTTGCAAGACAGCATGTGGAAAAGTCTGGGGTCTAAACCCAAAATGGTCCACTGGCTTTACACAACAGTAGTCAGACCGATTATAACCTATGCTGCTCTAGTGTGGGGGCCAAATGTTAAGCAGATTACTGCGTGCAAAAAGCTGTCCAGGATCCAGAGACTGGCCTGCTTGTGTACCACTGTATCCATGTTTGTGTATCCATGAGCAGTACACCTACAGCTGCATAGGTTAGCCAGTCATACTGGGGCTGCATCCGCTAAGCATTGTTATAATAGCAAAAGCGAGATCCAGCGCCTATAGATTGTCTTGCAATAATAACTGGAATAATAAAAATCAAGTTGATCATGCAAGTAATTATCTCAGACCCCGTCTTTGAAATGGGTACAGATATACTTCCCAAGACATACTCCTTCACAAAACCTTTCACTGTAGTATGGGATAGGGCCATGTGGTCGGAAGGAGAACCACTCTACCTCAAGAAACGAATCTAGTATACAAACGGATCCAAAACTGAAGACGGGACAGAGACAGGAATCTAAGGTGAGAGAACTAATGCAAACATAATCCTCAACTTAGGGAAATATGCCACGGTCTTCCTAGCACAGGCTGCATAAACCAGAACGTATGTATTCTGTCGGACAATCAAGCTGTTTTAAAAGCCTTGCCTGGAACTGAGGTCACCTTAAGGATCAACAAGGATTGTCTGGAGGAACTTCTGAGACTGGCAAAACGGAACAATGTTCAATTGATCTGGGTGCCAGGTCGCAGTGGTTTCGAAGGAACCGAAAAAGCGGATACCTTAGCAAAGTAGGGAGTCAAACTGCCCTTTAAAGGCCCAGAGTCTATTTTGGGAATTCCAAGGACTGCAAGTAAACAATCAACGAGTGGTCAAATGCTAAACACCGTGATCACTGGGAAAAAGTACCGCGGCAAGAGCTCGGGAAAGTACTGCTTCAGGGGCACCAGGTTCATTATCGGGCATTATCCCTTGCGGAAGCACACAATGGGACTCCATAACGGGTCCATTATGTGCAGACTATGTGGCGAGGAGGCAGAAACATCCAACCACATAATCTTTGACTGCGAACCTCTGGGTAACAGCAGAAACAAGATATTCTTTACGCAAGAAAATTCGTTACACAGGAGCTGCTTTAACTTATCGAATTTCCTAAGAATACATAAATCACACTCTATAATATCTGATATGATTTTAGTATTTGCAAAAATTAAATTTATTAATAACCAAACTTGAAACAACAATCAAAATTGAAATTTCAAAATTAAAACAAAATTTTAATAAAATAATTTTATAGAATTTCATCCAAATCGGTCCAGCCGTTTAGGACCGTGTCCAATTGTGAATCTAAACCATTCTCAAACACACACACAAAATTTCATCAAAATCGATCCAGTCGTTTAGGAGGAGTTCAGTCACATACACACGGACAGAAGAATGATATATATTAAGATATATTTATTATTATTATTATTCCTTTATTTGATATACCCATTTGGGTTAATCAACAATACAAATTCATATTAAACAAAATACATTATTATAGTAAAATAAATTTTAAAAAAAATAAAAAATAGACAAAAATAAATAAACATATTAACAATTACTACTACAATTTTTTATTTATTATTTCTCTACTCTTTTGTAAGAATTGAGCCATTATGAGTTGATCAGTCTTTTCGTCCATTATATTTTCCCAATCAATATTTTTATTAAGAAACTTTTGTCTCAGCTGACCTAAACCGAGACAGTCGTATATCAAATTTCGTTCATTTTCTTCGCTTTGCTCACATATTACACATATCTTATTCCCACTTTCATCCCCCTATGTTTATACTTCCAGCCTCCGAGTTTAAATCCTGCCATTTCTCTTCTTCATTCCAACTCCAGACTAGAAATATATTTAGCTCCTTCCTCATAATGTGCCAATTGCTTAAAATATCCCAAGTTCATCTTTTCTTCCATTCCTTGCATCAGATTTTTATACCCCATTCCTTTGTTTTATCATTAATTATTTTCAACTGTTTATTCACGTCATAGTTTAATACTTCATCGTTTATATCCAGAATATTTAATTTAATTTTAACTTTAACCCCCCAGCTTCTGTTATTTCCTATCATTTTATCTATAACACACTCGTACTGCAGAATTTTCTCATTTTTAGTAGCCTGCTTTATATAATGTTTTAATACATTCTTATAGATATGCACTTCAATTGGTAGCTGCCCCACTTCTAACAAAACTGCTGATCCCTAGTACTTGTTTAAAGAAGTTTGTTCTAAGTTTATCAATTACTGTAAAGCTATCTTCTACACCCCACACTTGACTACCATACAGTAAAATTGGCTCAATCAATACTTTAAAAATCCTAATAATGATTTTTGCTGATAACCACTGATTACAGTACATAAATTTTTTTATTACGCCAATCCTCTTTCAGCTTTTTTTTAAATTTCTTCGAAATGCTTCTCCCACTTTCCATTCCAATTAAAGGTTTCCCCGAGCTAATTACAGTTATTTACATTTTCTATTATTATATTTTTATATCTCCATTTTTCTTGTCTGCCCAACTTCACTCCTTTTCTGAAAACTAACACTTTTGATTTTTGCTCATTTACTGTTAGCCTATTTTCTTCACAGTAATTTTGCAATTGGTTAAGTGCTCTTTGCAATCCTATCCCCGTCTGTGATAATAACACCATATCGTCTGCATATAGAAGGGTGTTAACTTCCCTACCATTTATGGATGGAGTATGTGTTTCTATATGATTCATTTTGTTTGGAAAATCGTTTATAGATAATGCAAATAAAATTTCTGACAATTGACATCCCTGTCTCAATCCCCTACTCGTTCTTCTAAAATCAGTAGCCTTTTACCGGTATCCATTTTTATGCAGAATTCATAAAATTCATAAAATTTGTATATAAGGATATAATTTTTTTCAATATGTTAAGAGGCAATCCCATTTTGAACAACTTTCCCCTTAACAATTTCCTGTCTATGCAATCAAATGCCTTTTCCCAATCCACAAAACATGAATATAATTTTCTTCTTTTTTTAGTTATTTTGATGTATATTAATTCTTTCAGTACCATTATGTTATCCAATGTTCCGTATCCCATACGAAATCCAGATTGGAATTCATTAATAATGTTATTTTCTTTAGTCCACGGCTGTAATCTGTCTGCCAAAATTTTTAAAAATACCTTACTTATTACCGGTAATAAGGTGATCCTTCTGTAATTTGTGGGATCGTTCTTATCTCCCTTATTTTTGTAAATATTACAGATAACTGCCTTTTTCCATCCATCTGGAATTTTGTTTGTTTGCATAATTATAATAAATATTTTAGTTAACAGGGTAAATATATAAACATTGTGTTTTACAGAATTTTTAATATATTCAGCTGGTATACCGTCGAATCCAGGTGTTTTTCTATTTTTTAATGTTTTAATGGTATATTCAACCTCATTTTCATCTATTTCTCTTTCTAACATATCTGTAACCATGTCGTCATTATTTACTCCGGTGTTTATATTAATTTCTTCGTCCAGTTGTCTGTCTTCAATCCTTTTTTTGTATAACTCTTCATAATGATCGAGCCATATTTCTCCTCTTATTTTACATTCATTGTAATTTGTTTTATTGTTCGTTGTCTTTATCATCCTCCATAAACTTACCTCGTCTCTTTCTTCAGCCATTCTCATTATTTTACCTTGACGTATAATTTTCATTTCATCTTTTTTCTTTATACATAGATTCACATATTGTTTTTTAAGGGAACGATAATTATATAAGTGTCGCTCTATTCTCGATCTTCTAAACATTCTTAGTGCATTTTTTGTATTGCATTTTGCCTCCCGACATTCCTGATCAAACCATTTATTTCTAGCTACATAATTGTCTGTATTGTTTAGAACCCTCATTGACTTTCCAACACTTTTGTACATCATCTCTAATATTCTATATGCCTCATTTATTTCATTCTTTCGTATTCCATTTTCAATTCCAATTAACCATATATCAATTTCTTTGCCCACCATATTGCTTTTGAATTCTTCGTATTTTTGGGTATTCATTTATATACTTCTAAAGTTTGAAATTTTTCTTTTGGGATCTCTTTTTCATTATTACAATATATATTTATTAAAATTTCGATTGGAAAGTGTTTAGTGTTTTCCACCCATTCTGTAACTGACATATCCAATATATTTTGTTCGTAGAGACTGGTTTTGATCATCACTAGGTCAATTGCACTCTTCCCATTTTCGGAGACATATGTGTACTCCCCTTCTTCATTTCCTTTGCACCGTCCGTTCAAAATAATCATCTCCTTGTCTTTATTTCTTCTATTTTCCAAATTAATGTTGAAAATATTAACCACGTTACTGTATTTAGTTTCATTTTCATTAGTTCTTTCTTGAATTTCTCCAATTCTTCCATTCATATCTCCTACTATAATCAGTTCCATATCCGGATATTTATATTCCATATCCTTAATCTCATTCTTTATGCAGTTAAAAAATTCTTCGTTTACGTATTTGGAATATTTTGGTGGATTATAAATAGCGCAAATTATAAATTTTTTCTTGTTTATTTCCGTTGAGATCCAGAGACATTCCTTTATATTATTTTTCAATAATTTTGTTTTACTTTTTATCTCTTCTTTATAATATATAACAATACCTCCCGATTTCCTTCCACCTTCACCAATTTTATTTGGTTTTTTATAAACGAACCATATCCATTAATAGGCACTACATTACTATCTTCACATCAGGTTTCGACTAAAATTATGATACAATATTTCATCAAAAATTTGGTTATCTGCTTATTATATTTAATTCTATTCATTCCTTCTATATTCCAAAAAATTAATTTATTGTCCTTATCATTTTTCTCATTTTTCCTTGTTCTAAACGCATCCGTCATAAGTTTCGTATCCTCATCGCAAAGCTTATCAGTTCGAATTTTTTCTTTTCGATGCTGTGCTGAGAAATATTCTGATTGTCGATTGTTCAATAGCTGTGTTTTTATTTCTCTGTTTATTCACAAAAGTATTATTCTTTTCTCTTTCAGCGCTGGACTTATTACCCTCTTCTTTATCACTTCTATCCCTTTTATTAGTTAAACTCTCTATTTTGCTATATATTTATTAATTTGAAAGTAAATATATTAATATATATAATTATTCTGTAAGTGTGTTTGTCACCTAACTCCTCCTAAACGGATGGACCGATTTGGATGAAATTTTGTGTGTATATTTCAATGGGTTCCTGGATGGTTTGAAAACATAATTGGACCCGGTCCTAAACGGTTGGACCGATATGGATGAAATTCTATTAAATTATTTTATTAAAATTTTGTTTTAATTTTGAAATTTCAATTTTGATTGTCGTTTCCATAGTAACTATAAACAACAATCGTTATACCTATATCATTAAATTTTGGCTATTAATAAATTTAATTTTTGCAAATACTAAATTCATATCAGATATTATATTTCAATTTGATCACACTAAAATTATGATCGCTCGAGAGTGATTTATGTATTCTTAGGAAATTCGCTAAGTTGACGCAGCTCCTGCGTAACGATTTTTTTTTTCAAATTAATTGTTGTTTTTAAAAATTCCAGCAATTAGACCTACAAACTTAAGTCGCAAAAGTCAAAATGCTAGAAGTGAAAGATATACAAGAGCAAGCCAAACTGACGAGCAACGCGAAACGCGGAATGAAGTTGAATGGAATCGAAATGAACAAGATAAAAATGATGCGTTTAACCCCTATCGAGCTGTATTTAATTATAATGTGGAAATGGATTACAGTTCACAGCAAATCGTTGCTATTGCACCAATGAACGTTGTTTGTCAATATTGAAAGGTATTTTAGTTTAAAAATGAAGCCCCTGGATTGTGTAGCGCCAATTTGACGTGCGAGAGCGGTCATTTAAAATAGGCGCGATTGGTACTGCCAAAAGAGCCAACACATTCATTGGTTTCGGGAAATGAACCAGATTCTAATCATTTTTTGACTCATATCGAGCAATAAAATAATTGGTTTCAAATGACATCATTTGGCGCAACAAAAGTAGTTCGAGAAAATTTAAGCCAAGTTTCAAGGTAAGTATATTGAAAAACAATAAACTTTTACTACCACGTGCTTGATGCAAAATACGTTGGCAGCTTTCAATTGAAATGGTGTATCAATTGAAAAATGGTGTATCAATTGGCTTAAAGTACATTTGTAGCTCGGTAAATTGCCAAAAGCAGATAGAAGTTAGTGTTTAAAAAAGTGGATGGTGGAATGGGAGTGCTGAGAAATTATGTTGAGAGCAACATGGGAGAGCCACATGGTGGTACAAACATTCGCTATACAATATAAAGTATAACATTTATTATATATTTACCTTTGCAGATTCAGGGTCAAATATATAATCTAACAGGTTACTTATTGTCAACGAAGGATAGCGATTACAAATTTTGGTAAATTAATTTTATGGGCGATTCAGCAAGACGACTCGATCAGCGTTGTCACACAACACTTCGGTCAAAAGAACTACTCCAAAGGTTTTGCCATCAGCACAACGAGTTAGTTGCATTATTCACGACCGCATTAGACCGCATGTTATAAAGCCGATAAGACGCCTGGAGGACAACACGTTTCAATGCGCCAACAATTGATGAAGTCGCTAGAAAATAAAACTAAGAATGTTGTGTATCATAAAGTATTAGAATAATAAACAATATGTTTTTGGAATAATTATTATTTATATAATTATACCAATTCGAATTCAATAGTCATAGTTAAGACAGGACAACGTCTGTTGGGTCAGCTAGTATATATATATATATATATATATATATATATATATATATATATATATATATATATATATATATATATATATATATATATATATTTATATATATATATATATGTATATATATATACATATATGTATATATATATATATACATATATGTATATATATAAAGTTTGTTGTAAAACCACTGAGAAGTATATATATATATATATATATATATATATATATATATATATATATATATATATATATAACACAATGAAACAAATTGGCTTTTCTTTGATATTATTATTAGGATATAAATTTAATTCCAATATCGACATATTTTTAATGAATATATCCCTGTCTGTCTATGACCTATTAAATAATATAAAAGAAAACCCCTAGATAAATGAATTGTATATATATATATATATATATATATATATATACTTATTGTCTTTCGTAATGTTCTCTGTCTTTATATAACGACCATGTTGTGAAAGTGTGGCTTACAATACACATGCATTCATAGGGTGTCCCAAAATGATGTTTAATGATGATTAACAAAGTAATGTTAAATTAATACGATGATGATGTTGATTTGATTTGATGTCAAAATTAACCTTATAATATAAATGTGAAAGTTTGGAAAAATGGTTAAAATATTTTGTTGTGGATTTCAATGAATGGTAGCAAGTTTTAACGAATACCATGTATCTAGAGCAAGGAAGTGCGTAAGGCAAAGTTTAAGGGGTTTTTGGCCTTCGTGCTTACAGTGCTATTACTATACCTTAAATTAGATGATATTTGACCCCGATATAACTTTTGAACGTATAGTAATTTTCCGAATGTATGCTATTTACGTGTTTTTGCTCATCGTTAAGAAATAAACAGTTAAAAAGATATTTCTATTAAAAAATCGAAAAATAGCGAGAACTCTATAATTTACCACGTATAACCCATCATAATTCTACCCTACTTCCAGATATCCTGTAAAATTTATACTTGTCATACAGTTAGATCTAGTACCGAAACCGACAGGAAAATTATTAAAACTAGAAATTTCTATCCGAAAATAGACAATTTTTGCACTTTTGTTTTAATATTTTGTAAATTTAATATTTTAAGTCCATATACTTATATACCTACGTCTATCTGATTGGATGACACATAGTTTATATATAATTTTCAGGTTTATTTGATAATCATTATACAGACCGTTTTCAAAAGCATTTCTAATAGAGAATCAATCTTAAATAAATAAATAAAATATTTACTATAAAACCATACACATACATACATACATCTGACTATAGGCGTGTGGTGTATGGTTTTTTTTTAATGTCATTTAAGAGTGCGGATGTTGTGATGCACATTATAATTGATAATATTAATCATTTCGTATGTGAATGCATGGGAAATATTTGGTTGTGTGTTTTAATGGTATAACTGTATTTCAGCAATGGATTATTACACATTAATTGAAAAAGTGCAAATTATTCATTGATTAATTGGTACTTTGGGGGACATTCGGCACAGGAATTTGTCAATTTATTTATTGTGGCATTTGAGGATAGGCAATCGCCAGATATTCGAACAGTTACTCATATGATTAGCTGTTTTGAAAATGGGGTTGTATATTTAGTTGCAAAGACCGCCACAAAGATAAGGTGATGAAGCCTCACAAAAAAATGAAGAGAGATATATAGCAGTTTGTAGTATATTATTTATTGACGATAAAAATTAACAAGAGAAGTTGGTGAATAAGTGGGCCTAAGCAATTCTACAGTTGCAAACATTTGGAATCAGAACAATTTCAATTGTTTCAAATATGGAAAACACCAAGAGTTTTGGCTGAGGACCATTATCGCAGGATGCAGTTTTCTGAAGCGGTGATGGGAAAGGCGAATCAAGAAGATAATTTCATCTGAAATATTTTATTTACTGATGAATTATCTTTTCCATTACATTGAAAACATAATCCATCTGTCATGCGATATTGGTCAGTTTCCACAGAAACTGAATGTCTAAACTGGAATATTAGGTGACCATATTATAGGACCATTCTTTATTGACGGATCTTTAGATTCTCAAAAATATTTGAGTTTGTTACGAAATAATATATTGCCAACTGTTAGAGTTCTTCCTAATTTAGACCTGGAATCTGTATGGTTTCAACAAGATGGTTGGCCTGCACACAATGGCATGATAGTAAGGTTGTTCCTGGAATAAACTTTCCAGGAACGTCTTATGGGTGGTTTTGGAACCTTCAAGTGGCCAGCCAGATCGCCAGATCTATCACATAACAACTTTTTTTTGTGGGGTTTCTTCAAAATACAGATCTTTTCGCGAAATAGGCCTGAAAATTTGCAACCATTAAGGCAAAGAATTGTTGACAATTGTGCGAATATTTCTCCAGTATTTACCAAGTAAATAGCTCTGTTAACTATTTACCGAGAAAATTAATGTGGGGTTTTAAAATATTTGAAACAAAAGAAAGAATAACATGCCAAGTCTAAAATTTTAAAAACATACTAAAGGAAAACTTTCAAAATAAATTTCAACCAAATTTTTTCTTACATTTCATCAATTTACTTACCCCTCATTAATTTTCTTAGTAAATAGTTTACATAGCTATTTACTTGGTAAATATCTCGCTCTTTTGATGGGATATCATAACTTTTTAAGGAGCAACTATTAAATATAGTATCTCCCTGATAACTACATTTATGTGCCCTTTTTTTACATTTATGTTTTTGATCGGATTTATACTACATGTTAGACATTCTGTATCAAAAGATTTTAGTTTCAGAATATATCCAACTATAAGTATTTATATATAATGATAATAATGATGATCACATCACAAAGATGGCATAGAAAATGATAATGATGATAGTCTCTAATATGTTGTTTATTTTTTACAACACGTTATATGCTTTGCTGCTACCCGATTGTGCTTACCTAGTAAAGTATATTATACATCTAACTTATGCAGCTAATAACTAAATTTAAATGTAGTCTATAACCATTATTTGTCGAAACATTTAAGTCAAATATCATAAAAAGTGATGTTATTGCCTCTAAAGTGATAATAGCAGTGGTGCTTTTAAGCAATAGTAATTATTGACTACCTTGTAATTTGTAGCTATTGTAAGGAGAAAATGATTTCTGATGAAAATTTATTTACCAATTTAGTTTGTTTACAAAAGCTTTACGTTTTTACAATCATTTGTATTTCTATCATGTTAAAATTATTTATGGATAGATAGACAAATCTTGGGGTATGAAAAGTATTGAATTTTGCCCATATGGGCTATTGTGCGGTGGGGAGGGGCACAACAGCTCATAAGAAGTGAAGCCATAAGAAAAAGGTAGGCCGTTCTACTTCAGTCTACCGAGGATTACTTTGAGACCGCACTGTTTACGCATAATGGATTCATTGAGTTTTATTGCGTGTAGGGGCTTTCGTAGGTGATAATGTGTCCGGTGAATAAGCCAGTAACCTTTCGCAGTTGTATCCTATTCAGACTGCTTGAATGGTGGGATAGCCTATGCATCCTATGTCCTCTTGAATGCATTCCGAAACAGTATTTTCCCCAGATTTGGTTACTGGTCGATCACTTAGTTGCATGTTGTTTTTGGAACTCCTAAAATAGGTTCTGGGCCTATGAAAGGTAATCCAACTCCCTTCTTCTAAAATTCTACCAACTTTAGTATACATGGATATTAATCCGTAGCAATTATTGTTGAATATCATAATTAAAGAGCGGATTCTACTAAATAGCTTCTGGGCGAATGTTTTAGGAGAAATTTTGCTAAGAGTAAAAAGTTATATTTTATATTTTGCAGGCAGAAACAAATTTCAAAACACAAGCTTCATATTAAGCCACATTTTTGTTTGTATATTTCAACAGTTTGTTTCTGTTTTGTGTTCTTCCGTTAATGTTGCATTTATAGAAAATAAAATTTAATGGATATCCAAGTTTTTCATATTAGATAGTTAAGTCAAATAGTAAGTTACATATTTTAGGAAAAGGAAAATGAGTTTGATCAAATTAATTTCACCGCCAATTTCAAAATTTAAGTTCTAGGTGTCTATGTAAAAGAAACTTGTCTGTGTCAATCCAAAATTCATTATACCATCCCCATAGATCCACGGCACTAATTAAATTGATAATTCCTGAACATTTCACACAATTTTCCACACTTCCAGCTCTAGTAAAGGCTATTTAGGAATTGTCAATTTCATCATAACTAAAAAAATTTTTGGGTCGTATAGTAGCGGCATGATTTACACCATAAAGGCATATAGAGTTGCCTAAACTCGCAACTAAACCCACTTAAGTTAAATCATCCATATACAATACAATAGTGACACAACAATGAGCAATACGGCTCCAAACGTGACATATCAGGTTGCAAAGATAATCTTCTTGTTGACAGTACGACTTGATTATGGCCTCGGTGGATTATAAGAAAGCATTTGACACTACCTATCATCAACTTATATTGGTGCTGCTCAAATATTTGAAAATTCATCCCAATATCATATGTATAGAAGATCTTTTGCCATTCTGGAAGACAAAGTTTACAATTTGTTATGGTAAACGTACTGTCTCTACAGATTTGGTGACATATATGCTTGGCGTCTATCAAGGGGATATCCTAGCCCGCTCCTTTTCTGCTTCACATTTATGCCACTATTTTTGCGCTTGCGAGAAGAACGCGGTTATCGTTGTGGCCCTCCGACAGACAGGAAGCATCAAGTAATTCATCTATTATATATGGATGACTGAAACTCTCTCATATCTGTAAATCAGTAAACGAAAGCTGTTGGCATGGAATTCGAACTGGATAAGTGTGGCGGCATACATTGTAAGCGGGGTCACGTCTCTAATTACGATGCAGACGTGCAGCTCACGGATGGAAGCATCGTGAAACAACTCGATGAAAAAGAGCTATACACATACTTGGCTATTGGCGAAAGTCAAGTTTAGAGTGTTGACTATTAAGAAAGCTCTTCGTGGCAGGTATAGGCACCGTCTCAGACAAAGTTTGGTATCCGAATTATCTGAGATACACAAGCTACTAATATGCTTGCCCTACCCATCCCTCTCTATTCTTTTGGCTCCATCAAATGGACAATATAGGAGCTTAAGGAACTTGATAGAGGCATTCGCAAACTTGTGAACATTTGTCGTAGTTTGCAGCCGCGCGCCTCGGTGCCTCGTAACTCCCTCCCAGGTCAGCAAGGGGGTAGGGATCTCCTGTCCGTCGAATGTCTACATGACAGATTAGTGTAAGGTATAGCTTGTCAGGTGTTCAATACTTCTGATCCATTAACGGCACTCGTGCGATATCACGTGTTGCAAGGTAAGGAAGTATTCTTGTTCTCTGCAGCACGACATGCAATTTAAAAATTTTGTCTAGAATTTTATCCGACTAATCGTGATCAAGATGCTAATTTGGTCCTTCTTTCTTAATCGCGACTTCGTTCAGCTGTTAAACGAGCTAAAATCACCTCCCTTTTTCAAGGTCATCGATCTCGGGACCATCAGGGTATGTTCTACAGCCATCTAGACTCCTGTGGTCTCTCCGTTGATCTTACGTTTTCTTTTCTCCGATCAGCTGGACTCAAATCTGAAACAGAAGGGTTTATCATCGTTGCCCAAGATGGTGTGATAGCTACTCTTACACACTAGAGGTACATGTGGAAGGTGGCAGCGTCCAGTATTCAGTGCAGAGCATCAAAGCGTACAAATCTCAGTCGGAGACGCTGATGCAGCTCATTTTGGCATGCCCATCTTATGCCTCGACCACCTACATTCATCGTCATAACGCAGCCCTGCGTGTGCTGTACTACTTCTTGAGACACAAGTATGAAGTAGACCGTACGCCAGCCCTACCGTATGCTCCCGGAGAAATCGAGCATGTTGTGAAAAACGAGAAATGTATTATCTTTTAGAATTTCTCGTTTCCAACTACCAGACAGCTGACCGCTACTAAGCCTGATACAGTGCTACTAGAGATTTCAGCTAAGACAATCTACCTCATCGAGTTCTCTGCGCCTGCAGAAACGAATATAGTCTTGAAAGAGGAGCAAAAACGGACTTACAACCTTGATCTTCTCCAAGCACTACGACAACTACACCCTGGCTACTCAGTCAAAATGGTTGTTCTCATTATCGGTTGTCTAGGCGGTATACGCCCCATTCTAGAGTCTAATCTTTCCACCATTCCGGTTTGCAGGTCTCATCTTCATACACCCTTTGTACATTGAGATCGCATGAGACTGTCATCAAGTAACACCCTTGAAGTTATTTGGTATTAAATTTTGCAGGTTCCACATTCGTGCGGAGCAAGGACGGAGCCTGTGCTACCAGAACACTACATGACAGACGAACGTACCCCTTGGGACATCGCGTTACTGACGGACTTACGGACCACAAGATAATGCTCCTTCTTCAAGGGACGTAACTACCTTGTGAGGATTAATGTTTGTTGAGGATATGGGTGGTTCTGTGGTATATATCCAGTATCCACTCTCCCCCTTCAACAGGCATACATACGTTAAATTATAAACATAATAATAATAATAAAAATATTTATTTGTATTATTCTGCAAATCAATGAGTCATCGTAAATATATATAAAAGAATTTTTAATATTTTTCTAGTAGCCTAGGATGATACCGACAGATTGCATCAAAAACTATTCTGATACGATTTTTGTTTGAATTTTTTTGTTCCTTGCACGAATTGTAAAAATGCAATTTTTGCACAGTGAAATTTGATCCCATTTTTTTAAAGCAAAGTTGTTTCAATACTATAAAAAAATCGTTGTTTTCGTACGGAAAAACTTCTTTTCATATTCTTTTCATTAGAAATATTTGGGATTACGTGTTTATCTTTATGATGTTGAATCTGAAAACTTTTCGTTTTAAAAACGCATTTTGGTGGATGTTTAATGGGTAGAAAATGGTCAAATTTGTAAAACATTCTTATATATTCTAAAATATTTATTTTATTTTAAAAGATCACAAAATTTTTTTCGTTTGGATGTAGCCAAACAACATGAAAATATTTATTCCGTTCGAATACAACAATGTTTTCAAATTATTAAAAATAAATTTCTGTTAAAAATTGGGACCAAAATGCATATGTACAACCAGTGCAGCATGTAGAAAGGATTGGTTTGTGTATGCAAATATATAATTACAGTGAAGGCGTAAAGTTTTATAAATTGGACATTCTAAAAGGAAGTGTCCTAATGTTTCGCGACACTTTAGGTTACATATATCGAACTTATCCTCTTGTTTCCATTTACATATGCTGCTGTTGAAATGCAGCTTTGTCATTTGTAACCCTGAGACTCTCAGTTGACTTGCTTATTTTATTTAAATTCATTTTAATACAGTTATCATTTTCTGATATAATAAGCTGGTACACAGGACTATAGTTGTATTCTAGGATTCTGATTTTATCGGCATCAGAACATTGGCTTTAATACCTTTCTAAGATATATTCCAGATTATCCTTTATGTTCTTAGGGTTTTGCGTTTGCCAAATGTAATTAAGTTAAGGTTTTGGAGGATTTCACAAAATTGACTTGCCCAGATATATTTAGTTTACGTACCTCCATTTGAGTCCAACCCGTTTAACCTGTTGAGACGTATTAGGTGGTTTTTGATCTTAATTACTCTCAAATTCTATTTAAAACGTTTTTTCTTAAATCGAAATCTTTTAAATTTTTTATTAAAAATTCCCTAAATTTAAATTAGTCCATATGCATACGGAGGTTAATTCACGCACTTTTATTGTTTATAATTCGTCTGTCAGTAAGTTAATATAACCCCAAAATTTCACAAGGGGTATTCACACACTGGATAAAAATAAAGATATTAATATTGTTTTTATTTAAAAGAAATATTTAATTTAATTAAACAAATAATTCTACGAATTAATTTTTCCTTTAGTAACACAGATGCATTTCATTAATTTTGACTAAAGTTTTGTTTTATTTTATATAAAAATATGATACATACACTTGCAGGTTACAAGATATTTTTTAATAAGATGTTACTTGAAAGTACATTGAATTTATACACACAAACGATTAAACAATATTGAATAATTAACAATTACACGAAATAACAGAATACATCAATTAAACACGAAAAATAACTAATTTTAACAGTTAACAATAATTAATTTAATTGACAATAATGTCTGTAAATATTCCGAAATAAAACGTATTGGAATATTAAGTAAATTCCACGTAAAATAAAACAAACGAAAGAGAGTTGATATTTGAATAAATCACCATGGAGGTAATTTTTCAATTTGGCATAATTCCACAAAAAAATCAAACAGTCGGTCATCTTCCATATCAGAGACGAATCCTTTTGTCGAATAATTGAACTGAATAAGGTTTCTAAAGTTTATACCGATGTCATACTTAAAAGAAAAAGAAATTTATAAAACATAATTCAGCACCTGAAGAAATAAATGTCAAAATCAAACGATTCGATTTTGAGATGTTTTAAATAAATAATGGTGAGTTTTATACATAATTTATCTAGAGCACGGTAGTGCGTGGCCGAGTTTTAAGGGAGACATTCGGACTTTTCACTACAGTGTTATTACTACACCTTAATTTAGGCTCATTTTTTGGGTGCTGTATCTTTTGAACGGAAAGAGCTACAGGGTTGATATTTCGAATATAGATACTTTACGGAATTATAAGAACCAATATTTTCAATCAATGTTAACGAATTAACCGTTAAAAAGTTATTTCACTTCAAAAACGCAAAATTCGTGGGAACGCCCACAATTCTTGGTAACTAATAGATCAAAATGATTAGCTACTTCCAGATATGCTGTAAAGTTGATATTGGGCATGTAGATAGCTGTAGTACCCAAACCGACGGGAAAATTGCGAAAACTGGAAATTTGTATCGGAAAAGTGGAAAATTTAACATTTTTTGTTTTAAGACTAGTTTAACGCAAACTACCATGTAGAGAACGATATATCATATATACCTATTAATTTTTATACCATATAGAAATAGACATTGCAATTTGAATACAGCAGTATGCGTTGATTTTAAAAGTTAAGCAACGGAAGCCTCGGAAAATTGGAAAAACATCCTCCAAAATTATGTTTTTCTGTTCTATAAATGCTATAAAGTTTGAATTTTCACTAATCGACCCGAAATAACGTCAAAATTAACAGAATATTTTGAAAAATTTCATTACCTACATCGCAACCACACCGAAAATGGGAAAAACATCCCTAAAACTTACCTCTTCACTTCTATTCATGATAGAAAGATCAGTTTTTTTCCATCACAACCCTTCGAACTTGGTAAAAACACCCCCAAAACCAACCTTTTTGTTCTATACATACAACAAGATGCAGTTTTTTGCAATCGACGCTTAATAGCTACAAATTAGGAAGTTATTTCGAAAAACTTAATATATTTTTTTGCAAACTCCCGAAAAATTGAAAAAACACCCCCCAAAATTACGTTTTTCAGTTCTATATATGATGAAATGATGGAATTTTGACCAATCGACCCGAAATAAAGTCAAGTTAACAGAACACTTTGAAAAATTTTTTTACCTATAACGCAAACCTCCGAAAATGGGAAAAACACCCCTTAAACTGCCTTAAGGCATTTTGATCAGACTAAAAATATGACCGCTAGAGAGTGATTTATGTATTCTAAGGAAATTCGCTAAGTTGACGCAGCTCCTGCGTAAAGAATTTTTTTTTGTGAAGTGGAGCCAACGGGTCAAGTCATTTCTTCAAAGACTATAACGTTGATAATCAATTATCTGTAATAAACGATTAGTTTAGAAGTCATAATCGAAACAAATCAAATAACATCTTATATATACTAAATTTTATATAGTTATTTTAATAAAAAATATATCACTCTTATTTCACATTAATTTGTGGCGTTTTAATAAAAGGCCTATGATATATGATCGATGAATATTATTATCAATAATCCAATGTATGAAATTTATGCTTTCTTTTCAGTTTTCTTTGGCAATAACACTGCTTGAATATTTGGTAATATACCGCCTTGAGCAATTGTTACAAAATATTACAATTTATTTAATTCTTCATCATTACGAATTGCTAATTGAAAATAAACTGGTTTATTTTTAAACAACTTGTTTACTTAAGAAAAGTTACATTGTAACAATACAATAAAACAATCAATGTTTTCTATTTGGAGTATTAAAACATACTGGTATATTAATTTAGCTATTTTTTATTTAAATACTAAATGTCTATCTAACCAAAAAGGAGGCGGTAACCTTGTCAACAAATCAGATCGATATATGCTTCATATGTTATTTTAATTACAATTAAAGTTGTTAAATTTTCCGTTTGTAAGAAAGGTAAGTTTTCGAGAAAATCTTAATAAAATAGTTGCTTCTTAATAAGTGATGATATGGGATAAAGGACCGAGCTATTTACAAAGTAAATATATCCAGACTTCATATAATAGTTGCTCCTTAAAAAGTGATGATATACGAGAAAAGACCGAGCTATTAACAAAGTAAATAGCTCTAGACTTCAAATAATAGCTGTTCCTTAAAACGTGATGATATCCCATAAAGTTTCGAGCTATTTACAAGCTAAACAGCTCGGTAAACTATTTATTAAAAAAATAAATGAGGGGTAAATTAATTAAGTATAAGAAAAAATTTGGTTGAAATTTATGTCGTAAGTTTTCCCTTAGTATGTTTTTAGCGAATTTCCTGAAAGGAAATAGAGCTATTGGTCCCGTACCGAAGTCAAAATTTCGCAAAAATTTTTTCAAATGTCCATCGATCCTACCAAGTAGATGTCAAAAATCACCATCTGTAAAATTTATATATATATATATCTATGGACATATATATATATATATATATATATATATATATATATATATATATATATATATACATATATATATATATATGTGTCTGTCATCACTCTAGCGGTCACAGTTTTCATTTTATCGGAATGAGATTTGGTATTTGAAGCGCTTTTAGTATTCAAAAGGTCAAGTTCGTTAATGGGTAAAATCGGACCAGGGGAACGGGGGTTTTAGAAGGAGGGGGAAACACAAAATTTGACATATCTCCCTTAATATTAAAAAAATCGAAAATTTTATAAGAAGTAAAGTTGTAGGCATTAAGTTTTACTGTAATTTTGTTTCTTATCATTTTTTCTGTAACCCTAATATTTACAAAAATATTGACGGTTTAAGATTGAAAATTAAATTCCTCAATATCTCTGTACGCATTAGAGTTTGAGCAAAAATGATAAGGTGATGAACTGTAGCAAACATGATTTTCTACAACTTTGTTTCTTACGCATTTTTCGATTGTTCTAATATTAAGAGAGATATTTTATATTTTGTGTTTTCTTCTATCATTATGCCCCCCTTTCCCCTTGACGTATGTTATTTATTAATAAAATTGGCCATGCAAATACTAAAATCAGATACGACCTTTCATTTTGATCAGACTAAAATTGTGACTTATTTCATAAGTTTTCCCTTAGTATGTTTTTAAAATTTTATAACGCGGCAAGTTTAAAAATATTTGAAATCATCAGAAAAAATAACTTGCCGCGTATTATAAAATTTTAAAAACATACTAAGGGAAAACTTATGAAATAAATTTCAACCAAATTTTTTCTTACATTCAATCAATTTACCCCTCATTATTTTTTTTTAGTTAATAGTTTACCGAGCTATTTACTTTGTAAATAGCTCGGCTCTTTAATGGGATATCATCACTTTTCAAAGAGCAACTATTATCTGAAGTCTAGAGCTATTTACTTTGTAAATAGCTCGGTCCTTTCTTCCATATCATCACTTTTTAAGAAGCAACTATTATATGAAGTCTAGAGCTATTTACTTTGTAAATAGCTCGGTCCTTACTCTCATATCATCACTTTTTAAGAAGGAACTATTACATTAAGGATTTTCCCGAAAACTCGGCCCTTTCTTACATTTATGTTTTTGGTCGGATATAAGTTAATTATAAATTAACTACAAACTATAGCATTAAATGATAACATAATAATGACGATTATTTTCGTTTCATCAACAGACTGGCAGAAAATTTTTGAAAAATTAAATGTTTCGCGTTTATTAAATTCAGTGCGCATGTTTTGATCTGCTATGACAACATTATTTATTTCAGATCAGAATGTAATGGATTGGTAATACTGCCATTTTGGATTTTTTTGTTTGACACACGCTTTTTTGAAAATAAATTTGACAGATGTTAATAAAATTTTAAATAAGGAAATGAAAGAAAAATATTATTATTTTTTTCATAAAATACATGATGATGAAACTGAAGGTGATTCCATTGCATGCCCTCAAATGACACTAAAGGTAATTATTACTTACTCAATTTATTCTATAATTTTTTCTGATATTCATTTCAACCGTGAAGAATTTTATTCACTGAAACAAAACTTCCTTCGAAATACGACATACAGACACACCGTCGAAATCACACCCAGATCAATCATTATTTGTTTGAACACGCTGGTGGTACTTCTTCAAATGCTCCAGATGAGCACGCGAAATGTTGTTTGACTCCGTGTCTCGTAACTTGACCGTAACGGGTGTCAGAAATCGTACGATTTCTTTTGGTCCAGTAAATCGTGGAAGCAGTTTTTTATTGTGGTCACAGTCTGTCGTCCGAAAAGATTTTTGTAGAACTAGGTCGCCTATTTGATATGGTTCACCTTCAGTGAAAGTTTTTTCAAAAATCTTTTTACGTTTATCACGCGACTTTGTCAACGCGGGTACAGCTTCCTCCTTACTGATACGATGATCAACTTTTACAATAGATAATCTTTGAGACGTGTATAAGCGTCCCAAAGATTATCAAGGGGTCTTCGAAGCTGTCTTCCAAGGAAAATCTCGGCAGGTGTAAAGCCCGTGCTCTGGTGAATTGAATTATTAAAACTGAAACAGATCTGTTTAACGAAGGTATCCCATTTTGAATGCGATGCGGCACTCTTTTTTAGAAGGATCTTAAGGTTATTAGCCAGATTTGGGTTTATCCTTTCCGAAGCGTTAGAAGCCAGACGATATGGAGACGTGTATACCTGACGAATTCCGAAGGCCATACAGTGACTTTTAAATTTTTCACTTTTAAAAGTTTGGTGATTATCGCTAATCAGTCTTCAACAAGTATCAAAACTCATCCACACCTCTTGAAGCCATTTCAGAGTTGCGTCCGCTGAATTTCTCGTCAGTGGAAACATTTCTTTCGAAAATCCATCCACCAGAACCAAAACATATTGATTTCGATTATTTGACACCTTTAATTTTCCGATGTGATCAATGTAAACGTGGCTGAAAATTTCATCCGGAACATCTGAAAAAACATCAGATCGAATTTGTTTTTTATTGACCAGTTTACATTTTTGGCAAGCCTCGCACGAGGTCACGTAATCGCGTATGGATTCATAAAGTGACGGAAACCACAACTTTCTAGCGATCGTGTTATATGTTTTAGTTACACCGCCGTGCGAAGAAATATGTGATACGCAGATAATCGTGATAGTAAAAAATGATCATCTGCCTGACCTTCAATGGAACATATACCCTCCTGTGTTTTCTTTTACCCACTATTTTCACATGCTCTACGGCCTTAAGACGCCGAACCATGTCACGAGTGAAGTCATCCTGCTTTTGGTGCTCCAATGACGAAGTAAAAACTTCTGGTACATCTTGCAAAAAATTTATTTTGTCAAAATCGGGGTAATTCTGCAAATCATCGTTTCCATCATTCTCTACATCAAAGAGCCTACTCAAACCGTCAGCCACTTGGTGATTTTTGCCGTCAATGGCGAAGTTCGAGGTTATATTTTGAAATTTCTAGAGACCATCTAGCTGCCTTACCGATCTTCCGCTTATTAGTTGCCAACCAAACAACGGCACTATTGTCGACTTCAGCAGTAATGGGGTGTCCAATGATATAGTCATGAAAGCACCTCAGAGATATCATCAAAGCAAGCATTTCCCTTTCGTAAATGCAGTATTTTTTTCTGCGTCGGAAAATTTGTTGCTGGTGAAAGCTATGGGGCGCATGCCATTCCCAATCAGTTGAAACAATGCACCACTGGTGGCTATGTCGGAAGCATCGGTTCGGAGAATAAACGGTTAGCTCCAATCTGGGAACCTCAAGGTAACCGTATCGGTAAGTGACGATTTCAACTTATTGAACGATTCAACCTCCCCCGGACCCATAATGAATTTTGTTTCTTTCTTTTTCAGATTATTCAAAGGAGCTGCTAACTCCGCAAAGTTAGGAATAAATCTGGAAACGAAACCTACAACACCAATGAAACTACGTATTTGTTTAAAATTTTTTGGTATTGGAATTTGTTGAATCGCAACAGTTTTATCCTCATCCACTTATACACCATCCTTGGATATTACGTTACCCAGAAACTTTAGCTTGGATTGTAACAAGCTCATCTTGTCACAGCTAATTGTTATGCCGGCATTTCCCAATCTCATGAAAACTTCTTTAAGTAGCTGAAGACGTGAGTCTACATTGTCTCGAATTTTGTTCAATTGGTAATTGGTAGTACGCGCTTACGAGGTCTAATTTATTGTAAACCGCGCTACCACATATATATATAACCTATTTCATCGGTGATAATGTGAGAAAATTTTGTTTTTAAATTTTGTAGAATACTCTGCTGCACTCCCATTAATAAAACAGGCTGTTCAATCAACAAATTTATTTGTTCTTTAGGCGGACACACATCAGTCACAAACGGAACACGAATGTCACTCTATGGGAACGTTAATTATCTTTTTGGAATGTGGATCGTTGCTTTAAGTAAATTCTACGTTCTTTGGAAAATTTCGACCGTCTTGATCGATAAAACAAACGAAAGAGAGATGATATTTTAATAAATCACCATGGGGGTAATTTTTCAATTTGGCATAATTCCACAAAAAAATTAAACAGTCGTCATCTTCCATATCAGACACGAATCCTATTGTCGAATAATTGAACTAAATAAGGTTTGTAAAATTTATACCGATGTCATACTTAAAAGAAAAAGAAATTTATAAAACATAATTCAACACTTGAAGAAATAAATGTCAAAATCAAACGATTAGATTTTTAGATGTTTTAAATAATGGTTAATCATAAATTAACCACAAACTATAGCATTAAATGATAACATAATAATGACGATTATTTTCGTTTCACTGTTATACACAATTTTTTTGCAGTTTGGTGTTTTCCAATTATAAATTTATTTTCATCATGTTAGAATTCTATTTAATGCCTCAACTGTTAGATGCTTTTGTTGTGGACTTGCAACTTAATCTCAATATACTTTCATATTTAGATAGGTTTGTAGAATCACTACGTTTTCCCATTATTATTTCGGTAACTACATGTTGTTACTTGGGTAACTATCAACAAACTGTTTTTGACATTATTTATTAGGAAAAATAAATTTTGGTTTTAGTCCCAAAAATCTGTCTATTTAAGTTTTGTAGAAAATTTGTTTAGATAATTGGAACCATCTCTCTTCAACTCCAACATTGGCTCCTAACGTGGGGAGCCATTTCTAAGTCGTTGACTTATAAATTAAAAAACATAAGTTTAATTGAATCACCCTGCAAAGCTCCTTTACTAATACCTATTTTACTGCAGGGAGAACCATTAACAGTAAGACTAAAATTGGCTTTCTAGTACAAATTCTTCAGTACAATATTTAGAATTATACAGCTTATTCCGACTGAATGCAACTTCTGTCAGAGCAGAATGGTGGACTGAATCAAACACATTACGAGAGTCTATTAAAGTGGTGTAAACTTTACATTATTTTCGTACTTAAAAAATTAATAAAAAGGGATGTAATGACTTTAAATATAATTCATGATATCGCTGGCAGGTGGCAACAACTGTCAGTTAATTGAATAGTCAATTTATATCCTTGTATTATAAACAACATGATTAGCAATTCAATTGATGTACATACAACAGCATGCACGGGAATAAACATGTGTTGTAAAATAAGTGTTTCAATCATTTAAAATCCCAATCATCCATCAACACAAATTAAACATAAATACACATTTCACAGTATGGAAAGAAATGAAATTTCCTAATCTCAAACAAAAAACAAAGGCCACAATTGATTTTTAATGAAATTTTAATTTAAATTTGATTTAAAATTCTTAAATCTAAATCAAAACACAAAATGGTCTCTAATCGAAAAAAAGTACAATAGTATATAAAAAAAAAACATAATTCAACACTTAAGAGCTATTAAACAAAGCTAATTTTCTCAGAGGAAAGAAGTACATTCTTCATCTGCATGGAAACATAATTAATTCAATGGTAACTTTTACACGTTCATAGATTAATGACCATTTTATGGTCATTTTTTAACATCAATAGATACAAATGTTGTATAATAAAATCAGAAACGACTATAAATCGAATAAATACGTGTCTGTATTTATTATGCCTACAGTATAAGTTATATAGATGTGCAATGCTGACTCACCGAATATTGGCGAACCTTTTTTTTATCAGTGATCGGTTTGTATATTCAAGCATCACCATTTGTCTTACAAATCAACTATGGCATCCAGCAAGTGAGGTACTTTTCTACTGGAAATCCCAATTTTATTATAGTCGTCAAATAATATAACACTTAAGAATTCCACTATCATACCATCCATGCTATCATACACCATTTTGTAAAATAATGGCGGTTAAACATAAATTATAGAGTATGACACATAAAATCAATCGATAAACAATCAAACTTATACAAATACAAAATATATACACACACAGTTTAAGTGTACCATTGTTTATCTACCTTTGTTTACTTTAAATTATATTATGTAAATAGTTATTTACATAAGTTTGCTTATACGTTCAATACACCATAAAAGCTCTTTATTATTACTTAGTTATTGAAAATTTAATTTAATTTTATCGTTGGATAACTGTTTTTAATAACTATGTATCTTTATATTTATAACAGAGTTTAGTCATCTTTATTTAGTCGTCTCAATAAGAACAAAACATACATACGAGTATATTGACACTTCTATTTCATTTAAGGTAGCACAAAATGAGGGAGGCCTTGGTACATACCTCATGGAGATTATGTGCCCGCTATAGAGAGTTATATGCATATTTCAACATTTATTACCTCTCTTTCACTCAAACACATGCAACAAGGGAGACAACAAGAGTTTATGATTGGCAGGTTTTGAGATATCGCATTTGAAAATTAAAGCAAACTAGTTTTTATTAGTGAATTAGAAGCAGTCCTGAGTCTCAATTGGAGAATTATCATCTAAAGAATTTAAATTGGTAGCAATATTTTTGAGATATTGAAGTTCATATACACGTATTGTAATAAATTTGCGATACTAATTTTCAATTTGACAAAAATATGAAAAAGCTATATAACTATCGTATTATAATGAGGTAATATTCCACTGGAGGACTGGATAACTTTCCCACATAGCTGCTTTATATTAAATTTCACCATACACGAAACTGTAACGAATCAACAATCATAAACACTTTTTAGATTTTAATTGCCATCACTTAAAAGGCCCTAAATTGCCATCAACAAAATAGCTTTTAACTATTAACTTGAAAGAGGAATTATGTAATTATTATTCCTGCATTAATTATGTGCATTAAGGTTGGTTGATTGAATGTCATTTACGTATCGCAAAGAAAATACGTGCGAGTGAAAACCATCCTCGTACTCTGATCCCAATGTACGATTTGGTATTCTTTGAAGACCCCGCACTCAGAGTCTATGTTACTTTAGCCCATGTAACGTTATCTTTTTTTATTATTTTTGTCCCCATTTTTAAGTAATTGAATTTAAATAATTTACATAAAATTTGGATTTTTCATAATTTAAATATTTTGAAAAACCTCTAAACTATATTATTGCGAAATTTGACTGAGCAAAAATTAAAAGTTTCAGAAAATTTCGCAAATGAAAATCTACGTATTATCACCCTTACCTTAGATCATCGCTTTAATTTTTGTTATAACAAATGTTTTAATTGCTAATTGTCATTTATGTGTAGTTTTCTAGAGCGAATAAAGTCGAAACGTAGCAATTTAATATTACTATTATTGGAATTGTTTTGTTCCAGTACTTGTGATCCCATAATAATATTTAAATATTGGATGTGAACATAATTATTAATTTCAAACCGAGGGGCATATTCAATGACCTGAAAATTACATAAGGAGACGAAGCTTGGGAATTAATGAAGAATTGGTTTAACAGGCTTAAAAAACTACCGGCTGTGAAGAACGGACGGATTTTCCTTCTAGAATGCCGGGCTAACAATGTTTTTCCCAAACATATCAAGAATAATCTCAATTGTTTGTATTCATTGGACACAGATAGGCATCCATTTTTTAATGAGATACAAAGACTTTCAATGAAATTAAAAAAAGCTATTCTCAAACTAGAGATCAAGATTACTTTTTGGAAATTAAAAAGATTGCCTGAGTTATGTAACAAACTTGAAAAAAATTTAAAAAATACAGTTCTCGAAGAGGTGTTTATACGGTGGCGTGTTTAGCACATAAGATCTATGAAAGTAACCTTTTTTTGGTCCGGGAGAAAAATCTAAGGAAGATCAATGCATTGCTGGGTGATTCTGTACCGGTGACGGTGGACACGAATCAGGATAAACATATTTTAAATTATACGTCCTTAGTACTTCCTGGAGAATTTAAAAGAACCTTATGTGTTGGTCCAAATTTCGGTTGAACCCCACGTAAGACTGAGATCCAGCCAGTGATCCTGATTAAAAAATTAGAGTACTATGTTAACAATCTACCGTCGTTGGAAGAAGTACCAACGTTGATCGACTAGGAAAAAAACAAACTTAGATCTAAGATCGTCGAAACGGTCTAGCGGTAAAGGATCAAAAGATTTTTATTACATTTATCTTTTATTCCTACACAAATATATTAAAAAGGTACATTTTATGCCCCAAATTACCAGCCCAGAATTCCAGAGTATGTACACTTTGTATAGTGACCATAAAAAAGTGTTGGTACCTGCATGTACATTTTGATGGTTTTCAATCCCGAAAACTTTTGAAGGACATACTTGAGAGCTTGATTCAATAAAATTTTTTTAAATCCATTAATAAAATCACAACGAAATTATGCGAAAAATAATTTTCACTAGCCCCGACTAGTACTTTATAATGGACAATAGTACTATATATTGGCCAAGAGTAGGTTAAGCTATTCCTAAATTGATTGAATAAATTATATTCATTAATAAAAGACCATTGCTTTATAGTTTCTAAAAAGAATAAAATTTATATTGCATTATTATATTTTTTTCAGAAAATGTAATTAAAAAAAGAACAAAATAATAATTGGTCATTGAACATCCTGTATTTACTATATCTCTCTTCCTTTCTCTCACTCAGAGCACAATAAATTCAAAGGCTGCCCACCTCTGAACTAGGTTATAGACATGGCAAAGGATAATAACGCGCCAGGACGAGATGGGGTTTTTCAATAATTTAATAAAAGCAATGCATTAACAGTGTACAGAATTTGGATTCATCCTAAATAAAGTGTTAAATGTGATGGCTATTCAGCGAGTGGCCCACTGGAATAATTACCATTCTATACAAAGGGAAAGGTGATGTTACTGATACTAGACTAGTAAAAAGTGCCTTTTATATAGATATTTGTATAAATAATACGAGAGTTTTCCTCTTAACGTGATTGTGAAAATGTGTAACGCCTTGGTATCACCAATCGTAACATATGGCAGTGAAATATGGGTCCTAAATAGTGGAAAATATAACGTGCAATTTAAATTTGTGATTGATGTAATGCACAACTTCTTGAAAGAAATTTTATTCGTTCCAAAATTCACACCCAATTCCGCAGTTAATATAGAGTGGGGAACTAAGAGCGTGGAATATCTTTATCTACAAAAATGTAGTGTGGCTATTAATAAATTTAAATTTTTCAAATACTAAAATAATTCAGATATGATATTTCATTTTTATCACACTAAAATTCTGACCGCTAGAGAGTGATTTTTGTATTCGAAATTTGCTAAGTTGACGCAGCTCCTACGTAACGCCTTTTTATTTTATTTTTTAAGTTTTTTTTTACCTAAATTTATGCATTTAATATGTATGTTAAATCGTTTTTGTGTTTCGTTTCTATTGATTAATGTAAAATAAAGAATTATAATAATACTAATTGACCCGACAAACGTTGTCCTGTGTTAACTATGAATATTGAATTCGAATTGGTATAATTTAAAAAATATAATATTTCTTCCAAAAAAATATTGTTTATTATTCTAATGCTTTATGATACACAACTTTCTTGGTTTTATTTTCTAGCGACTTCATGAATTGTTGGCGTCTTATCGGATTTGATGACATGCGGTCTAATGCGGTCGTGAATAATGCAACCAATTCGTTGTGCTGATGGAACATTTGGAGTTGTTCCACAATTGATCTTTTCACCGAAGTGTTGTGTGCATAACGCTGATCGGCTTGTCTTGCTGAATCGCCCATAAAATAAATCTGCAAAAATTTGTAGTCACTATCCCGCGTTCGCAATATGGAACCTGTTAGATGATATACTTGACCCTGAATCAGCAAAGGTAAACAGATAATAAATAGATGTAATATAGGATATTGTATAGTGAATTGTTCTTACCACCATGTTGCTCTCAAAATACTTTCTCAGCACTCCCATTCCACCATAAACTTTTTTAAACACACTCACGTATTTCTACTTTTGGCAACTTACCGAGCTATAAATGTACTTTAAGCCATTTTAATTGATACACCATTTCAATTGAAAGCTGCCAACGTATTTAGCATCAGGCACGTGGTGGTAAATGTTTATTGTTCTTCAATAAACTTACCTTGAAACATGGCTTAAATTCTTCCCGAATAACTTTTGTCATTTGAAACCAATTATTTTATTGCTCGATATGAGTAAAAAAATGTTTAGAATCTGGCCCATTTCCCGAAACCAATGAATGTAGTTGCTCTTCTGGCGGTACCAATCGCACCTATATGACTTGACTGCTCGCGCAATCCAGGGGCTTCATTTTTATACTTAAATGCCTTTCAATATTGACACACAACGTTCATTGGTCCAATAGCAACGATTTACTGTGAACTGTAATCGATTTCCACATTATAATTAAATGCAGCTCGATATTGGTTAAACGCAACATTTCTGTGTTGTTGATTTCGATTCCGCTCAAGTTCATTCCGCGTTTCGCGGTATATCTTTCACTTCTAGCTTTTCGAGTTATTCCACTTAAGTTTGTACGTCTACTTGCTGGAATTTTTAAAAACAAAAATTCATTGAAAAAAAGAATTAACAATTAGTTGTTTTTGTAGTTGTTTCGCATCTTCTTATCTATGTGAATCGGGAATTTCGCATATGAAACATATAAATAAAATAAATTATTGGACAATAATCGGTAAGACAAGCTGTATTGAAACATCGTTCCGTCTTACTTCAAAAAATACCTTTCTTACTTGCTCTCACTCAGATTAAGAGCCCCGTGGCTCCGGAGAGCCGTCTTTGCCCACCTGGTATAGTATTCATTGGTTTAAATATTCGAACTATTTACAATTCAATTAAAATTTATTATCATATTGAAATTTATTATCATATTATTATCATATTACAAAGCATAATTGATATTCTGTTTTCATTATCGGTTGAAAATTGGTTTACTTTAAAATCAGTTTTTCTTGAAATGTATAAAATCAAAGATATTGTCCTCCTTTCTTCGTAAAAATTATATTTATTTACCTATCATACTTATTCTAGCTTTCAAAATTACCGTTGTTATGTATTTACAATTGGATTCAAAATAGCATAAGAATATAGTCTCAGACAACATTATGTTCTATATACACAATAGATGTTAATCGTTTACCTGTGAGCATGATAGCCACCTAGAATCAAATTTTCTATGCCATTTTACGAAGAATATTGTATAAAATCATCCACAAAGCATCGAAATGTAATTTTTGGATGTTTGCGGCTCTTTTCGAAACAGGAACCTTTTAAATTTTGCCCCTTTGTGATACTTATTATATATTTTAGGATATATAATATTTCGCATAACGAAACTATAGATATATATATATATATATATATATATAATATATATATATATATATATATATATATATATATATATATATATATATATATATATATATATATATATAGGACTTTGGTTTAGACTTGCATACTGTAAGCATCGTGCATATTCTTAATTATAAAAAATTGGTATATTCAACGAGTAATTAAAATAATTTTTGTGAAAATTAAACAAAACTTAAAATATAAACTCAACTTTCATTAAATTAAATTGTGTGATACTAATTTTGTGAATTAAATGTGTTAATTTTGAAAAAAATAAAATAATAAGTAAAATTATCGCCATTTATTAAAAAAATAGTCAGTATAATAAATGTTGTTGTGTTTAAAGTATGAATAAATATACAGTTCAAGTTTAAAAGTACCTAACTTTTACTGTTTTATGCCGCTAATATAAGTCAATAGTATTGCCACTTATACAAGTCAATAATTAGATATTTATTAATCAATCTATCTTCTTTAAACCTATCTTAAATTTAAATATAGATTAACAATTGTTAAATTTTTTAAATAAATCAAAATAGTTTAGAAATTTTTGAAAACAGTTGTTTTATGCCAGTAAGAAGTAGCCTTGATATAATAGAAAATACATGAGGGAGACGACTTGTAGATTGTTTGGAAAATTTTGGTTACTTAGTCGTAAATGGTCGCTCTAAGAGTGACACACCAGCTCAGTTCACATATGTTTCCAAAACCGGAAAAAGTATTGTTGATTTGTTATGGTGTAGTCAAAACTTCTTAGGTGACATTTTGGACTTCACGGTATCTGATTGCATACTCACTTCTGATCACCTCCCCCCTGCATTCTTTCAATCAAATGTAATAAAATTATTAAGAAAAGTGAAAGAATGAATAATGTAGTTAGTGTGAAAAGGAAGTTAGTATGGAATCCAGCAAAAAGCGATTCATATGCCAACCAAATGGAAGCCTTTGATTTGCAAAATAATGAGGCCTGTTCAGTTGAGGACATATATGAAACCATTGTGAGGCTCATCGATGATGAAAGTAAAAAATTAGACATGGTTGTAGAAAAGAAGTGTTATAAAACGTGTACATATAATACAAAAAATAAACCTTGGTACTATACTATCTATCACTTGGTAATTGTCTATCTCTCAAAAAACAATTTGAAGGTCTAATTAAAACTTGTAAAAGAGAATACTATTTAGCTGTAGCGAATAAGCTTACTAACGTAAAAGATAGTCAGCCGTTTTGGAGAGTAATTCAGGGAAATTCGAGGTATTAATAACTCAATATACACCGATATACCTCTAAATCAATGGATTCAATACTTTCATGATTTGTATATCCTTCGAGGCCACTTCTTGGGATTTAGTAGATGCTGGAGACCCAATCTTGGATTTACCATTCATTTTAACTGAAGTAAGTAATGCAGTAGCTTAAACAAAAAATGCGAAAGCTCCCGGACTAGATAATATATCAAACGAAATTTTAAAATTTTTGCCTAAAAATGGATTAGAGTATGTAACAAAAACATTTAACCGTATCCTAGAAAGCGAACAAGTTCCCAAGGCGTAGTCTCAAGTTGAAATGGTGTTAATACATAAAAAGGGACCTACAGATAACCCGTCTAATTACAGGGGCATTTCTTTGGTATGCAATTTGTGCAAATTGTGTACTAGCATCATTCGAGATCGTCTACAAAGTTGGTGTGATAGTGCTTTCAGAAAATCAGTCTGGCTTTCGCCGGGGCAGAGGCTGCTCTGATAATTTGTTTACTTTAAACGCTATAGTTCATATACATTTGCAACTGCCAAAACGTAAGGTCTATGCAATTTTTGTGAATTTCAAACGGACATTTGACTTAATCGATCAATCTCTCTTATGATACAAACTTTTCAACAGCGGTGTAAGTGGTAAACTCATACGAATTGTAAAACATACTTATGACAATGCAGCTATGACTTTGCGTGTTAATTGAAAAAATACGGAGTTTATAAATATAACCAAAGGCGTTTTGCAGGGGGAATCGCTTTCGCCGCTGTTGTTCTCATTATTCATAAATTATTTAGAGGCTTAGTTTAGTCTAAAATTTAACGCCCTTAATATAGATGATCATACAGATATTATGACTTTACTCTACGCTGACGACCTAGTGATTCTTTTGCCCACAAAAGGGGATGCACAAAAAAAACTATGTTCTTTCTGAATACTGCCAAAAGAATAACATGGAAGTAAATACGGATAAGACCAAAATAGTCGTATTTAGGAGAGGTGGCAAACTAAGCAACTCTAATTCATTTACACTTAATGGCAATGAAATTCAAACGGTAAAAAAATACACATATTTAGGCGTTCCCATTTCTAGCTCGGGGCTATTTCGTAGTGCATGTGACAATGCTATTAAGAAGGAAAACATAGCTTTGAGTAATGTAAAGGTGATTATGACGAGCAGTAAAATGAATTCGTGGGAGACTAGAACTCAATTGTTTTACTAAATCGTGTTAAGTACTTTGCTTTACTCGGGAGAAATTTGGGCTTTGAGGTACAGTCAAGATATTGAAAAAATTCAGTTAAACTTCTGTAGAATCGTTTTCTGTTGAGCAAGAACGACACCTGGTAATATTGCAAAACAAGAAGCGGGGATGGAATAAAAATCAGGTTGGACATGCAAGTATCGTGGGAACATCAATTATCTCAGACCCCGTCTTTGAAATGGGCACAGATATATTTCCCAAAACATACTCCTTCTCAAAATCTTTCACTGTAGTCTGTGATAGGGCCATATGGTCGGAAGGAGAACCACTCTACCTCAGGGAAGGAATCGTCTGGTATACAGACGGATCCAAAACTGAAGAAGGGACCAGGGTGGGAATCTACGGTGAGAAACGAAAAGCAAATATAAGCCTCAACTTGGGGAAATATGCCACGGTCTTACAAGCAGAAGTCTACGCCATACTAGCTTGCGTCCGTGAGAACCTACGTAGAGGCTACTCTTTAAATCTAGCATTGAATTGGTGGCTTCAATTGTTACGAATGCCAAACAATAATAATAATAATAATTTTTTCTATTTGTGATACCGTTTAAACGGTGTAAATAGTGTCCTACAGAATTATTATAATAGAAAAATTTGATATAAATACACATATAAATATATAAATAATATACGAGGTATAGAGTTTCGAACCCCTCTATGGACTACATCGAAAGTAGAGTTCGTTAACTGCAATTCAGCTTTATTTCTTGTGAAATATTGATGATCTAAAACATTTTCCGTTAATAGGTCTATATTTTTTCTCAAAGCGCTCAATAGAGCGCTTTTAAGTATATACTGTGAAAAGTTAGTATATAAAGTTCTTTTAAATTCGGCTTGCAGTGGTCTCTGGGATTCGAACCTGTTATGACTCGTAAACATTTTTTTTGTAATAAAAAAACTTTTTGGGCATGTGCTGAGTTTCCACAGAACACCACTCCAAACTGCAGTATTGAGCAAAAGTACGCGTGGTAGACATGCAATAATGTATCCCTATCAAGAAAATTTCTTAAAAATCGGATTACGTAAACCGCCCTGCTTAATTTTGGCAAAATAAGTTCCAAGTGAGACCTCCGGCTCAGCTGATTATCAATCCTAATTCCAAGAAATGTCACCGTATCTTTTGGTATGACATCAATATTTAAAACTTTTAAGATTGAGGGAAATTTAAAATATTTCCCGAATTTAATAATCTCCGTTTTCTCTTCATTTAGGCTTAATAGGTTTAGAGAAAACCATTGCTGCAATTTATTGACAGTGTTTGTAATTTATTGAGGAAGTAACGCCTCATTCTCAAACTCGCACAGAACCGCAGTGTCATCAGCAAACAAAAGTATTTGATGTTCTATTGCAGTAGGCATATCGTTTATAAATAGAACGAACAATATAGGACCTAAAATGCTACCCTGAGGTGTTGCCTTTATAACCTTTTCGATTCTGAGTGTATATAGTTAAATTTGGAGCTGTTAGCTAATTTGACACATTGTTCTCTGTCAGTTAAGTACGATTCAAAGAGTTTGAGAGCATTACCCCTTATGCCATAATTTTCTAGCTTTTTAAGTAAAATTTCTTTGTCAAGGCAATCAAAAGCCTTTGTCAAGTCTAACAAAATCATTGACAAATGATTTTTGCCATTCCAGGCGTTTAAGATCGTATCGACTGCCTTAAAAATTGACATTTCAATAGATCTTCCGTTTGTGAAACCATATTGATTTTTATATATTTGATAAGATTCAAGATCAAGATTATTTGTTAGTCTCTTCTGGATAGCCATTTCTACAATTTTAGAAAAGTTGGAGAGTAGTGACATTGGTCTGTAGTTAGTTAATATTTCCCTATTATCTTTCTTGTGCAGGGGTACTATGATTGCCTTTTTCAACTGAGTTGGGAATACTCCTGTTTCAAAGCATTTATTTATTATTTCACTAAGTGGAAAACATACATCATCAGTACAACTTTTTATTACTTTGACTGGAACGTCATCATATCCAGTTGAATTTTTACTTTTTAATTGTTGACAAATGTTTATTTAAAACTTTCGATATCGTTACGACTTGATTTACTAACGTTTAGATTTTTGGTAACGTTTATAAAGAAGTCGTTGAATTCATTTGCGATTTCAAACATGTACGTGATTGCTCCATCCGATCTGGGATGTTTTATTTCGACAAAAGGGTAATCCTTTGTTGTAACTTTTGACTTACTATTTACGAATGACCATGATGTTTTTTATTGGATTATCTGAGTTTTTAATGATATTGCCATAATAAAAAAATTTTTGTTTGTAAACAAACTTTTTTGTATATTTTGTTTTGTGATTATAATATTCCAGTGTTCAAGTCAATATCACTTTTAAATAACTATATCTGAATGAACAACTAACTGTCTTTTATATTCAGATAATTTTTTATTTCTGGGGTTATCCAGTTTATTTTTTTTGTGGTTATTCTGCTTATTAATTTTCTTTCGGGTCTTTGGAAAAGCTAGATCAAAATAATATGAAAATAATTGAAAGAATTCATTATAAATTTCATCCACGCAACCTTTAATCATTATACTATCCCATGATTCATTTGAAATTAAATGATTAAAATATTCGAAATTACTATCAAAGAATGGTCGCTTTTCAAAGTATTTTGTTTTATATTTGGGTTTGTCGTTCATTATAGTTTTCAAAGAAAGAATTCTATGATCTGAAAGATCTGTATCGAATAAATTTACTTTAAAACTGTCAATATTGGTAATAATATACAAGTAGCTGAGTGTTTCGAAATTCACGTTGGGTTCCTTACACTAATGGATAGGTCAAAAGATAAAAGAATATTATTCAAATTTTTTACAATTTCATCGTCATTATTCATAAAATTAATATTAAAGTCTCCTGTGATAATGAGATTTTTGTCCAATTTGAATAAAAGCTCTATATATTCCACAAAAGATTGAAAAAATTTATTAACATTATCCAAAGGGGATCTATATATCGAGACAACAATAGTACCTAAGTCACTGGGTTCCACTCCACACCACTCAAACTCCACTTCAATATTTAGTTTTTGAATTTCATTTAACACTTAATATTCGATGCCCTGTTTCACAAAAATACACACACCTCCATGTTTCTTAATAGTTCTGGAGTATCCAGATGCTAATTGTAAATCTGATACACTGATCCCACAAGAAACTTGTAATGGCGTTAGCCAATGTTCAGATAAACATAAAACTAGAGTTTGTTTCATTTCAGAATATAATAGCACTTCGAGTTCGTTTATTTTATTTCTAAGGCATTGAATATTAACGCTTAATATTTTTAATTTCGTTTCTGTCTTAGTTGGATGTAAAATGTGCTGCGGTCCGAAAAAATTTAAATTGTTTTATGAGGGAGCCTTCAGGCCATACGCTATGTGAATATATTTCATTTCGTAACTCATCACTAGCACCTGTTTTGAAACTAGCGTTTTTTCCTTTTGTTTGAAGCTTGATACAGTCAAATTCATGTCCTGGGTATTTTTCTGTCAAGTAGTCTATTACATTTTGTTCTGTATCGCTTCCATGAATTCGGCCTACGTAGATCCATAGTTTCTTTTCTGCAGGTTTTAAATGCCCTTTGGTTGATGAACTTCCAACAATAATTTGTTTTCGTTTCCTTTTACAAGTAACTTCAGTGAATTGTTCACTATCGTTAATTTTTTTGTCATTTTGATTATCAAAAATAGTTTCTTGAGCATCTACAAACTTTTTTTGAGTCAATTGATCATCTTCAGATATAGCCGGAGAATTAGGTTTTTTCTTTGGTTGCACAACCAGACAACACATTTAACAACACGTGTTTTTTTATCTTGCTCAGCCCTGAATTTTTTTATCTCACTCTCCAGGTGATTGTTTTTATCAACTAATGAACTTATTTCACTTCAAAGAGGTTTCATCGCTGCTTCGATGGTATTTTTTATAATTTCTATTAAATGGTCTGAAAATTCTCTTTCAAATAGTAAATTTTTTATGTTTTCTAAAGAATCTACTTCCTCAGTATCACTATTTTTTCGTCGAGTCATTTAATAAAATTATATAACTATTGTTGAAAACAATTTTTAACAAAAACACGTCTTAATGCTATGAGTGCTACACGTCCTTAATGCTATAGGTACCCGAAGGTCTGTTTCGATAGACTAGTTTCTTTAAAATCAGTCAGCTAAAACATATATTATCAGAACTTGGGTATACGAAATTGTGGCAAGACCAAAATATAGCATTAATAAGACAAAATATGATAAGCATATTGGACAAATACAAAACAAAATTAATTTATGAAGACCGTCAAAGATTATTGATTTCGAAGTTGTCGAAGGTTACATAAATTTCTTATTAAATATTGATAAGATAAGGGTTCTTAGCCAATTAAGGGTAATGGGTCAAAATTATATTAATATCGGTACCAAAGGATACAGATATAATTGGAAATACGACAACGAATGTCTACTGTGTAACCTTCTAAACCATATTTTAGTTGTTTGTCCAGTATACAATGACATCAGAGAATCTTTTCTTGGCGAGTATTTGGATCCGTTATGCAGTGAGAACAATTATCATATGGTGTTGTAGTGACTGTTCCAAATATGCAATATAAAAACGGAATGATCACTACCGAATAAGGAACACACTGACAAGCAACGGTGCTAACAAACACACTGACCGGAAAGGAGGCAAAAAAAGTAATTAATGATACACGCGACGATCGTCCAGAAAGGCCGCCATTATTAATGTCGACAAATAAAAATTAGTATTTCAATAATATTAAATGATAAACGATTCATACATAATAAAACGATACTGTGCACAGTAAATTAAATCGATATAATTGTTATTATTATTTTGTTAAATTGTGAGAAAATCAAATCAATGTAATTGTTATTTGTGAATTTGCGAATAAAGTAAATAACCTTTCGTGAGTAAAAAGATTTTGTTATTTACATTGGTGGTTCCATCCAGGAATATAAAATTTAAGAATATAACTTTTTTTTTTCTCAATTTTATATCAAATTCATTTTTTTCAATATTCGATTTCATATATATCAAAAAATTCAATATTCAATAAATTATTTTTTTTTTTCAATATTGTTTTCAAACACACGTATTGTATTCGCATGCTATTTTTGTTTCTTTTTTTCTAATAATATTTTTTATATTTTTTCTAATATTATTTTATCGCTAATAATATTTACGTTAATTAAAACATCATGCCCGGTGACGAAAACCAGGCAACACCATCAGTCGATAGGGTGAGCGTCAAACTACCCCCGTTCTGGAAAACCCGTCCACAGTATTGTTTCGCGCAAGCCGAAGCAAATTTTCAGCTAGCAAACATAACGTCAGACAGTTCAAAATACAATTACGTGATTAGCGTTTTAGATGAATCTGTGTTTGACCATGTGGGGAATATTTTAACAAGCCCACCCGAGACGCAACGATACGAAACTTTAAAAAATCAACTACTTAGCGCATTTACAGATAATGAACGCATGCGAATTCGAAAATTGCTCACAGATTTATCCCTCGGCGATCGCAAACCGACGCATCTTTTACAAGAAATGAGGCAATTGGCCGGTGATCATCTCGACGATGATTTTTTAAAATCTTTATGGCTACAAAGGCTGCCCCACCACACGCAAACTATTTTAGCCGCCAGTAACGAGGCCTTGCCACAACTGGCAAAAATGGCCGACAGTATAATGGAGGTTCAACCCGCACACGGACACACTGTAAACGCCGTAAATATTCCCAAAACAGCAACGCAAAACAGACAAACGACTATGGACGAAATAATAAAAAAACTCGAAAACATTGAAACTAGGGTAACGCGTATGGAACGACGCAGTCGCAGCGCGTCACGTAATAGAGAACCAAAATCTCAAAGATCTACTTCGCCAGTAGATCCTTCGGTATGCTGGTATCATACAACGTATGCCGACAAAGCAACCAGATGTCGACAGCCGTGCAAATACGTCAAACAACACAGAGAACTATCCCCAAACTAGCGCCCGGTTCACACTTGGCGGAGTGTGAACGGGGGGTTTCGAATCGCCTTACTATTATCGACCGCATAAACAAAATACATTACCTTATAGATTCTGGTGCTGACGTTTCAGTGATACCTGCATCCCCGGAGGATAAACAAAGAGGGCCAGACAAACTTACACTTACGACTGCGACCGGAGCACCCATCAACACCTATGGACAGCGACTCGTAGAACTGAATTTTGGTCTTCGTCGTTGTTTTCGTTGGCCATTCATTGTAGCTGCTGTAAACAAACCAATTATAGGGGCAGATTTCTTAACACATTTCGACTTATTGGTTGATTTGAAACGCAAACGCCTACAAGATGGTGCGACACTTTGTCGCGTCCCATTATCTTCAGCCCCCGGACAAACTTGCACCATGCTAAGCATCACCAAAGACGATCAATATTACGACTTATTGAATAAATTTCCCTCTTTGCTGCGACCTTCCGTAAAGCCCGTTGAATCAAAGCACGCCGTTAAGCACTTTATTGAAACTAACGGACCTCCAGTTTTTTCACGTCCACGAAGGCTCAACCCCGAAAAACTCGCCATCGCAAAAAACGAATTTGCATTCATGATGCAGAACGGGCTATGCCGTCCATCTCGCAGTCCTTGGGCAAGTCCCCTTCACCTCGTTCCCAAAAAAAACGGTGATTGGAGACCGTGCGGGGACTACCGTCGACTTAACGCACTTACGATACCAGATCGCTACCCAGTACCTTTTCTACAAGATGTATCGCACATGCTTCACAACAAAACAATATTTTCTACTTTGGATATTTTACGGGCGTATCAACAAATACCGGTTAACGAGGATGACATCCCGAAAACCGCTATTAGTACGCCTTTCGGTTCATTTGAATTTCCATTTATGGTCTTCGGGTTACGAAATGCAGCCCAGACTTTCCAAAGATTTCTCGACGAGGTGCTCCAAGGTTTGGATTTTTGTTTCGGGTATATAGACGATATTTTAATCGCTTCCACCTCCGCGGTGGAACATCGCCAACATCTTGAAATAATTTTTCAACGTTTAGTTTCCGCGGGAATCGCCTTGAACTTTTCGAAATGCGTTCTAGGACAAAATTACGTCGAGTTTTTGGGTTTCAAGATAACGCCACAAGGCCTAGAACCCCTGACAAATAAACTTGAAACAATAAAAAATTATACACAACCCAACACCGTTAAAGGAATTCGCAGATTCCTCGGGATGGTTAATTTTTACCATCGCTTCATAAAAAACGCAGCCGAGTTACAAATCCCATTACTAGACGCTATTTCGGGAAAGAAAAAAAGTAACGACGATCCTTTAGAATGGAACAATTCGATGGAAAGGGCTTTCCAACAAATTAAGGAAGCACTTTGCCAAAAATTACGACTGGCGCATCCCGCAATCGACGCCAAACTCTCACTACATACTGACGCTTCAGATGTAAGTTTAGGTGCGGTTTTGCAGCAAGAAATTAATGGACAAGTACATCCATTAGGGTTTTTTTCACGTCGATTAACGCCAACACAAACGCGATACAGCACCTACGATCGCGAATTATACGCAATATACGCGGCTATAAAACATTTTCGATACATGCTCGAAGCGAGAACTTTCGCGGTTTACACAGACCACCGCCCGCTAATTTTTGCTTTCCAACAGCGCATGGATAAGGCATCGCCACGACAAACACGATATCTTATCACCATCTCCGAATTTACGACCGACATTAGACACATCCCTGGCGAGAAAAACGTCGTGGCAGACGCATTTTCGCGACTAGAAGTTATAAATGTTCCGTCAATCATCGATTTCAAGGAGCTCGCCGTTTCTCAAAACGATGAACAATTACAAGAATGTCTAAATAACTCAAATTACAATTTAAAAAAAACGCAAGTGTTGCAACCCGACGCTAAAATTTATTGTGAAATGTCCACATCATCCGCTCGTCCGTATGTGCCACAAAAAATGCGAAAAGATGTGTTCCACGTCCTACATGGCCTATCACACCCTGGTATCCGCGCTTCTCAAAAGCTCGTAACTAGCAAATATTTTTGGCCAAACATGAGAAAAGAGATCCGAGAATGGTCTCGTTCTTGTTTAGAATGTCAAAAATCAAAAATCCACCGACACACTCGTTCTCCACTAATACATTTCGAACCAACTACCGCGAGATTCAATCACATACATGTCGACTTTGTGGGTCCGTTGCCCATTTGCCGGGCTAACAGATATCTTTTAACAATAGTGGATCGATTTACCCGATGGCCGGAAGCTTACCCAACTCCAGATCAAACGGCAGAAACCGCGGTACGAACAATTATAAACGAATGGATTGCTAGATTTGGCGTTCCACAAACAATCACGACGGATTGTGGTAGGCAATTTGAGAGTGAACTATTCACTAATCTAAAAACGCGTCTTGGCATAAAATCCGCGAACACAACAGCCTACCACCCCCAAAGTAACGGAATGGTGGAACGTTTTCACCGGGTCCTTAAAGCGGCACTAAAATGCCATGCATTAAAAAACAAGGAGTGGGTTGACGCCCTACCTATCGTATTGTTGGGAATCCGAACAGCAGTCAAAGAAGATCTACAAGCTTCTGCAGCCGAATTAGTTTATGGATCGACACTGCGCGTACCCGGTGATTTTTTCAACCAAACAGCTATCGAAGAATTAAATCCATCAACAGATTTTGTCAATCAAATCAAACAACATATGCAACAACTGGTACCCAAACAACCTAAACATCACAACAATAATACCAGCATTTACATACCCGCCGATTTACAAAATTGTAAACATGTTTTTGTGAGGGTGGATCATATTCAACCACCACTCCAACCACCATATGAAGGACCGTTCCTAGTAAAAAAGCGAAATCCAAAGCATTACGACGTGTTAGTAAAAAACACTGTTCGAAAAATTTCAATCGATAGATTGAAACCAGCGTACATTTACAATGATTTACAATATCACCAAAACGAACGAAAATCACCTGGTACATCTGCGCAAAATCTACCCCAAACGTCAGGAAGTACTGAATCAACACATGGTACATCTGCATCAAGTCAACTTGAAACGTCAAAAAACAACGAACCAATCGCTCAGCTTGTTACACGTTCAGGGCGCCGAGTGCATTTCCCAGCTCGTTTCGAGGACTAACGTCGAAACTAGAGGGGATGTGATCACTACCTACACTACACTAAAACGGAATGATCACTACCGAATAAGGAACACACTGACAAGCAACGGTGCTAACAAACACACTGACCGGAAAGGAGGCAAAAAAAGTAATTAATGATACACGCGACGATCGTCCAGAAAGGCCGCCATTATTAATGTCGACAAATAAAAATTAGTATTTCAATAATATTAAATGATAAACGATTCATACATAATAAAACGATACTGTGCACAGTATATTAAATCGATATAATTGTTATTATTATTTTGTTAAATTGTGAGAAAATCAAATCAATGTAATTGTTATTTGTGAATTTGCGAATAAAGTAAATAACCTTTCGTGAGTAAAAAGATTTTGTTATTTACAGTGTTATTTACAAACTTAACGATCAACAAAATTGACAAAATTTACTATTATGTCTGAAATACGTTAAAAACTAGAAGTTTTCTACTGAATGAGTAATAATTACGTATATTGTTATTATTATTTTCTTTTTGTCTTTTTTGTTTTTGTTTCTTTTCTACTTTTGTAGACATATTATTATATTATTATGAGTAACAATTACTTTTATTTTTATTCTGTTTTTATAATTTTATTTTTTATAATCTTATATAATTTTTTTTTTACAGTTTCTAAAACTGAATTGTGAAAACTGTAAATATTATTCATTGTAAAACCGAAGTACCTGTAATGTTTAATTACTAAATACAGAATTATTATTATTATTATATATATACAAATGTATACATATATGTGATACTTTTTATATCTTTAAGGAACTATAATATTTCGCACAACGAAAGTATGCATATATATATATATATATATATATATATATATATATATATATATATATATATATATATATATATATATATATATATATATATATATATATATATATATATATATATATATATATATATATATATATATATATTTAATGTAGATTTTTCATAATCGCTAATCTCCTAAAGTTTTAGTTTTGATATTTTGTTTTCATATAAGGTTTTTATATACAAAAACACTACTTCTAAAAGGAGGTCATGCTTACCAAAACAATGCATTGTCATTGGAACTGAACCAACATCCAAAAAATAATCCATAAAATTCAACTCCGTAGGAAATGAGGAAGTGGGTCAAATTTAACCTGCAAGATTACATTACAGACATCGGGACAGGTGAAACTAAATAAAAGCTTATAATATTTGAATAAATGTACCCTTTGTGTGACAAACTAAATAATGGATGAAAATTTTTATTCGAATTGTTCAATCAACATAAATGACATATTCGATTTTGAAAATCGATTGACTATGTACACTGCCGTTTAATAAAATTAAACAGATCTGAATCGAATCTGGCTCTAAGAATTTTGATTATTCTTGTAGTAAATGGTTTTTACTATACTTCCATTTCTTTTTTCACACTTAAAATATAAACTACTTATCTTTCTTTATAAATGAATAATTATACAACACAAGTCACAAAACTGAGGAGTATTATGAAATGTAAGAAAATTTACATTTCAGGTCTGTTCAATTTTATTGAACGGGAGTGTATGTTCGAATTATCATGTAGAAATCACTATTAGCATCTAATTTTTCGTTTTCTCCCATTTTTTGGATGTTGCGTGGCAAAATTGAAATTTTTCCGATCTGTGTATAGGTTTTGAGATATTCCGATTTTTGTATTGAAATAATTTTTCAACTGTTTGTTCCGTAACGGTGATTGTAAAAACAGGCTCTTGTAATTTCTTAAATAGGATATATTCGAAAAATCAGCAATGTAGCTCTTTTAGTTCAGAAGTAATTTCGGGGTCAAATATCGTCTAAAAGAACGGCTAGTAATAGCACTGTAAGCATGAAGGTCAAAAATCCCTTAAACTCGGCTTGTCCCACTACCTTGCTCTAAATATACACAGTTTCGTTATGCGAAATATTATATTTCCTAAAATATATGATAAGTATCACAAAATTTAAAAGATTCTGGCCACGAACCCTTCATTTGTTGGTACGGATCCCAAACATTTATGTTGAAGTATACTTGTCCAGTCTGGTGTCCACAGTTGTATGCAGAAAAATATGTAGATCACGTCAATTAATCAACGTTAGATCGATCGGTAGTATCACGCCAAGCCCGCTATAAGATGATACATATTTTTATACCCAGTATATTTGCAAATATATAAGGTATATTAATTATACCCAGTATAGTTGTAAATATACAAGGTATATTAAGTTTAGTCCCGACTTTGTAACGCTTGAAAATATTGATCGTAGGCATGAATGTTAGGTATTTGTGTTCATAAAATGGCATTATTCGGCCATTTTCGCATGCCCGTCTGTCTGTCTGTCTGTCTGTCTGTGAAGCCGATAACTCAAAAACGAAAAGAGATAACGAGCTGAAAATTTGTGTGTGTGTTCTAGAGCATAAAAGTAAGGTCAAGTTCGTTAATGGGCAAAGTCAGAAAGTGTTTACCCCCGGCAGGGGGTGGGGGAATTTATATCTTTTAAACCGTAAGAGATAGAAAAACAAGTAATGTATCAACTAATTGAGTTAATTGTTTGAATACCCAGTATATACTGAGTTGTATATCAATGTTTGAATTGTTAATAATTCTGCCTATTCAATGTTTATAAAATATAAATTATTTGTAAATGTTTGTTTTGCGTTAATAATTAAATTAATATTGAAACAGTAAAAATGCTCTTGCATTTAAAAAAATTAATATTAATGTTCTTGCAATTTTTATATATTTAAATATTGAGTTATATAATTGAGTTAATCAACGCAAAGCGCCTGTTGAGTTAATCAACGCGAGTTAATTATGCGAAGAGCTTGAGTTAATCAACGCAACGCGAAAAGCCAGTCAACTCGTAGCGCTAGTTAACGCGAAGCGTTAGCACGCGTAATTTAAACAACGAGAAGAGTTAGCGGACGCGGAGCGTCAGTCAATACGAAGCACTAGTTAACGCGAAGAGGAATTTATCACGGAGCGCAAGCAAATCAACGCGAAGGGTTAGTAAATCTACGCAAAGCATTGGTGAACGCAGAGCATTAACCAACGCGAAACGTAAGCTAAAGCGAACCGTAAGTCAGTCATGGTGATGGGATAGTTTAACGCGAAGCGTTGGTCAATGAGAAGCGTTAGTAATGGGAAGCGTTAGGTGACGCGATGTGATGATATGTCAACGCGAAGCGTTGGTTTGAAAGCGTTAGTTATTGAGTAAACGCGAAGCGTTAGTAAACCGAGAACTTTAGTTAACGCAAAGCGCTAAGATAACGCAAAGTGTAAGTGAGTCAATACGAAACGTTAAGATAAAGCGAGTAGTTATTATAGTTATTCAAAGCGAAGCGCCAGTGATTCATCGCGATGGGTGATTTCACGCGGAGCGTCAATTAACACGAAGCACTAAAACGAACTATAATTCAGCCAACGCGAAGCGTTGGTCAATCAGAAGCATTCGATAATGGGAAGTTGAGGTGACGTGAAGTGGTGATAAGTCAACGGTTGATAAGTTGTTGGTTGGAAAGCGTCTGTTATTTAGTAAACGCGAAGCTTTAGTAAACTGGAACCGTTAGTTAACGCGAAGCGTTAAGATAACGCAAAGTGTAATTGAGAATACGAAACGTTAAGATAAAGCGAAGAGCAAGTGAGTGAACGCGAAGCTTTAGTTATTCACAGCGAAGCGTAAACGCAAAGCGTTAACCACGCAAAACGTTAGCTAAAGCGAACAGTAAACGCGTTGAACAGTAAACGCGTTGAACAGCAAACGCGTTGCGTTGGCCAAGAAGAAGAATAAGTCAATTGGAAGCGTTAGGGGACGTGAAGCGGTGATTAGTCAACGCGAATTGTTGGTTTAAAAGCGTTAGTCATTTAGTAAACCGGAAGCGTTAGCTAACGTGACGCGATAAGATAACGCAAAGTTATCTTAACCCTTCGCGTTAACTAACTCTTCCGGTATATAAACGCTTCGCGTTTACAAAATAACTGTCTCAAACCAACGCTTCGCGTTTGCTAATTACCACTTCGTGTCACCTTATGCTTCCCATTGACTAAAGCTTTTCATTAACCAACGCTTCGCGTTGGCTGAGTTACGTTGGCTTTAGCTCACTTTTCGCGTTAACTAGCTTTTCTGCTTTATGTTGGAAAGCGCGTGAAATCACACAACGCCTTGAATCACCGACGTTTCGTTATCAATAACTAAAGCTTATGTTTCGTGTTTACACAATTACACTTTGCGTTATCTTAACGCTTCGCTTTAACCTACGCTTCCGATTTAATAACGCTTCGCGACTACTAAATAACTAACGCTTTCAAACCCACGCTTCATATTGACTAATAACCACTTCGAGTCACCTAACGCTTCCCATTGATTAACGCTTCTCATTGACCAACGCTTTGAGTTGACTGACTTTCAGTTCACTTCAGCTTACGTTTCGCGTTGGTTAACGCTCCGCGTTAGCTTCCTTCCGCTTCCTTCCGCTTTGCGTTTACCAACACTTCATGTTAACTGCCTCTGCGCGTTAACTAGTGCTTCGTGTTGGCTGACGCTACGCGTGAAATCACATTTTGTATTGAATCACTTACGCTTCGCTTTGAATAACTAACGCTTCGCGTTCACTCTCATGCGCTTCGCTTTATCTTAATGTTTCGTGTTGACTCAATTAAACTTTGCAGTATCATAACGCTTTGCGTTTACTTACGCTTCCGGTTTACTTCGCATTTACTGAGTAACTGACTCATTCAAACCACCGCTTCGCATTGACAAATCACCTCTTCGCGTCACCAAACGCTTTCCATTGACTTACGCTTCTCATTGACCAACGCTTCGTGTTGTGCCGACTTATGGTTCGCTTTAGCTTACGTTTTGCGTTGTTTAACTTTTGCGTTTACCAACGCTTCACGTAGACTTGCTAACGCTCTGCGTTAACTACTACTTCGTTTTGATTGATGCTTCGCGTGAAGTCGCGTTTTCTGTTGACTTGCTAACGCTTCGCGTTAACTGCGTCTTCGCGTTAACTAGTGCTTCGCACTGACGCATCGTTGTGAATAACTAACGCTTCGCGTTCACTTACTTAATCTTTATATTTAATTAAGCTTCGCTTAATCTTTATATTTCGTGTTGATTCAATTTCACCTTGCGTTATTTTACTTAATAACGCATTTACTTAATAACTGACGTATTCAAACCAACGCTTCGCGTTGACTAATTACCATTTCGCGTCACCTAATGCTTCCGGTTTACTAAATAGCTAAATATATATATATATATATATATATATATATATATATATATATATATATATATATATATATTGTGACGGTAGTTTCACCACCTTGGAATCAACAAATATGCAACAAACAAATATAAAAAAATAAACCCAAAAAATCACGATTAAAATTTACACAAAAAACTAATCTTCAACAGTTCAAAAAACAAATATGCTCAACAACTTTCAATACGATGCGAATCGTCCGGCTTTCGAAATCAGAATTTAATTCAAATCAATTATCAAATCGGTTATTTCTAGTCCAACACAAAAGTTCGTCACTCGAAACAAACAAAACAACACACAAACAACATTGTTTTCCACATTCCTTAAAATTTGTTTCTCACAAAATGTTTAAATTTTAACACCAGGGTTGGATTTTTGAATTATCAATATTTTATAATATTAACTTGATTTTCTATTTTATTTGTTGTGATGTTGCTGATGCTATTTGTTTTTCACCACTCATCATTAATTCATCCAATATAAAATATGCTTTTCAAGCTTAAATAATATCGAATTCACACACACTTCCAAAATCCAACCAACAACTCAACATAACGATGTTATCAATTATCGTGTAATGTTCTTCTTTACGTTGTAAACGAAATTTATACCGTTCACTGAAGAACAACATGAATGGCATCATTTTAATTCTTTAATTAATTAATTCACACCGTTCATGATAAACGAAACGAGTCCCAAACAATTATACAATCGAACTTAACGATCACCAGTTTAACAAGTTCATAATACAGGCCTGTTTAATTTTATTTACAAATACAGCAACTAGTTGACGAGCGGCTGATACAGACCTCCATACAATTGACGTAGTGGGTGTTACAGATCTCCATACAATTCATACAATCGGCTACGTACTCCATTCCAACCTCCGTGTCGACGATCGATGATGGTGCGAGGTCGGTTATTAATTAATGTGTGCTAACTTAACAAAATAAAATAAAATAAAATAATCAATAGAAAATAATTATAATTATTCATGTTGACGGCGACTTCGGATTTCGAAGCCGTCTGTTTCGTTTTCTGACCCCGGTGTCCTTCAAGTGGCAGCAGCGACGAGTAGTCGCGTCGAATCCACATCGAATCGAAAAAAAAAAAAAATAAAAAGATTCTCATCGAAGGTTGAACTTATTTTAACCGTTACAATATATATATAGTTATGTTTATATACACACATATATATATATAAAGATATATATATATATATATATGTATACATATTTACATATATATATATATATATATATATATATATATATATATATATATATATATATATATATATATGTATATGTATATATATATATATATATATATATATATATATATATTTATATATATATATATATATATATATATATATATATATATATATATATATATATATATATATGTATATATATATATATATATATATAAATCACCATTTATAAAATTTATATACATGAATATAAATTTTATAGATGGTGATTTTTGATCGATGGACCTTTAAATAAAATTTTGCAGAATTTTGACATCTGTACAAGACCGACTATTTCTTTGAAAAGAGAAATCACTTAAACCTTGTACTTATATATATATATATACCTGGTTTACAAAACTAAAATTAATATAAAAACAATATTTGATGTATGTTATGTTTATGTGCCCGTCTTCGATCGACCCATTTTCAACTAAGTCTCATTTTCAACTTTGAGCACAAATAATGAAAAAAGTGTTGACTTTTTGAAATAAAACATGTTTATTTTAAAGAGAAGAAGATTTTTTGTTTACAAATTTTTTTTCTTTTTCTTACGGTTTCAAAGACATAAATTTAATCCCCAGGCGGGGGGAAACACTTTCCGTTTTACCCATTAACGAACTAGACCTTACTTTTTTGGTCTAGAAGATACACAAAAATTTTCAGCTCGTTATCTCTTTTCGTGGAAATGACCGAATTAGGCCATTTTATGAATACCGTTGTGAAATTAAGGATTAATATTTTCAAGCGTTAAAAAGTCGGGACTAAACTTAATATGCCTTATATATTAACAAATATACTGGGTATAAAAATAAATTTCTTCTTCTCTTTAAAATAAAAAACTTTTGTTTGAAAAATTATTTCATAAACTCAATAGTTTTCTCATAATTTGTGCTCAAAGTTAAAAATGAGACTTATATGAAAATGAGTCGATCGAAGACGGGTACATGTACAAACATAACATGCATCAAATACTATTGTTTTTATGTTTATTTCAATTTTGTAAACCAGTTGTATATATATAAGTTCAAGGGTTAAGTGATTTTCCTTTTCAAAGAAATAGTTGGCCTCGTACAGATGTCAAAATTCCGCAAAAAGTTTATTCAAAGGTCCATCAATCCTAACAAAAATCACTCTCTACAAAATTTATATCCATGTATATATAAATATATATATATATATATATATATATATATAATATAATATAATATATATATATATATATATACATAATATAATATATAATATAATATATATATATACATATATATATATATATATATATATATATATATATATATATATATATATATATATATATATATATATATATATATATATATATAATATTATTTATGATTTTAAGATCCATTCATTTGCAGAATAAAGATTCAAGGTATAAAGAAACTTTTTCAAATTCCTCTTAAAGAAGTGAAATGGTAAATGTTTAATATTTTCTGGTATCATGTTAAAAATTCTAATGATAGAATTGGGAGGCCCTTTTAACGATTTTGTTAATGTACATGCATTTATCTTCATTATTTTTATTACGAGTATTGTGTTGATGATCTGTATAGTTACAAATGAAAAGGTCGGAATATTGTTTAAAGAATACAGAACATTCATACACATAGAAATCATATAAAGTAAGGATCTTATTTTCTTTATGTAGCAGTTTACAAGATGATCGTTGGCTAATGCCAAACATCGCCCTTAAACATCTTTTTTGTGCTATAAATAAATTTTTTACACGAGGAGAATTTCCCCAGAACACAATTCTATATCGCATATTGCTTTCAATATATGCGTAGTATATGCTGAGTAAAATTGATTTTGGTACCGTATCTCTGATCATGCGCAAAAGATAAGTGTATTTACTAATTTTTGCTGTCACCTGATCAATATGGTTATTTAAAGTTAAATTCTTATCAAGATGAATGCCCAAAAATTTTTCCTGATCACAGAAACAAATATTACCAAATGATGGAGTTTCTAAACTAGTTTTAAGTGGCCCGTAATAACCGAACTTTATATATTGGGTTTTCTCTATGTTCAGCTTCAAGCTATTTTTTGTGTACCATTGAGATTGCGATGTTAATGATTCCGATATAGAGGCCTTCAAACTACCTTCACTCAACTGTTCGAAAGCAATAGCGGTGTCATCATCGAACAAAGTTGAGTTAGGCTCAGTCAATGCAAGATCGTTAATGTATAATATAAAAAACAAAGGCCCAAGAATTGATCCTTGTGGCACACCTTTCTTATGATTTTTCTATCAGAAAGGATGACTTTGTTGTAATTTTTATCAAGTTGGTTTAGTTGCACAGACTGTGAGCGATTTAACAAATATGAACTGAATAATTTTAATGTCACTCCGCGAAAGCCAAAGTTATATAGTTTATCACATAGAAGGTCGTGGTCCACACAATAAAATGCTTTTGATAGATCAAACAGTGCTAAAGCGTTAAGATGGCCCCGGTTCCAAGAGTTTAAAATTTTATTAATTACTTTGAAAATAGCCAAATTTATTGTACATCCTGGGATAAAGCCATTTTGGTTTTCTGATATAAAATTGAATTTAGCTAAATATGCATTTACTCTTTTGTGTAAAATTTTTTCAAAAATTTTTTAGATGATTCTCAATAAAGATATTGGACGATAGTTATCATTAATTTTTTGTCTCCTTTTTTATACAGAGGTTTAACCACAGCTATTTTCAGCAAATCTGGGAAAATCCCTTGTTAAAAGCATTTATTGATAATGTTACCTAGAGGCGCCGACAAAAACTGTGCAAACTTTTTTAAAATATTCACTGGAATTTCATACCAACCAGCAGATCGAGTATTTTTTAACGACTGAATCGTTTGGAAAACTTCTTCATCGTTTGTTGGAATCAAGAAAAAGCTATTCAGGTTACTTTTTATTACATAATGAGAGCTTGCAGTTGGAGTTTCTAATTTCAAAGCATCCGTTATATTAACATAGTAGCTATTAAATTCATTCGCAATTGTAGTAATATCTGATATAGTTTCATTATTGATAACAAAAAAATCAGGAAAATTGTTTAAAACTTTAGAATTGGAGCAGTTCTTGGTGTTTATTATGTTCCACATGACAGAGGATTTATTATTTGAAGATTTTATATATATGTATAAATATATACATATATATATATATATATATATATATATATATATATATATATATATATATATATATATATATATATCGCTACTCATCGCTTCTTACGCAACCTTCTACCACAGCGTCGGCTATTGTTTCGCGTTGATTGACTTACGGCTCTCGTCGCATAATGCTTCCCATGCACTTTTTGCATTGACCAACGCTTCGCGTTTGCAAACTTACGGTTCGCTTAAGCTTACGCTATGCTTTGAGTTAAACAATGCTTCGCGTTGACTTACTTACGCCCCGTCTTAACTTCCTGTTTGCGTGAACTAGTTCTTCGTGTTGATTGACACTATGCGTAAAATCACGGTTCGCGTTTATCTTAAGCTTCGCTTTATCTTAACATTTCGTGTGATTCAACTACACTTTGCGTAAGTTAACGCTTCGCTTTTACTAACGCTCCCGGTTTACTAACGCTTCGCGTTTACAAAATAACTGATGCTTTCAAACCAACGCTTCACTCTGACTAATCACCACTTCCCGTCACCTAACGCTTTCCATTGAGTAACACTTCGCGTTGGTTTACGCTTTGCGTTAACCAACAGTTATCTCTTGGCGATCCCTTGGCAGACTAAAGCTTCGCGTAAACTAATGCGTCGCGTAGACTTACTAACGCTTCGCGTTACCTTACGATTAACATTGCTAAACCAATGCTTTGCGTTGAACATTTTTACTGTTACAATACTATTAACACAAAACGATCAAATAATTCATATTTGATACACATTGAATAGACAGAAATATTAACAATTCAAGCATTGATATACAACTCAGTATATACTGGGTATTCCAAACCAACGCTTAAAGTTGAGTAATTACCACTTTGCGGTGACTAACGCATCTCGTCGTCTAACGCTTCCCATGCACTAACTTTTCGCATTGACCAACGCTTCGTGTTTGTTGACTTACGGTTTGCTTAAGCTTACGCTACGCTTCGAGTTTAAAAACGCTTCACGTTGACTTGCTTACGCTCCGCGTTAACTTCCTCTTCGTGTAAACTAGTGCTTCGTCTTGATTGACACGGCGCGTGAAATCACGCTTCAAGTTGAATCACTGACGCTTCGCTTTGAATAACTAACGCTTAGTGTTCACTCACTTACGCTTCGCTTTATCTTAACGTTTCGTGACTCAATTATACTTTTCGTTAGTTCCGGTTTACTAACGCTTTTTGTATACTAAATAACTGACGCTTTCAAACCAACGCTTCGCGTAGATTAATCGCTACTTCCCGTCACCTAACGCTTTCCATTTACTAACGTTTCTTAATGACCAACGCTTCGCTTTGGCTGACTTATGGTTCAATTTAGCTTTAGTTTCACGTTAACCAACAGTTACGCTTGGCGATAACTGACAATTCGCGTCGACTAAAGCTTCGCGTCGAATTAAAAACGCTTCGTGTTGTCCTATACACACTTAACGCTGCTAATCCAATGCATCGCGTAAACTAACGTTCCACGTCGCCTAACGCATCGCATTGGCCAACGCTTCGCGTTGACTAACTAACGGTTCGCTTTTGCTTACGTTTCGCGTTAGTTAACGCCTTGCGTTTACCAACGCCTTGCGTTGATTTACTAACGCTTCGCGTTGAGCTAATGCTTCCTATTGACTAACGTTCCTTATAGACTGACGCTGCGCGTCGGCAAACTCTACGCGTTGTAAAACTAACGAGTGCTAACGCTTCGCGTTAACTAATTGAACTTCTCGTTGGCTGACTTATGGTTCGCTTAAGCTTACGTTTCGCGCTGGTTAACAATTCGCGATAAATCTCGCTTCGCGTTGAATCACTGGCGATTCGCTGTAATAACTAACGCTTCTCATTGAACAACGCGTCGCGTTGGCTGACTTACGGTTCGCTTTAGTTACGTTTCGGGTTGGTTAACGCTTTGCGTTTAACAACGCCCTACTTTTACCAACGCTTTGCGTTGATTTACAAACGCTTCGCTTTGACTTGCTTACGCTCCGCGTTAATTTCATACCGTTTACTAGTGCTTAGTATTGACGGATGCTTCGCGTCGGCTTACTCGTCGCATTGCATACTTACGCGTGCTAACGCTTCGCTTTAACTAACGTAACGCTTTGGCTGACTTACGGTTCGCTTTAGCTTACGTTTCGCGTTGGTTAACGCTTTGCGATGGTTAACGATACGCATTAAATCACGCTTCGCGAATCACTGCCGCTACTCTTTGCATAACTAAGGTTGTCATTGACCAACGCTTCGCGTTGGCTGACTTACGGTTCGTTTTAACTTACGTTTCGCTTTGGTTAACGCCTTGCGTTAATTCACTAACGCTTCGCGTTAACTTGCTTACGCTCCGCGTTACCTAGTGCTTCGTGTCAACTGACGCCAGCTTACTCTTCGTGTTGTATAACTTACGCATCCTAACGCTTCGCGTTAACTTACGCTACGAGTTGACTATCGTTTCGCATCGCCTAACAGCTCGCGTTGACCAACGCTTTGTGTTAACAGTCGCTTCGCGTTAATTAACTCAAATATATAACTCAATTTTTAAAATTATATAAATCTTAAGAACATTAATATTCCTTTTTATTAATGCAAAAACATTTTTACTGTTACAATACTATTAACACAGAAATATTAACAATTCAAACATTGATATAAAACTCAGTATATACTGGGTATTCAATCAATTAACTCAGTTAGTTTTTACATTACTTGTTATAATAACTGCTGTTCCTCTTTGAGCTTTTCCACTGGAATGTTTGGTATCGTAAATACAATAAGTTCCTATGTTTAAATAGCTTTTCATTGTGAAACGTGTCTCAGAAATGAGATCTATATCAATATCCCGATCCGTGAGCATTCCACAGAACAATGTTTATGTTTTGGACCATTTTATTTTATTTTAGAGACAAAAGTAATTAAAAGATTGACCATAAACGCTGTTTTGTTTCATTTGATCTCGGAACATTTCCTTGAGTTCAGGAAAACTCTCCATAATAGCTGCGAAATTGTTTTTTCGCTGTGGTTATTACTGGTTCCATCTTCCGTGCGTTTATGTGGTTATTGTTATGAACTGCTTGAGCGTACGAAAAGTTTTTACGTATATAATGGGGTGTATAAACTCTTGAAGCTTCGTTGAGTTCAGCTAATTGACGTTTTATTAACGCTGGATACCTTTTTTAAGAATTTTTTTGTAGACTTGACATCCTTTGTAGTACGCTGGGTGATTTTTGTCGCAGTTTACGCAATGAGCAGGTTCATCCCTAGTTTTTTTTGTGCAATCATCAGTCGAGTTATTACTTGTATATCTTACGCACCTAAATGGTTGTCCACACTTATTTTTTGTGTGAGGAAATCGCTGGCACCTTTTGCGTTGTGGTAATTCACGTTTTTAATTTGGATGTTCAAATTTGACAATTTTGTTTCCAAGTTTGGTGACCGAGTGTATGTGTGATTTATTATTGATATCAATTTTTAGATCAATAAAAAACATTGACAGTGGCTGTTTTGTCAGACTGTGTTTTATATTAAATACGTTTTCTAAACGTATGCAAGTTCTTACAGGTCCTGAATAATATCCCCATTAGCAATAGAGAGTAGTGTTTATTTCTCAAAACTACACGATATGATCGTTCTTGCTTCGGACGATGAGTGTTGTAATTTACATTTTTATCTTGGAACATTTTTTAAATATCCTTTAAAACAACCTCAGGGTTTAACTTGATTTGGTTGTTTAAAATTTTGATCAGACATTTATTCTAAAAACCGTTGGTGTTTAGCTCTTGTTGAAAAGCTTTAAAGTTGGCAACATTTGTTACAAAAATTGGCTGTATTTGTGTTTTTTTGGGTTCTTCAGTAAGATTGTCGTTGACGGTTGCGTGTAATAAAGGATTGAATCGATTTTCCGTAATTATAGTATTCGAGTTAGTGTCTTTCCTATGTCGAACACGTCGGTCGTTCACTTCAGGGCTTCATTTCATTTTTCTAGAAACAACAACAAAGTCATCTTCTTGCCATCACGGAGATTCGTTTGTAGGAACTGAATTATTGTTGACTAGTGATGTGGGATTGCTACTCATTGTTTCTGATGATTGAGAAGAGAGGCTTAGACATCTTGATACATTTGTCAATTCTTGCATAAAAATGTCCATGTAACTTTTGTAGTCGGTAACATTAGCTTTGACTTTTTTTAACTTGAAGAGATTTTTGATGACTTGTACTAACTTCTAGTAAGTCATCAAGAAGTGATTTAGAACTTTGACGAGAGCATATTAACTTGTTTTGATAAAGGTAACCAGATTCATTTGGGATTCTATGCATCAGCTACAACAGCTGAGTATACCATTTCAGATGTAGTTAGTAATGTTAAATAGTTAAGATTACTGACCTATCAATAATGTTGGTCGGCAAAAAAATAAGATTATAACACTATCCAACAGAATAGTAACCATTTAATGGTTTAAAACCATTTAATGACCTACACTTTTTCTTGAGGCGTGAAAACAATCATCACGATAATGAAAAAATGAATCAACTCAACTGAAATAAAATGTAAACAAATATTTTAATTGTTGTTAAAATTAGTCTAACGCTTTTGATTTTTCAAGAAAAAATATAAGTGTGAGAATTAATTTAGCATTGGTGATAAAATAAAAACCGAATTTAGTTGTGTAAACCACAACAAATATATATCATTACAACGTTGCACAATTTCTCTTTTCATTTAATATCATATGCAGCATATAACTAATAGAATTCTTGGCGACCTATATATATCTTGGCGACCTAACTGACCCGATGGAGGTTGTCCTGTCTTAATTGAATATTGAATTCGAATTGGTATAATTAATAAAATATAATAATTATTCCAAACACATATTGTTTATTATTATAATGCTTTATGATACACAACATTGAAAAACACTGATGGAAAAATATTAGGATTTGTTCCACAATTGGTTTTTTCACCGAAGTGTTGTGTGCAAACGCTGATCGACTTGTCTTGCTGAATCGCCCATAAAATAAATTTGCAAAAATTTGTAGTCACTATCCCGCGTTCGTAGTTAGGAACCTGTTAGATGATATATTTGACACTGAATCAGCAAAGGTAAACAGATAATAAATACATGAAATATGGGATATTTTAAAGTGAATTTTATGTAGCACCATGTGGCTCTCATGATCAATTTACCGAGCTACAAATGTACTTAAAGCCATTTCAATTGAAACACCATTTCAAATGAGAGCTGCCACCGTATTTTGCATCAGACACGTGGTGGTAAAAGTTTATTGTTTCTCAATATACTTACCTTGAAACTTGACTTAAATTTTTCTCGAATAACTTTTGTTGCGCCAAATGACGTCATTTGAAACCAATTATTTTATTGCTCGATATGAGTCAAAAAATGTTCGAAATCTCTTCTGGCAATACCAATCGCGCCAATTTGACTTGACCACTGGCGCCACACAATCCAGGGGCTTGTGCCTAAACTTAAATGCCGTTCGATATTGACACACAACGTTCATTGGTCAAATAGCAACGATTTGCTGTGAACTGAAATCGATTTTCATATTATAATTAAATGCAGCTCGATAGGGGTTAAACGCAACATTTCTATGTTATTGATTTCGACTCCATCGATTCCGTTCAACTTCATTCCGCGTTTCGAGTTGCTCGTCAGTTTGGCTTGCTCTTGTATATCTTTCACTTCTAGCTTTTCGGGTTCTGCGACTTATGTTTGTACGTCTAATTGCTGGAATTTTTAAAAACAAAAATTCATTTGAAAAAAATTATTTCGTTACGCAGGAGCTGCTTTCACTTAGCGGATGTCCTAAGAATACATAAGTCACTCTCTAGCGATCATAATTTTAGTGTGATCAAATTGAAATATTATATCTGACATGATTTTAGTATTTGCAAAAATTAAATTTATTAATAACACAAATAGAACAATATATAACAATTATTGTTTATAGTTACTATGGAAACGACAATCAACATTGACATTTCAAAATTAAAACAAAATTTTAATAAAATAATTTTATAGAATTACATTCAAATCGGTCCAGCCGTTTAGAACCGGGTCCAATTGAAATCCAGGAACTTTCCAAACCATCCAGGAACCCATTGAAATATACACATAACATTTAATCCAAATCAGTCCATCCGTTTAGGAGGAGTTATGTGACAAACACACGTACAGGAGAATTATATATATTTACATATATATATATATATATATATATATATATATATATATATAAATATATATATATAAATATATATATATATATATGTCGGAAATGTATAATTGGGATGATGGTCGTTTGAACCAGTATATATGTTGTCAGGCATTGTTGTTTTTATAAAATACAAACACTTACCAATTTTCCAATAGCACACTGAAAAATGCATTTTCACAAACACGCACTAGTCTACAATAATACCCGGTGTCCCGAACTTTCACAATCAGTAATCACAAATAGTTCAACCTACGACAGAGTAAGTTGGCTCCAGTTAACAATACAGATACAACACGAATAATACTAACAAATGCCATACCACGGTTATCTCATCAATAAACATAATTAATTATACTAGTCCAAAAGGGCTACCAACAATCCAAACACTATTTCCATGTGATGCTATTTTCATGTAACTTTCAGCAGAGTTCAGTTGATACTAATACGCAACTGCACGATACGGTCTGTACTCGGGTGCTGTCCTCTCAGAACTGACTGTCCTGCTTCCTTTTTGAAACTCATCCCCCTTCCTTGATGTTTGTAAAAATATTGGAAAGGGGTCATTCTATTACTCCATTATATTTTATGTACCATCTCTGGTATATCACACAAATAGGTTTTTTTAACATCCGTACCGTACAATTTGCGTCTAAGTAGAGAGCCGCACGTGCTCCCTTCGACCGAACCCTTACTTACTGTGTTAATTGATAATCTTAAAGCAATTATTCTTTATTGCACTTTTAGACAATTTATTTTATTCTAAGAATATATAAGTATTGATAATATCTAATTTCCGGACCTCTATGTCTGCAGGTTCCTTTATGTCGGACATACTATAATAAAATAAACCTTTTCTTAAAAAATAGTTTCTTTGTACTTATAAATGTAAGCGCACAATAAATATCCGACACGGCCATTCTGACGATCACACGTCCCCGTGTGTATCCAAAACTTTAGCGTTGTTTGGCGTTAGACTCGATATTATAGATACTACATTTCACTTAAATCATAATCCATAAACTTAGTAGTCCAGTCCAGCAGCCGAGGATGATAGATAGAATTTGTTTAATGAAACTAATTTTTATTTTATTTTATTTTTTATTTTTTATTTTTTTATTATCTCAAGTGCCAGTTACATCCTATGAGCTATCAATCTAATGTAATGAAGCTGTTACTCTCATGCTTACACATAATCACATCTAAATTTCTTTAGACCCCGTTACTGAATACTTCGTGTAAGGCTTAATTCATTTTACAAAATGCTTACACATAATCACATCTAAATTTCTTTAGACCCCGTTACTGAATACTTCGTGTAAGGCTTAATTCATTTTACAAAATGCTTACACATAATCACATCTTAATTTCTTTAGACCCCGTTACCATATGTATGGTGTGTGGGAAAATCATGGGAACCCCATTACTGAATACATCGTGTAAGGCTTAATTCATTTTACAAAACGCTTACACATAATCACATCTAAATTTCTTTAGACCCCGTTACCATATGTATGGTGTGTGGGAAAATCATGGTAACCCCATTACTGAATACGTCGTGTAAGGCTTAATTCATTTTACAAAATGCTTACACATAATCACATCTAAATTTCTTTAGACCCCGTTACCATATGTATGGTGTGTGGGAAAATCATGGTAACCGTGTAAGGCTTAATTCATTTTACAAAACGATTGTCAGTGCTCATCAGAGCTCTCTACTGAATCGTTTTCATCATCGTTATCAGAATCACAGACATCTAACTCTCTAGGAATGTAACCCTCCGGCATGCATCTCAATTTATCATGACTGTATTTGTAAGTCCTTTTACCTTTTACTGTTTTTTTAAAGTGTATCTATCTCCTTCTAAAACCTCTGCCACTACAAATGGGCCCCTAAATTTCGGTTCTAATTTAGTTTGGTTTCTTTCTTCTCTTTTTAACAATACAAAATCACCAATATTGAATTTAATTATTTTTGCTTTAGTTTTATCGAATCTTTTTTTTTTTTTTTTTTTTATCGTATCTAGCATTAGCTTTTATATTATTTACGGCCTGCTGTGTCACCTTGGAGATATCGTGAGGTCTCGCTACATTACGAATTTATAACTCTAAAGGACTGGATTTAGTTACACGATTGATAGTACTATTAAAACCCAATTGTGTTTCTCCTATCGCGTCTTTCTACGACCGTGCAATGGTTTATACAGATATTTCGCCATTCCTTCAAATCAAAATTTCTCATAAAGCCCCTCAAGCGCTTTATCCCAGTCCAAGTGCATAATTGACTGATGCACACCCTAATAACGGACCAACGAAACCCCTTGAAGCGATGGCAAACAATAAGCTTTTTACATTTCTCCGAGTTTTGCGGAAAAGGATACAAGATCGCAACTCGTATGTTTTTCGCGATGTCTTCCGCAATCACATCGTTCTGTAAACCGGTAACAATTTTCTAGATTTGACGATCGCGACGTTGTTCGGTTAATAACGAATCTTCCGACTCTCAGCTAGATTAATTTCCTTTTCTTTTCTTTTATTTACTATTTTATTATTAACATCTATTGGATTTCGTCAAAGGAAATCTACAAGAGTCATTCGTTTACCCGCACGATATATAATTTCAAAAGTAAAGGACTACAAGAAAGCCCATTATCTGTGGACTTGATCATTTAAATTTGCTATGTTTTGAGATACTTTTAATGAGTTACAATCTGTAATGACCACAAATTTCCGCCCGTGTAAATAATGTCGAAAATGTTTTAATGAGTTTACTACAGCTAAAGTTTATAGTTCATAAGAATGATCTTTACTTCGATCTTTTGCCTTAACATAGCCCTAAACCCATTATAGCTAGCGTCAGTATGGAACTTAATAGGGTAATTAGAATCAAAGATAATTGATACGAGTTCTTTTGTTAGAACAGATATTACTTTTGGCGTATTTTCTCATGTTTATCTTGCAATGATATACCAGGCACTGATCCCACTTCTGATGTCGGAAATGTATAATTGGGATTATGGTCGTTTGAACCTGTATATATGTTGTCAGGCATTGTTGTTTTTATAAAATACAAACACTTACCAATTTTCCAATAGCACACTGAAAAATGCATTTTCACAAACACGCACTAGTCTACAATAATACCCGGTGTCCCGAACTTTCACAATCAGTAATCACAAATAGTTCAACCTACGACAGAGTAAGTTGGCTCCAGTTAACAATACAGATACAACACGAATAATACTAACAAATGCCATACCACGGTTATCTCATCAATAAACATAATTAATTATACTAGTCCAAAAGGGCTACCAACAATCCAAACACTATTTCCATGTGATGCTATTTTCATGTAACTTTCAGCAGAGTTCAGTTGATACTAATACGCAACTGCACGATACGGTCTGTACTCGGGTGCTGTCCTCTCAGAACTGACTGTCCTGCTTCCTTTTTGAAACTCATCCCCCTTCCTTGATGTTTGTAAAAATATTGGAAAGGGGTCATTCTATTACTCCATTATATTTTATGTACCATCTCTGGTATATCACACAAATAGGTTTTTTTAACATCCGTACCGTACAATTGCGTCTAAGTAGAGAGCCGCACGTGCTCCCTTCGACCGAACCCTTACTTACTGTGTTAATTGATAATCTTAAAGCAATTATTCTTTATTGCACTTTTAGACAATTTATTTTATTCTAAGAATATATAAGTATTGATAATATCTAATTTCCGGACCTCTATGTCTGCAGGTTCCTTTATGTCGGACATACTGTAATAAAATAAACCTTTTCTTAAAAAAATAGTTTCTTTGTACTTATAAATGTAAGTGCACAATAAATATAAGTGTTTGCACAAATTCAACATCCGACACGGCCATTCTGACGATCACACGTCCCCGTGTGTATCCAAAACTTTAGCGTTGTTTGGCGTTAGACTCGATATTATAGATACTACATTTCACTTAAATCATAATCCATAAACTTAGCAGTCCAGTCCAGCAGCCGAGGATGATAGATAGAATTTGTTTAATGAAACTAATTTTTATTTTATTTTTTATTTTTATTTTTATTATCTCAAGTGCCAGTTACATCCTATGAGCTATCAATCTAATGTAATGAAACTGTTACTCTCATGCTTACACATAATCACATCTAAATTTCTTTAGACCCCGTTACTGAATACTTCGTGTAAGGCTTAATTCATTTTACAAAATGCTTACACATAATCACATCTTAATTTCTTTAGACCCCGTTACCATATGTATGGTGTGTGGGAAAATCATGGGAACCCCATTACTGAATACATCGTGTAAGGCTTAATTCATTTTACAAAACGCTTACACATAATCACATCTAAATTTCTTTAAACCCCGTTACCATATGTATGGTGTGTGGGAAAATCATGGGAACCCCATTACTGAATACATCGTGTAAGGCTTAATTCATTTTACAAAACGCTTACACATAGTCACATCTAGATTTCTTTAGACCCCGTTACCATATGTATGGTGTGTGGGAAAATCATGGTAACCCCATTACTGAATACGTCGTGTAAGGCTTAATTCATTTTACAAAATGCTTACACATAATCACATCTAAATTTCTTTAGACCCCGTTACCATATGTATGGTGTGTGGGAAAATCATGGTAACCGTGTAAGGCTTAATTCATTTTACAAAACGATTGTGAGTGCTCATCAGAGCTCTCTACTGAATCGTTTTCAACATCGTTATCAGAATCACAGACATCTAACTCTCTAGGAATGTAACCCTCCGGCATGCATCTCAATTTATCATGACTGTATTTGTAAGTCCTTTTACCTTTTACTGTTTTTTTAAAGTGTATCTATCTCCTTCTAAAACCTCTGCCACCACAAATGGGCCCCCAAATTTCGGTTCTAATTTAGTTTGGTTTCTTTCTTCTCTTTTTAACAATACAAAATCACCAATATTGAATTTAATTATTTTTGCTTTAGTTTTATCGAATCTTTTTTTTTTTTTATCGTATCTAGCATTAGCTTTTATATTATCTACGGCCTGCTGTGTCACCTTGGAGATATCGTGAGGTCTCGCTACATTACGAATTTATAACTCTAAACGACTGGATTTAGTTACACGATTGATAGTACTATTAAAACCCAATTGTGTTTCTCCTATCGCGTCTTTCTACGACCGTGCAATGGTTTATACAGATATTTCGCCATTCCTTCAAATCAAAATTACTCATAAAGCCCCTCAAGCGCTTTATCCCAGTCCAAGTGCATAATTGACTGATGCACACCCTAATAACGGACCAACGAAACCCCTTGAAGCGATGGCAAACAATAAGCTTTTTACATTTCTCCGAGTTTTGCGGAAAAGGATACAAGATCGCAACTCGTATGTTTTTTCGCGATGTCTTCCGCAATCACATCGTTCTGTAACCCGGTAACAATTTTTGCGACGTTGTTCGGTTAATAACGAATCTTCCGACTCTCAGCTAGATTAATTTCCTTTTCTTTTCTATTATTTACTATTTTATTATTAACATCTATTGGATTTCGTCAAAGGAAATCTACAAGAATCATTCGTTTACCCGCACGATATATAATTTCAAAAGTAAAGGACTACAAGAAAGCCCATTATCTGTGGACTTGATCATTTAAATTTGCTATATTTTGAGATACTTTTAATGAGTTACAATCTGTAATGACCACAAATTTCCGCCCGTGTAAATAATGTCGAAAATGTTTTAATGAGTTTACTACAGCTAAAGTTTATAGTTCATAAGAATGATCTTTACTTCGATCTTTTGCCTTAACATAGCCCTAAACCCATTATAGCTAGCGTCAGTATGGAACTTAATAGGGTAATTAGAATCAAAGATACTTGATACGAGTTCTTTTGTTAGAACAGATATTACTTTTGGCGTATTTTCTCATGTTTATCTTGCAATGATATACCAGGCACTGATCCCACTTCTGATGTCGGAAATTTATAATTGGGATTATGGTCGTTTGAACCAGTATATATGTTATCAGGCATTGTTGTTTTTATAAAATACAAACACTTACCAATTTACAATAGCACACTGAAAACTGCATTTTTCACAAACACGCACTAGTCTACAATAATACCCGGTGTCCCGAACTTTCACAATCAGTAATCACAAATAGTTCAACCTACGACACAGTAAGTTGGCTCCAGTTAACAATACAGATACAACATGAATAATACTAACAAATGCCATACCACGGTTATCTCATCAATAAACATAATTAATTATACTAGTCCAAAAGGGCTACCAACAATCCAAACACTATTTCCATGTGATGCTATTTTCATGTAATTTTCAGCAGAGTTCAGTTGATACTAATACGCAACTGCACGATACGGTCTGTACTCGGGTGCTGTCCTCTCAGAACTGACTGTCCTGCTTCCTTTTTGAAACTCATCCCCCTTCCTTGATGTTTGTAAAAAAATATTGGAAAGGGGTCATTCTTTTACTCCATTATATTTATGTACCATCTCTGGTATATCACAAAAATAGGTTTTTTTTAACATCCGTACCGTACAATTTGCGTCTTAGTAGAGAGCCGCACGTGCTCCCTTCGACCGAACCCTTACTTACTGTGTTAATTGATAATCTTAAAGCAATTATTCTTTATTGCATTTTTAGACAATTTATTTTATTCTAAGAATATATAAGTATTGATAATATCTAATTTCCGGACCTCTATGTCTGCAGGTTCCTTTATGTCGGACATACTGTAATAAAATAAACCTTTTCTTAAAAAATAGTTTCTTTGTACTTATAAATGTAAGCGCACAATAAATATCCGACTGAAGCGTACATAAATATATATATATATATATATATATATATATATATATATATATATATATATATATATATATATATTTATATATATATTTATATATATATATATATATATATATATATTTATGTACGCTTCACATGGTAACCACTTTAAACAAAATTCAAAAGTGTAAAATTATAAAAATTTACTAATCATAATTTGTTCAAAGAATTGACATAAATTATAAACTTTAATTGTCGTTTCTTTATTTTTAGGTAAGGTTTTCTTTGTAAATAGTTTTTGTTAATAGGTTTTAATGAATAAATCTTTATTTTTAGAGCAACTTCAGAGTTTGTATTATTTATGTCAATCATCTTATAAAACGACAATTTTAGTCATAAGTTAGATTATTTCAAATACGATAGAATAAAAAGTATCGTATAAAGTAAAGAAAATGGATAAGCGACAATTTGAATTCACATTATTACCAGCAAATGGCGGAAAAGCAAATGTATTGAGCATAACCTCAATTACAACTGAAGATAAAAATCATACCTGATACCCAAAGAATTACAGTCAACTGCATTACGTACAGAAATTATTAAATTATTAAACAACCAGCATTTCAAAAAGTGAAAAACAGTATAAAATATAGATATCAATATAGAAAAGTTTGGATTACATTAACTGAAGAGCTTAAATCAGTTTATATTGACGATTATAACATACAGTTTTCTGATCAGTATCTTGAATTATTAGACCAAGAAGCACAAGCATCAGCAGCAATTAACCCAGAAAATAAAAATACTTTAAACAAAATTCTCGATAAATTAGTAAATAAAGATTCTTAAATAAATGAACAACGAAATTTAAAAAATATAGCTGAAAAATTTGTTCTCGAAAGGTTTACTAGTAAAAATAATAACGCAAATCAACGGATAGAAAATTATGAAAAAGAATGCTTACGTTTTAAAATAATATCGGATGAAAACAAAATACAAATATTAAGACTCTTTATGGATAAATCATGTATGGACTGGTATAGTTCAATATTAACTAAACTACCATTGGAATCCGAATGGTCTTTTGCAAATAAAGGTTGGAATCCAGTAACATATGCTTTAATATATAGGCATAAAGAAGGTTCATTACTAGACTATGCAGTAAAAAAAGAAAAAATTTTACTTGTTATGAGAAGATCCATTGATATAGCTACCTTAGTAGATTTAGTCGTACTGAATCTACTAAGAGTAGAATTTCTTCTTTCTGTTCAGAATGAACTGCCACAGTTCATTCTGAACAGAATTGACAGAGAAACAATTAATGATACAGTCGACCTAGTTAATGAAATCAGCAAATATGAACACATGGTTAAAAAAGAAATTTTGAAACAAAGAAAAGAAACGTAAATTTCAAAAATTTAAACAAACAAAATGAAAAACAACCTTGTCTCATCTGTTCAAAACTAGGAAGAGGCACAAGATATCATCCAGAAGTAGCATGTTATTTTAAAGATACACAAGATAAAAATATAAAACATGTTAATAATTCAGAAATTGAAGTAGAATTAAATGATGATAATCAAAAAAACGAGTAGATACACCATTAATAAAAGTCAAACTAGTAATTAATGATAACATAAAATTAAATGATATTTATGACTCTGGTTCAAATATTTCTTTAATTAGTTCAAAATTGTTAAATATAAAAGATGATAATAAAAAACAGATGAACACAGACAAAGTAATAACAATAAATGTGTAAGTAAAACAATTGGTTTGGCTACTTTGAAAATAAAAATTTTTGAAATTGAAAAAATGTAGATAAATATATATATATATATATATACATATATATATATATATATATATATATATATATATATATATATATATATATATATATTATACTCATATACATATATTATATATATACTCATTGATGGTGAAAAATTTAAATATGACTTTTTAACTGGATTAGATATGATAAAAAAGTTCCAATGAATTCAAAATAACACAAAAAGAAAAATTAGAAATTGGTTCAAATAACCATATACATTTTGATAAACAAATCAATACTTTAAATGAAGAAATCGTGAAATTAAAATCCTAGTTGAAAACAAAAATAACAATATAAATAATATTAAGAAAGATATTAGTCCTGAATCACGTGATATAAAACATGATGAAGACAGGCATAACAATAAATATGATATAAAAAAGAGATCAGCCCTGAATCACATAATATAAAATATGATGAAGACAGGCAAGTAAATTTCAATGAATATGTTATACAAAAAACATTGTTTAATTAAACTAATCATTTAAATTCCTACCAAGAATTAGAGATAGAAAAATTAATAGAAAAGAATATAACAGTATTTGCAAGAAACAAGTATGATGTAGGTACAGTTAGAAATTACGAAGCTAGAATAGACCTAATGGTAGAAAAATATTGTAGTAAAAGACCTTACAGATTCAGCATGGAAGACAGAACAGAAATAGAAAATCAAGTAACTAAATTATTAGAGAACAAATTAATAGAAGAATCATATAGTCCATTTGCAGCACCGGTCACACTAGCTTTTAAAAAAGAACATAAAAAAAAGACTAGACTATGTATCCATTTTAGAGATCTAAATAAATTAGTATAGTACCTCAAGCACAACCATTTCCGTTGATAGAAGATCTTATGATAAAAGCAAGAAACTGTAAATATTTCTCTTCGCTGGATATTAACTTAGCATTTTGGTCAATTCCTCTCAGAATAAAAGATAGAAAGAAGACAGGGTTTGTAACTCAATCAGGTCATTTTCATTTGCGGTGAATTCAACCTTTAACACTATTATTAGAAGCCATAAAAAAAGAAGGTTGTAGATTGAAATTCACAAAATTTGCATTTGCAGAGAAAAAAGTTATGTATTAAGGACATATAATACAGGACTACACGGTCAAACCAATAAAAGATAACATAAGATCAATCAGAGATTTTCCAATACCAAGAACACACAAAAATATAAGGCAATTGTTAGGTAAAATTAATTTCTATCACGAATATATACCAAGAAGCGCAATCATTTTAGAATCATTGCACAATTTATTAAGGAAAAATCAGAAATTTATATGGACGAACGAGTGTCAAAAAGCATTTGATAAAATCGAACAACTTCTGTGTTCTCAGCCAGTCCTGGAAATCTTCGACAAAAAATTACAATCAAAATCTACACAGACGTATCGATAGAAGGAATCGCTGCAATATTGAAACAAATACAACCCTCAGGTAAAGAAAAACCAGTTGCATATTTCTCAAAGAAGCTTAATGAAGTACAGAAGAAAAAAAGGCTATATATTTAGAATATTTACCAATTAAAGAAGCTATAAAGTATTGGCAATACTAGTTAATAGAAAAAACATTTACGGCTTACTGTGATTACAAACAGTTAGAAAATATGAATATAAAATCAAGACCTGATGAAGAATTGACGAACTTATGAATATTTATCTCAATATGACGTTGTAATTAAATATAACCCAGGAAACACTAATAAAGAAGCAGATTATTTAAGTAGAAATCCTGTATTAGAATCAGATGAAACCACACATGAACATCTAAAAAAAATAAATCTGATTAATATAAACGATATTGTTTCCAACCAAACCAATAACAAAGATATTTACAACAATAATAAATTAATAAAAAAAGAAGAAGTTATGTTCAAGAAATTTGAAAAAAAAAAAAGTTTTATCTGAAAAATTTAGCATCAAATCACGAAATACGAGATTCATGAATGCTTGTGCCACATCGGAATTGAACAAATGCAGATGATGATTAGCCCATGATATACAGCAAACAATCTTACGAAAAATATAAAGAAAATTTGCAAAAGCTGTGAAATATGCATAAAAAATAAGTCAAGAGGTCAGAATAAATATGGTCTTCTATTTCACTTAGGTCCAGCCACAAAACGTTTTGAAATAGTATCTATAGATACAATACGTGGTTTTGGTGGTTCAAGGTCAACAAAAAATACCTACATCTATTAGTTGATTATTTAACGAGTTACGGATTTTAACTAACTTCTAAAACCCAAAATTCATCTGATTTTATAAAAATGGTCTCATTTGTAACAGATAATTATGACATTGGAATGGTGCTCACAGACCAATATCCAGGTATAAACCCAAAAGAGTTTAAAACCGTCTTAGAAGAAAAATCAATATCACTGGTATTCACGGCAGTAAATGCACCATTCTGAAATGGCCTAAATGAAAGACTAAACCAGACGTTAGTCCATAAAATCAGATGTAAAATAAACGAAAAAACAAAAAGATATCCAGGACGACAGTAGTACATGATCGTGTAAAAAAATACAACAAAACTGAACATTCAGTTATAAAATTTGCACCAGAATATTTGTTTTATGGTACAAATGTTGCTATTTTACCAGAAGAACTGAAACAAGAAAAATAAAAAACTGATTGGATAATGGATAAACAAAGAGCGCTAGAAAATTCAATACAATCTCATGAATATAACAAAAAATTATTTAGAGACTTAGTTTATGTTGAAAACGGCAATAAACTGAACAGAAAACAGTTAGACGAATTAAAAATCGGATCATACAAAATTTTAGAAAAAATCTCAGATTCAATATACAAAATTGATACAGGTCAAATAATACCAAGTACTTCAAGTGAGAATAACGGATTACGATGACTTCTACACCTCTAAGAAAATTCTGCTGAATTTTCTCTCCCGCGAGGGGAGATGTAAAGAAGGGTATTTCTTCAATTTACCATAGTAACCGCTTCACACGGTAACATGGTAACCACTTTAATCAAATTCAAAAGTGTAAAATTATAAAAATTTACTAATCATAATTTGTTAAAAGAATTGACATAAAGTATAGCCTTTAATTGTCCGTTTCTTTATTTTTAGGTAAGGTTTTCTTTGTAAATAGGTTCTAATAAATAAATCTTTAATTTTAGAGCAACTTCAGAGTTTGTATTATTTATGTCAATCATCTTATATATATATATATATATATATATATATATATATATATTTATTTGTATATATATATATATATATATATATATATTATATATATATATATATATATATATATATATATAAATTATATTTTCGATCTCGAAATGTATAAAAAAAATACTTTATTTAATTTAACAAAAATACAATATTATAATTTATTTTATTTTAAATACAATAACAATTATACAATTTATAAGTTATCGCTACAATCAAGCGTGCAAGAAGCCAAACTTGTGTAATGAAAAAGACAATCGTTATCAATTTAACAATGGCTTATATACTAGTTTATGGTATTTTAGAAAGTGTCGTACTGATTAGAATGTAGTTTAATGTTAAGGACGTTTTTAGAAAGTTATGTTTAAGTAATGTGTACAAAGTACGTCATTACATGTTTGTAGAAAGTTATGTTTAAGTAATGTGTACAAAGTACGTCATTACATGTTTGTTTTACAATGTCCTTGAAATAGAGAGATAGTTATTTTATATAAACTAATACACATTCCTGGATCTGTAACTCCTCCCTCCTTAAGATGGAGCTTTGAACAGAAAGGTTATTGGGGCTTTTTGTGAGAGCTCCACAGGCTCTTGGGGTGCTGAAGGCGTATACTTTGTCGTTTCAATAATTCTAGAATGATTCTTTCTATTTTTATAATATTTAAAATAACTAAAAATAAATGTTAAAATAAGAAAAATAATTAAGATAATAATATTTGTAGAAATATGAGGATAATGTTGATATTTGATGAGTTCTAGTTCATTCGTGTTTTCAAGAGTTTTTAAGTTTAATACATCCAGTGTAGAATTGTTGGATAATTGCGTTATTTCCATGTTGTTGTAGATGATTTGTTCTAGTTTATAAGTAGAAATACTTGATGAGATAGTTCCATAGATTATACCATTAATAATAACCATACATTTGTTATAATGAATATACAGTTTTCCAGTAAATTTGGTGATGTTTTTGCCACAGGTTGTATTAATATTTATAGGTTCATTAACGTAAGCTATTATGTGGTTACTTTCGATTTCTTCTATAAAACTCGTTTCGACAGTGTGATGTAGCGTGCATTGCGCTGGTTCGTTCTGAAGGATTTTTACTTCGCAAGTGTTGATTGAATTATTTTGTAATTGTAATTGCTTACACATATAGAGTTGTACTATCTGCTTGCAAGGTTAAGTTACGAATGAATACTGCTTTTGATTAAGGAGCAGGTAATTGGATTTTGGGATAATTATTGTATTATGATTTGTGGGCAGAGGTCTTAGCCTGTAGGTTGTGTATGATTCATTGGTCATTTGTGGGATTTGTACAACAAAAATTAGGTTAGTATTGTTGAAATACGCTTTATTCTAGGATTTCGTAAATTTGTTCGTCATTATAATTTTTAATGATTTGTGGAAGTTTGCTTTTAACAAGTGATAATTCATTTTTATTTAAAATGTGTTTTGATAACAAGCCAAGTTGTGCCAATTGCACTGATTGGATAATGTAATCTACACGATCGGTAAGTGTAGTGATTTGGGTTTGTAAAGAAAAGTAGACTTGGGTGGCAAGTAGTTGATGCTCGATATTACTGTAATTTTTTATTGATTTTGATATAATTTGTAATCGCGTTTGTTCTGTGTTTATGAATTTAGTTATGTTCGAGAAACGTTGGATCATTTGAGAGTTTAGTTTATGTTGATTGTTGATCAAAAGGGAGTTGTCTCGTAAATTGTGTATCTGTTTGTTTATTTCTAGAGCGTCGTCATTGTCCATATTTCCTGTAATTTTCTTAATTACACTACCTAGTCCGTCTATTAATCCACGGGTATGTCGGTGATTTATTTTAAGAGAGTAAACTTTATCTAATAGATTTTGAACAGACTGTTGAAGATCAGAGTTATAAAAAAATGTAGTATTGGCTTCTAATTTAGTTAAAGTATTCTTAATTTCTAAAGTTGTAGTTTCTAAATTATTTAGGTCTACTATATGGATAAGGTTATTGTAGTGAGTAGTAACCAGGGTTTTTCCTAAGTTAAGTGCTAGTAGTCCCTGTGTATGCGTCAAGTCATGGAATTCTATTTGTTGGCTGGTCGCCATTGCGAACCTGCAAAGAACATTTTCTAGTTTTAATTTTGGATTTATGATACTTCCTATTCTTATTGGTTGTAAAGGCTAAATTTTTATCCTTTTGTACTTTAACTTTGTCAAAGGTTGGTAGTAACTTAGAGTTTCTTTGGTTTACTTTTACGTAGGTTATTTGTCCTTCTACTAGTGTAGGTGGGTTATTTAAAGTTTCGTTTTTCTTTTCGATTCTTTTGAGTAAATTTTGGTTATTTTGTGTTATTAAATCTTGAATTAGCTTTGATTCATTTAGATGATGAGAATTGTAATCGTTAAGGGCGTTATTAGTCTTAGGTTCAGTTAATGAGTTTTTTCTAATACCATTGATTACTTCAAAAGGAGTTAATTTAGTAGCAGAATGAATTGAATTGTTATAAGTCAAGACGGCTAATGTGACCATTTCGTCTAGAGATAAGTTTTCTTTCTTAACTTGTAGTACTTTTAGCGTTTCTACAATTGAAGAATGAGATCTTTCAATTGGTGCGTTTCCTTGTGATGTTCTAGCACAAGTAGTATGGTTTTCAATTTGGTAGATGTGTAAGAATTCTTTAAAATTAATGTTTTCGAATTCTAATCCGGGGTCATGAAGTATTTTAGATGGTATTCCGTGTCTAGCTAAGTATTGTCTAAAACCTTTTAATACTTCTATACCATTTTTAGATGGCAAGGGTATGAGTTCAAGAAATTTAGAAAATTTATCTTTGATAGATAAGTAGATAGATTTTTCAACAAAGAATAAATCTATATGTAGTATTTCGAAGGGTCTTGTTGCTTGTTTGATTTTGTTTAAGTTTTAGGGGATGTCTTTCATATTTTGCTAGAGCACAAACTTCACATGAATTTATGTATGTCGTTATTTTTTGTTTCATATTATCGAAATAATATCGTCTCTTTAAGTGTTGTAAAGTCTCATCGATGCCTCTTTGTATAGATATATCGTGATAATCTTTTATGAGTTGGGATTGTTCGTCTATGTTTTCAATGTCTTCAAGTATTTTAGTGCAACGTATTATTTTTTAATTTTGGAAGTATTCTTTATGAATGTTTGTTAATTTAGAAAGAGTCTCGTTATCTGTGTAGACAGCGTTTACATTATTAGGTGAAACGTATTGTTTAATAATGTTCGTGATAAATTAATTTTTGAAATAAGGGTTTTCAAATACTTGTCGTTTTCTAGTATTTTAAAAAAATGAAAGATTTGTGTGTTTGTTACCGATGGTTTTTTCAAATACTATTTTATTATTGAATTCATTTAACGCTCTTTCTGCGATTGGTATGCCTTTATAGAGGTTTTCGTCGGCTGAATGTTGGGTAGATACTTCAACATCAATAGACTGAGTTTCGTTGTTATTGAGCTGTATACGAGATAATGCATCTGCATTGGTATTTTGCTTACCAGGTTTGTAGTCAATAGAAAAATCATACTCGGAGAGTTTGATCATCCATCTTGTTAATTTTGAGTTAGGTTCGTTGAGGGAATGAACCTATTTTAAAGGCTTGTGATCGGTTAAAATTCTAAATTTTCTTCCGTACAAGTAGGGTCTGAAAGTTTTCATACCCATACAATTGCTAGTAATTCTTTCTCTATCGTGGAGTAATTACATTCAGATTTGTTAAGTGTACGTGAAGCGTAACTAACGGGTTTATCTGAGCCAGGTGTTCCTTGGGATAGGACAGAGCGTAGTTGCTAGCATCTGTTGTTAGGATAAATGGTTTTTCAAAATCAGGGTATTGTAATATAGGATCATTACATTCATTCATTCATTCATTACATTAAAAGTGTTTTACAGTATTCAAAACATTCCCTGTATTTTGTATCATTTATATTAATGACTGTGCCTTTCTTTAGACATTCTGTCATTGGTTTAGTTATTTTGGCAAAATTATTAATAAAGCGCCTATACTAACCGATTAATCCTAAGAATGATTTGATTTCTGTCACGGTTTTCGGTATTGGGAATGTCTTTACAGCGTCTAGTTTCTTAGGGTTAGGTTTTATACCTTCCGTAGTGACTACATGTCCTAAGAATTCTATTTCTTTATGGAGAAATTCACATTTGTCAAGCTGTACCTTAAAATTTGATTTTCTGAGTTTGTCAAATACTTTGCGTAACATGTCAATATGTTCGGTTAGTGAAGATGAGTAAATTATGATATCGTCCATATAGACTAATACTCCTTTACCTATGTACTCACGTAACATATTGTCCATTACTCTCTGAAAGGTAACAGGATCTTTAAACCAAAAGTCATTCGAGTGAATTCATAATGACCATTGTCTACTGAAAATGCAGTTTTTGGGATATCTTTCGGATTCATTTCGATCTGGTGGAAGCCACTGGCAAGATCTAAAGTGGTGAAGTATTGACTTTTTCCTAGCTTGTCTAAAACGTCTGTTATGTTTGGTAGGGGATATTTGTCATCGACAGTTTTTTAGTTGAGTTTTCTGTCTATGACCATACGCCATTTTGATTTACCTGACGCGTCGGCCTTTTTGCTAACTATCCAGATGGGTGAGCTCCAGGGTGAGTTAGAAGGTCTTACTATATTTTTTTCCAACATCTCGTTTATTTGTCGAGTCACTTCATCTTTGTGTATATAAGGGTATCTGTATGACCGTGTATACATTGGTATGTCGTCTGATGTATGTATAGAGTGTTTAACATCTGAAGTGAAAGTCATGTCTTGGTCTGGATTATGAAATATGTCTCTATAATTAGAACAGAGCTTAAGGGTATTATTTCTTTCTTCGTTGTTCAAGTGAGATGTACGTAGATTATCTACAGCGAATTGGTAATCGTATGCGTTCTTGTTTTCAGTGTTTTTAAGTCCAACTTGTCTAATTTTATGAACGCGTTCTGCACGGATTGGCTGAGAAATTATTATTTTTTGTTCTTTTTGTGAGTCGTTAGTCACAAGTACCTTAGCAATGAAGTTATTTGCTTCGTATACGCCAGATAAGATTTTTATTTTATCGTCAATTTCGACATGGGGGATTAACACGTCGCCATTCTTTATGTTGGTTTCCATGGAGATAAATTTTTGTTCGTTTCCGCTAATAACGTGAATTTGGGGCCTATCGAGGGGTTTTAAGTGTAATTTGTTTATGATTCCATTTAGATTTATAGTATTTGAATCGTAATCTATGTTTGCTTTAAGTTTTTGTAAAGTTTCGTTACCGATTATTCCGTCAAAGAAATGATGGAATTTAAATTTGAGAAAGAATATGGGTTTGTCATTATTTAAATTTGGTAAATAGTTGACTCTGACTTTCTGCGTTATTTTATGTTCGTTCAATGCAGTTTTTACGATTGTATTAGTTGGAATAGTTGTTGGGAAATAAATGAGATGTTTTGGGTCGAGAAAATTGTTGTCAGCTCCAGTATCGATTAAGAATCGTAACTTATCGATCTTAATATACGGGAGAGTACCGTTGGTTTTGTGCTAATTTAGTTCTATCAGTCCGGAGGATCGGATGTCGAGGCTACATTCGTAAAATTTTCATCTTCATTATTTTCTAAATATTCGTTCGTATCGTTATAAGGATCGGGTGTTTGATCGTACGAAGGGTCATAGTATTCGTCCTCTTGATGGTAGTAGGTTTGATCGGTAATTTTATCGTCAGTTTCGGTATTATGTAATACTTTTCTTGTATTACCTGAACTAATGTCCATTGGGGTTGGTCTAAATGGTTGTTGTTGTTGTGGTCTATAAGTACTGTTTATGGGTTGATTTTTATAAAAAGGGTTTTGATTGTTGTACATTGTGGAATTTGACTGTTGTGGTGGTTTGAAATTACTATTATATGAGTTATTTTGAGGATTTGGTGGTGGTCTAAAGTTATTGAAATTATTCACGGGTCTCTGCATGTAATGCGGGGTGTTATTAGCTTTTTGTTGTTGCATTATGGGTTTTGAGTTATGAATAGGTCTCCTGTGATTATCTGAATTATAACTAGGTTGCCTATTGTTAATCTTCAATCTGTCTAAATTCGATTGCTGCATACTTAACTCGTTTAAACATATATCGTATGCGTTTTTGATTGAGGATGGATTATAAGCCCTAACTATGTATCCTAGTTTGGGATCTAAACCTGCAATGAATGATTTTAGCACAATCATTACGTTCATATCTGTTTGTCCTAGTATATAGTCGGCGGGTTTCGATTGGTAGATTGAATTTAACAATGCCGTTTGTAGATCAGATACTTCTGCGAAATAATGTTCTAAGGGCTTATTACCTTGTGAAATAGTATTAAGCCGATGAAGTATTGTTTCTACAGTGCGTCTATCGGAGAACTGAGTTCTTAAGTGTGTTTCGATAGTTGTCCAGTCTGCTGGGTCTCCTATGGAAACTAATACATCATTCGCTTTGCCGATTATCTTATTTCGCACTAGTTCTGTGATTATTTCTTTATTTGAAACATCGGTTGCTGCGTTAACTATTCTATTTACATTACGCAAAAATCGGTTTAAAGTTCCAAACGAACCATCAAAAGTTGAAATGTTTTTCAACAAATCCATTACAGTTAATGTGGAAGCCATTGCTGTAATTTCGTTACTAATATTAAGGCTGAAGTTATCGTTCAATTTAATTGATTCAACTTGCTTTGCTATTTCGTTTAATACTGGTATAAAAGTATTTGAATTATTATTTGTTAAATCCACAGAGTCTGAGTCTGTGTTTGAAGAGTCCGAATCGTCTGAGGAAATCGATTTTTGTATTTCAACAGGGGAAAATTTGGATTTGCGTGTTTTGGGGAATTTGGGCATTAAGGATATTATAAGCAATAATCAAAAGTAATGTTACTCACAGTTGGATTAAGAACAACATCCACATTATGTTTTAACAATTTAGTGTTAATTGATGAACCAGAATTAATTCCACTTGCTTCAATATCCACTTGAAGTGTTCAACAATTAACCACAATGCTGCTTACTTTCCAAGACACAATTTTTCGATTGAAAAATATAATATTTATTTGTTCAGTAGATTCGATCCATTTACGAAATGCATTCGTAAATTTCACGAAGTCGATTTTTGTACTTTTTAATGTGACTTTACAATTGTATTTGACAATTATATTTTCGATCTCGAAATGTATAAAAAAAATACTTTATTTAATTTAACAAAAATACAATATTAAAATTTATTTTATTTTAAATACAATAACAATTATACAATTTATAAGTTATCGCTACAATCAAGCGTGCAAGAAGCCAAACTTGTGTAATGAAAAAGACAATCGTTATCAATTTAACAATGGCTTATATACTAGTTTATGGTATTTTAGAAAGTGTCGTACTGATTAGAATGTAGTTTAATGTTAAGGACGTTTTTAGAAAGTTATGTTTAAGTAATGTGTACAAAGTACGTCATTACATGTTTGTAGAAAGTTATGTTTAAGTAATGTGTACAAAGTACGTCATTACATGTTTGTTTTACAATGTCCTTGAAAAAGAGAGATAGTTATTTTATATAAACTAATACACATTCCAGGATCTGTAACTTATATATTTTTTTTAGAGAAGGGATATCCATCATGGACACCACACTAGCGTGTAGTAATGTGAGACTCCTACTCATTCAAAACCCTCCCCCGGTCCGCCTTCCATCCTGGCATCACATAAGCATTACTTCAGTAATGGAAAGCCCGAGTTTACTTACGGTTCACCTCTCTTTCTTTAGCCTGGATAATTCACTGGCCACTTCTCTCCAATTTTCATCACCTTCTAGCATTATTCTAGTGAGATTGTCGACACCTATTTCAGCTCCAACTCTATTGTTGACATTAAGCCTGTGATTTGACCATCTTCTGCACAAAAACACAGTATGTTCTACTGTGTCTACTACTTGACACGTTGCGCAAGCACTGATGTCATTGTGCTTAAACCAATATTGATATTCACCAAAACAGCCATGTCCACTCAAAATTTGAGTTAGGAAATAGTCTACCTCACCATGTTTTTTCTGACACCAAGGTAAAATATTAGGAATAATTTTCTTTGTCCAGTTAGCTTTGCCTGTATCTTTTAGCCACTCACTCTGCCACAGATTGTAGTAAGTGTTACTATCAGTGTCTTCAAGGCGAAAGCGATTGCCTCGTTCGCTGACCAAATATTGTATGGGCATTATATATGCTATAACTTGTACAGCTTCTGTAGACGCAGTTCTATACGCAGAGCATACACGCAGTGCAGCTCGTCTTTGTGTTTTTTCTAAGCAGCGAACGTTGTTATATTTACAAAGAGCGTCTTCCCATACAGGAGTAGCATATAGAAGAATTGAGTGGGCTACCGACTAAAGAATTCTTCTAATGAATGATTTAGGACCTCCTACCGAGGGCATGAGTCGGGTAAGTGCCATTGCAGCTTTCTCTGCTTTACTTGAGCAGCGAGTGTTAATCCTTTTTTCTTGATCGCTTTTGATATTTTAGAGAAGTATAGTTGCTGTTGCTAACTAAACCTTGTCTCGTTTTAACTTTCGCTACTACGGCAGTATCATCAGCATATCCAATTACTTTGACGCCATCGGGTGTTTCAGTTCTTAAGACATCGTCAAAGAATAGATTCCCGAGGACTGGGCCAAGCACAGACCCTTGTGGAACTCCACAAGATACTTGTTTCCTGGTTTTTTCACCCACAATTAAGCTGCGATTGGAGAGGTAACTTTGAACCATATTTATAAGGTAAGGTGATTCCTTTTTGTTTTAGTGCGTTCATTATACCCTCCCAAAGTGCACTATTAAATGCATTACGAATGTCTAGAGCAGTGGTTCCCAAACTTATTTGGCCTACCGCCCACTTTCCAGAAAAAATATTATCCAGCGCCCCCTCGAAATTATTTTTTCAAAATTTTTATTGCAATTAAGCCGAAAGACATGCATATGGGTTTAGGGCCGTATAACTCTACTAAAAAAATAATTATTTTTTCTTTAAATTAATTTTCTAATAAATTATTTTTTATTTAAATTAATTTTTAATTTAATTATTTTTTTATTTGAAACAATTTATTTAACGCAAAATAGAAAATTAAACAGAAAAAGTTAAATCAATCGAAACCTTAGTGAGAAAGATGAACCTGGTGTGCTGCTACCAATTTAGGAATCCTCGGCTCTATTTTTGTCAGAAGTAATTTTAAATCACCGCGATCGACTATTTGCAATCTATTTCTTTTTTTCGTTAATAAATTTCTTACCGCACTGAATCCTCGTTCCACTAAATATGTTGAAGGAAATGCAATTAGAAACTTTTGAATAACAGCCCAAATTTCAGGATAAGCCGAAGGGATCTCTTTTTGCAGCCAGAATTGTTGGTACCTGCTTTTGAGTTTAAATATTAATTCATCGTTTGAAATTAGATCCATCAGCTCTTCTTGTATCTTTGGCGATTCTTCTGTGTTTGCATTTGAAAAAGGATCCAAAATCCAATCAGGTATGGTCATTTTCAAAATATCATTAAATCGTTGATTAAAATCTGAATGGAGGGCATCCAAGTGCTCACAATAAGACTGTATGTCTTCATCCTTTTTCTCTGCTGCAGATAAATTTGGGAACTGGCTAAATTCTCCTCCTCCGAAATTTTGTTTGTACAAAAGAAGTTTTCTTTCAAATGCAGAAATAACAGATTTTGTTTTTATTAAATTCAGTTCATTGCCCTGAAGCTGAAGATTGCTTTCATTAAATTTTTGAAACAAGTCGGTCAAATAAGCAATATCACTTTTGGATTGAATTAAATTGGATCGTAAAGCATCATTTTTATCTTGCAAGAACTCCAGTACTGAGTAATACAGTTTATAAAACCTATCTAAGCAGGCACCCTTTGATAACCATCGAACTTCTGTATGAAGAAGCAAACGATTATATTCTTCATCGTTTTCAATACAAAGCTGTTTAAATAATCTGTCATTCAACGATGAGCTTCTGATTGTGTTGATAGCTTTAATTACATATTGTAATGAATTATGTAGGCGTGTACTTAAATTTTTCGCAACTAAATGTGGGCGATGGATGATGCAGTGTACTGTGAATGCATTCGGTACCTCCTTTTTTAAATATGCAAGAAAACCCCTGTAGCGCCCTACCATCGCTGGAGCACCATCTGTGGCTACTGATATGATATTATTCAAAGATATTTCCTTTTCTTTCAAAAACTCATCCAATGCACGAAGTATTGATTCTCCTTTTGTATCAGTTTGCAAATATTTTGCAAATAATAATTCTTGGCAAATTTGTTCCTCCTTTGAGAACCGCACGTATGCTAAAAGTAAAGCTTCATTTCTAGGCAATGTGGACTCATCAAGTTGAATAGAAAACCCAGATGTTTTTAAATAGCCACACAATGAATCTTCAACATCTTGTGCCATTTCATCAATTCTTCTCTGCACTGTAATATTGCTCAATGAAATTTTCTTAATAATATCAGATACCGGCTTATGTAGCACAGTACGTATTACTTCACTGATAGCCGGCATAATTAGTTCCTCACCAATAGTGTGAGGTTTGCCTGATTTGGCAAACATTAAGGAAATATTGTAGGATACAAGCAAACCATCACCATCTTGCTGGACTGAGTTTGAAAAAAGCTTTGCCAAAGTCGGCTGTTTGATAAAATTTTCCTTTAACTTTTGAAAATAAGATAAATTATTATCTTTTTTATCATTATGAATTTTATTCAAATGATCTTTTAGTCTTGAAGGCTTCATAGCCTCGTTTGACTAAACTTTTTGACAAATCAGATACATTGGAAGAGTATTATTTATAGGCGATTCAATAAAACCGTATTTTAAATATTCAATACTATATTGTCTACATTTTTTTTTTGGTTGAGCCATTATTATCAAATAAAATTTTTAAGATTATATTAATTTATATTTATTTTGTAGATTTTTATGAAAAACCAACTAAAATAATAAATAAAAAAAATAAATAAACATGACATTATTAATTGTACAGCGTATGTAATTAATGCAAAATAAATAATTATCACCAGTTATTATAGTCGCACTATTTGTTAGTTCTTTAACAATATTAAGACAATCTAGTAAGTTAGAGTTATATGAATTGAGTCGTTATGTTCCCGAATTATTACGTACTCTAAGACTGTGGTAACTAGTACTACCGTTCGCGTTCCAGGCCTTGCGATTGACCAATCACACGTGTATTAGAACGGCAGCGCAGTGGCATTGGCACCACATTAACAGTAGCAGTGCGCCATTGCACATACATCAATGCAAGTGAAGGAGGATCCGGGAACCGAGCTAGTACGTTGTTTAAAGAAAACGTAAGCGTTATAAGCAAGCGAAATATATAAATAAATTTTTTTTAATATTTCTTCTTTATTTTATGATTTTACCGCCCCCTTACAGTTATTCGTCGCCCCCAAATGCACCCATGGACCTTTACCGCCCCCCTGGATCGCTACAGCGCCCACTTTGGGAATCACTGGTCTAGAGTAACAAGGAGACAGAATTCTTTATTATTTGGAGCCTTGTCTTTTATTCTTTCGACTACTCCAATTACTTGTTTCAAGGCGTCTATGGTAGAGTGGTTACTCCTAAAGCCATATTGATGCTCATATAAAAGCTGTTTTGCATCGATTTCTTCCACTAATCGGGCAGTAATCAGTTGTTCCAAGAGCTTACCGAATACATTTAGTAGGCACAAGGGTCGGTATGTTTGCGGTCGGTTTGGCTGTTTTTTCTTATCTATAAGAACCAATTTAGTTTCTTTCCAAATTTCTGGGAATTCGCCTCTTTTCAGCAATTTGTTAAATATAGCTAGACAGTCATTAAGCAGATAATTTACAGTAGCCTTTACAATTTCCGGGGAAAGTCTATCCGTTCCTCTGGCCTTCTTGTCTTTTATTTTAAAAATGGCTCGCATAAGATCTTCCTCAGTAAATAGTGGTACTTCAAGGTTATCACCGTCAACATTACCCATTTGTTCAGGCTTATCTGGAAAAAGCTGATTTGCAATAATTTACTGGTGTTCATCGCTCAGTTTTACTGGTGGAAGAATATAAATCTTTTTCATCACAATTCTGTAGCCAAAGCCCCATATATCATTATTAACCTCTTCACATAAATCTTTCCAGCAATTTTTTTTTGCATCAAGTATTGCTGTTTTTAGAATTTTTCTTGACATAGTGTATCGAAGTCTTTTTACGATTAGTTCTCGTTGCAAGCCTCTTCTCCTTCAAGCAGAGCTTTCTAAGGCTGGTTAGGTGAGAGTTCCACCAGTATACGGGGAAACGATTTCCTCGAATTATTTTAAGAGGCAGTTTCTGATTGCACGAATTGATACAGCACTTTATTAATTCTTCAGCACTAAGTTCGTCATGTTTATCACTTTTACAGGTTTTCACGGAATGTTCCTAGTGTTGGAGATATTCGTTGAGCTTAATGTGTTGCCATCTAGTTATTTTATTATTTGCAAGGCCACTTGGAAGTCTGACTTGGAGGTACATATTTCATAGAAAATATAGTTATGATCGCTTAGAGATTCATCATCTAGGACTGTCCAACCAGATACGCGAGTAGTCAAACTGGCGGAGCTAAGCGTAATATCAATGACTGAATTACTTTCATTTCGTTTGAAGGTAGGTTTGGTTCCTTGATTATGTACTATTATATTATTTCCAGCCAGCCAATCTAATAGGATGATGCCTCTGTTATCAGAATGTCTTGAGCCCCATAGTTCTGATTTAGCATTTAGATCGCCACAAATAACAAATGGCTTCGAAGTAACCCAAATGTATCATTCAAGCGCTCGAAGTACTTCGATAAAGGAGTTAAGGTCGCAGTTGGGAGTAATATAACATCCAAAAATTACAATTTCAGCGGTTTCAACACGAACAATTCCTTCAGCACTGCTGTCATAAGCGAGAATGTTCACATTTGAGGAGAAATTTTTAATTGCTACATCCTTCTTAGCATCAACAATCCAAGGTAATTCGCTGACTATAGCCATGTTTGGTTCAGATATCACAGCCATGTCTATTTTGTATCGTTTGGACGTTTCATTTAGCAGATTCATAGCCGGTTTACGCCTGCCGAGATTACTTTGCAGGAATATGATTTTATACATTTTGGTGCGGTGATTGGCTCCTTGCTTTCTGTTTTAGGTCATAGACTATCTGCCTGTAGTGAGGACAGCGCATACTATCTGCTCTGTGCCCTTCTTCATTACAGTGGCTGCACTAAAGTGTCTCTTTACAATCGCGTGCCAAATGCCCAGTTTCGTTACACCTAAAGCATTTGCTCGATTGAGACTTTTCTGCTTTACAGTTTTTCAATGCATGTCCGTATTCGAGGCACCTAAAGCAGCGAATCGGTACCATTTTTTCTTCCAGTCGACAGCTATTCCAACCTATAAATATGCGCCGATTTTTAAGCAGTATTTCTGCCTGTTTAATCGGCATCATGACCGTGGCATACTTAAAGCCAGCATGGTTTGTCCACTCAGATATTGTGACGTTTATTGACACAAGTTCTCCTATTTCTTTTTTTATAGCTTCAGTTATATCTTCAGCTACCATAGTTTCATCAATATCTCTCACAAAAACTGTAGCTAACTTTGGGATAATTTCGGTGGTATTACTACATTTTCTTTTAACTCTTGACGAAAAGCTTCAACACTGCTTACATTCTTTCCCGTAACACTGATTTGGATTTTATTGTTTGCTACACTCTGTACTTTGTGCACCCTTACTCCACAGTTTTGAACATTAACTTGGTTTTTCAGTCTTCTTACTGCTTCAGAATACGATAGTCCTTCTTCAGTTGAGACGAGTGTCGTGCTCATTCTATTTTTCTTCTTCTTAACAACGGTCCATTCACTATTCGGTTCCAAACCCTCAGTGTGTGTACGCTCTGATCTAGTGCGTTCCTTGGCTTTCATACAGACGGTGAATTTATTTTTTTCTGATCTACCGTTTATTTCTAAAGCTTTTCTTAGTAAAATATTTATCTTCTGATTAGCGCTTCCATAAGTGAAGGCTACATCTCTTCCAATATTTGTTATATTTTTAATCCCACTTCTCAGATCATTTATTACCTTTCCTTCTTCCTGTTCAGCATTCAAGGCTAGTACAGCGGTATGTCTTTCATAATCAAAGTTATTTTCTCCTTCGGTGATTAAAGTGGATTTAGTGATGGAGTGGTACATTTCGTTCGCTTTAAGATTTTTTCCACCTAATCTGCCTTGGAATTTTCGCGTTCACTTCTTCTTCCTGATATTCTCTATCAGGTGTTTCTATTATTATAGCCGTATTATTGGCACCAAGTTCGTCTATAATAGATCCATCCTTTCTAACTGTACTACAGTATGCATCCTCAGGCCAGGAATTGCGTATAATTTCAACTATCTCATTTTCATCAGGTCCTATTTTCGGGAGGTCTTTTATTTTTTCGACCTTCGCCATCTTAGCATATCTTTCAGTTTGTGTTGAGCTGTCCTGTTTGAGGACCTCTGGGACCACTGCTTTAATTTTTTCGCTAGGTTTTTCAGTTAGGCGTAAGTGGACTAGTCTAGATACAAGGTTTCTCAATTTTGAGCTAGCATCTCGTATTTCTCTTTTGGTATTAGAGCTCTATTTGACGGAATCGCAAAGATGCATCACAGTGTTTTCTATATATCGATGATTTTTCCAATTTTTTTAGTCTGCTCATCGCTACCAATGTATCTCTTTCTTTAAGAGCTATTTTCATATTTACCAGTAGACACTGGCGTACACCAGATATCACTTATAGAGTTGTATCTTTTTGGAGACCTTAGCGTTTTGTTGCTTTTCTTGAAAGGAGTTGCTGGTTCTACTAGGTTCACAGCAAAGGATGTTATTCTTTCCGAGTTAGGGAATTCAGACCCGCTGGTTTGAGCCAAAGTCTCAGTGTTTCCAGGAACACTTAAGCACCTAGGGGCACCTGTTGCTAGTTCATCCGTATCACAACCTACTTTCTCATTAAATTTTAAATTATTATTTTTTATTAAAGAATTTTTGATCATATTTGTTTCCACGTATCGGGTACGTTTATACAGTCGCTCATTTAGGTTACGCCCTTCCTCATGAGAAGGCATCATACAACGACGTTCATCCACCATGTATCCATTGGGCACGGGTCGCATTACACCACAGGATTAAACCTTTGGTTTTTTCAGGGTTTTCCTTCCCTACACCGATCAGTCGCCTTTTACGATCAGGGAGAGTCCCGAGGGGGCAATTCTTTAATGCCGCCACCCTCACGGCATATATATATATATATATTATATATATATATATATATATATATATATATATATATATATATATGTATATATATAATATATATATGCCGTGAGGGTGGCGGCTTTATATAATTTCCCCCTCGGGACTCCCCCTGATCGTAAATCAAATCTGATATGATTTTTGCAAACACTAAAATTATATCAGATTTGATTTACGATCAGGGGGAGTCCCGAAATACAATACCTTTAATAATGAATACTACAAATGAATCACCCTGGAAACTTGATTATTTTATAAAGTATAACTTTTGTGTGGATATGATGCTAGTCTGTCATGTGAGCCGGAGAATGTGTGTGAGTGTGCATGTATATTTGTAAGGGTGTATGTGTTCTTGTAGTGTGTATAAATGTATATATGTTTATTGTGTTCGACATCGCCTTTTGGGTGGTTTGTGTGGTGTTGTATTGTGCTGTGTTCGCTTTCGTGTTCGATGAGCGAATGGGGTGTTGTCCGTCGGGTGTGAGTAGTGTGTTATTTGGTCATGTGTGAGTCGTGTAAGTGTAACAATTTGTGAAGTTTTTTGGGTGAAGTTTTGATTTTTTGGTAGTGGTACGTGTATGGGTGTTGTGGTTAATGTAGTTATGCTGTGTTGTGTTTCTTGTGTAGTGTTTTGTGTTTGCTTTGAATTATCTGATGGTGTTGATATTTGGTCTTGTCTGAGGCTTGTAAACCGAGCAATTGGTGGCGTGATATGTGCTTCGTTTCGATGTTACGGGAGTGGTGCGTGTATGAGTGCTGTTGTAGTGGAAGTAATGATGTTGTATGGTGATGGGTTTGTTTCTTGTATAGTGTTTTGTGTTTGGCTTGGAAAATGTGGTGATGCTGCGTGTGTGAGTGTTGTTGTAGATATGCTGTGTTGTATCGTGTATATTTCTTGTGTTGTATTTTGCATGTGTGACTGTGTGTTGTGTGGGTTGTGTGGGTTTGGCGTAAGTGTGTTTGCATTGGTCGGAATGCATGTTGTGTTTGTTGTTGTATGTAGAGCAGTGGTTGGTGTTTGTGTTTGGAGAGTGCTTTGCCCCATAGAGAGAAACTTTCTCACTATACGGCCTATATGTATGTATGTGTTTTTGTGTAGTTTAAGTGTATGTAGACTGTTGTGAAGTGATTTTTCTATAACGCCTATTGAGCTTAGAACCACTGGAATAATAACAACTCGTGTCATTTTCCACTGATTCCTCAGGTCGACTGCTATATCGGTGTATTGTGTTAGTTTTTTCGTGTGTGTAGTCTGTAGATTGTGTGTGTTGGGGTACTACAATGTCTATGAGGAATGTGGTTTTTGTGCGTTTGTGTATCAGTGTAATGTCTAGTCTCTTATTGTGTACCGTCTTGACTGTGATAATTTTTCTATCCCAATATAATTTGTGTGTGTTGTTTTCGAGAATTGTAGATGGAGTGTCTTTGTAATATGGTGTGTTGTCTGTTGTGAGTTTGTGTTTTATGGCGAGTTTTTGATGTATTATTTTTGCTACCTGATCGTGTCTGTGTTTGTAATCTGTTTGTGTAAGGCGTGAGCATGCAGATGTAATGTGTTGTATTGTTTACGGTTTCTGTCGACATTGTCGACAGAGGTCTGTTTTTTGTGCCGTGTATTTGAGTATGTATTTTTTGTAGTTCAGTGTATGTATGATTTGATCCTGTATTGTAAACATGAAACCCTCTGTTTCCGGAAAGATGTTAGACTTGGTCAACCAAGCTTGCGAAGCCTCTCGGTCAACAAAGTCGTGGCTAATCACATGCAAATACCTTCCATGTAGAACCTTCGATTTCCATGTCTGCATGTTTGTGGCTGTGTGTTGTGCTTTGGTTGGTGGAAGAGAGTCTTGTATTGTGTGCATGTTAAGTGGCGTGTATGACTTGTCTGCGGATGTTATGGCTTTGTGTAAGTGTGAGGTGTGTGTTTTCGATTGGAAGTACTCCCGTAGGCTATGGAGCTGGCGATCGTGTAATAGTCGGATGTCTGTGAGACCACATCCTCCTAGAGACCGTGGTAAGATCAACCTGGCTGACGATGAGTGTATGTGGTGTATCCTGTGTTTTCTCATTGTTATTATTATTATTATTTGTATAACAATGGTACGTGCTGATAAAATCCGAAATCTTTGACGAATCAAAGACAATAAAAGATGTGGTACTGCATGTGAATTTAAAGCGCAATTAAAGTGATAACAAATTCGTACTGTTTTGGAAGGAGTATGGGATGCTGAGCATCATAAGCCAGCAGTGAATTGGACAATCAACCTCCGACCCGAATGAGATTTTTTTATCCAAAAAAGGTCTGAAATTGCGAATGAACTTTGGACATTCCGCTCCTGTTTTAATTGTGAAATTACACAAGACAAATGTTGCCCTTGGACTGCTTTACAGAGATGAATTTCTGACAAATTCAAATCATCGACTGTAATCTCTGGGGATTTAGGTAAAATGAGGCAAAATTTTAATACGAAAACTGTAGGTAACTTTAAGTAATTTTAAATAATTTGATATATTAGTTATTATCTCATATAAGGGAAGAATATTTTGTTGTAGTACGAGGGTAGTAGCTCTACATGCTTTATGCTCATTACAACTATCAATATCGAGGGAATTAGTTTGAAAATCTCTCAGTGGCCACTGTTTGGGGTTATCCAATAACCATTCGGAAACTTGAAACCATAATTAATGGTAAAGAAATTGGTGTAGATTCAAACCACGAGGGACACAATTTGCGGGGTTTTGACTCCCTTCCACGAAAAACCAATTATTAGGCGAAAAGTTTTCGAAATGCTTGCGAAATGATGAATTTGAGTAATTCAATTTGCAACAAAAGTTTTTCAAATGCTTGGATCAGAAATAATCCAATGTAAAACGACTGGAGAGTCAGAAAACGCAAAATTATTATTAATTTGATAACGAAGTATACTATATTTTTTCATGGGGCAAACTTTTGACTTGGCTATCACTAAATTAATATGTGTCTGATTTGAAGAATCTACAACACGGAATTACATTACGCAAGCGTATCCCCTCAAAGAAGCATCCGCAAATCCCACCAGAGTGCAATCGCAATTTTCTATTATATGTAGGTGACGCGAAATTTTTATTTGGGAAAGTGACGGTAATTGTTTTTGATAGGTTGTCCATAATGAAACAAATCTCGGCGGAGGTAAGTCATCCCATTCAAGTTTGAGTTTCCAGAATTCTTTTATTAGATATTTTGCAAAAAGTATAACTGGAGCTAAAAAATCTAAAGGGTCAAAAATCCGACCTAATGTCGATATGATAATTCGTTTCGAACATTTGTCGGGAGAAACATTAATTTGAAAAGAAAACAAATCTGATTTAGAATTCTATTTAAGACTACTAGAAACTTTTAAATTCTTTATTATCAAAATATAGAGGCTATGAATTTAATGAAAGTAAATTTGTGGGAAGATGTTCTAATATTTGTGTGTTACTCGACCATTTTACTAGTGGTAAACCCCCAGCCCAGAACATGTCAATTAATTGTTCACACAACAGTTAAGCTGCTTCAAGCAAAATGCTTCCGCAAATGTCGTCAACATACATTGAACTCTCAATGAATTCTAATGCTGCAGGGAAGTAAAATGCAGCTGGTTAACCACGCAAAGAGCTAAATGGAGGTTAAAAGTAACCCCAAAGGAACCGGCTATTAGTTCATACATTTTTAAATTAAGAGAAGGAGAATCTTGCCACAAAATTCTTTGAAATCTTTGATGAGATGGATTTAATGTGATTTGACGATACATTTGTTTAATGTCTGAGTTAAGAGCAATAGAAACAATGGACCTTATGATCAAAGTGTAGCCTCCTGTCCAGGGCAGACTCTACAATCTATCTATCTATCTAAGAACAATAGAAAATAAATGAAAATTTTGTAAAATGGTTACTAAATCAGTTTTTAATTTTGAGCCTTTATGAAGGATATCATTAATGGATATCTGAGAATCACTTTTTGCGCTTGCGTCAAAGACGACTCTAAGTGGGGTGGTGGATTTGACCTACCCGCTCAACTCCGTGATGCGGAATGAAATAATACGGATCATCATCATCCAGTTTTCGATCAACCTCGAACATATAGCCCTGATATATGTAGTCATGAATGACCTCTGAATAAATTTTGAAGAAAGCTAGGGAGCTTTGAAAACTTCTCTCGAAGTAGAGAAATCTTCGAAGCGCCAAGGTTTCTGAATTTTCCAGACATGTGGGACCGTGTTTAAAAGGAAGATTAACAACATATTTTCCCGAATAAGATCGACGATAAGTTAAATTAAAGTTTTTTCACACTTCTCATCACTTTGACTCATCGGAGGTGATGATGTGGTTAAACTTTCTCTTTCCCAAAATTTGAAAACTAAGGATTCTAAAGAATTTTCAAATGAACGAAAAAATTTTACATTTATATTTACAGGATGTGTAGCAGGAGCAGAGCCCATCGCCACATATCCCAGAGGTGATAGCAACGCAACAGGAAAACCTGGAGGACTAGTCGAATTCCTGCTAGCGATTATGTGGGCATATAAATTTGCACCGATGATTCCATCGATAGCAGCTGCAGAGAAATAATTTTCTTCTGCAAGGGGCAGATCCTTAAAAGTGCCAATTCATTATTATTGACTAAAATCGGAGACGATTTGCCAAAATTTTTTTAACACTAAACATCCGAGGGAATATTTAGTATGATTATATAATCTAGATGAAATAACCAAATTAGTTCTTCCTTTGATAGTTTTAGAAGTTTGCTAAATTCCTACAACAGAAGTATAAGTTTTCTTAATTGGTAAACCTAAGCGATTAGCGCAATCGAATGTTAAAAATTATGATTGTGAATACGAACGAAATAACATCCGAAGTTTATGCGTTCTATTTAATTGATCAAAATAATGTACTGTAACAGTTAACAGACAAACAATATTTTGCGAACACACTCTAGTGGAATGTTGCGAGGACAACCCATGAGATGAATAACCCACAAATTTGTCTGCCGTGTCAGAGGATTGCGATCCTTGATCACCAGGGAGATGAGTATTAAGGGACGGTAAGGGATTCTCAATACCCGCACTGCTTTTCGTTGCAGGACTATTTAAAGAACTACCCCTCTCAAAGTGCAAAAATGTGTGTTGTTTGCGAAATAAATTAATGATTTTTCTTTGGATTTACATTTGTTAAATTTGTGTTGAGGCGATAAAAATTTAGACATAAAGATTTCTCTTTTACAAAACTATATCGAGTCTAAGGAGACATCCTTATAAATTTAAAACACCCATATACGGTATGAAAGGCTTCACATACGAGTTACATCACATACGAGACATTTACATACGAGACTAAACCAAGACTAGCGGCAGAGCTACCACTTGTTTTATGAACATTGATAAAGGCAGTGGAGTTACTTAAATTTTTAGTTTGGGCTTTTTTAAATTCTAAAACCTCCATATATGTAGGTAATGTTGAATTATTCGAAGGCGGCAACAAATTTTAGCGTTTGTGAATCTAATTTTTAAAGCGTTAAATAAGCTAAAATAAATTCCTTTAAATCTGGAATATTTAAACTTTGAAGAGTAGATACTGCTACATCAAAGGTATTTACAAATTGTTTGAGATGTTTTTCTGACTCTATCGATATTGCTTTATAGTCCAAAATAACTTTCATGTAATTATTTGCTAACAAACGAAGGTCTTGATAGCGATCAATTAAAGCATTCCAAATTAACTCATGGGTATTTCCTGTAGTAGGGATCCCAGCAAATACAGAAGTGGCTATAATTTTTCCCGTCCTCAGGCACAATTTTTTATTTAAATGAATTTTATTTTTATAAATTTCATAAAATACAGGCCATTTACCAAAGCACCACTGAACTGAGGATGCTCAATGCAGGGTAAGCTTCAATCGGACCACATACTTATGGAGGGGTAGGTATGATGAGTCGATGTATCTGTATCTGGTCATTGGCAAAACGTATAGCCCCCTACCAACTCAGGAAAAGAATCCAAAGCAGCAAAATTTGGATTGAAATCGGAACCTTCTTCTAAATTAATCAAATTAATTTGATCAATAATATCAGCAAATTCAATTCCAGTTTTATCCAAAACTTGCAATTTAGTTTTAAAGATTTAACGGGTCGTCTAATTTTGATGAACAATCATATAAAACTTGTTCCCTTTGAAAAAGCATCTCTTTTTTTTGTAATATTCTCAATTGATCTTTAGGTTTAAGAGCCATTTTTTCGAATATTCAAATATTTTATAAATATAAAAAAATTTTTAAATAAACTTCAACAAAAATTACATTTAAATTTTGTTTTTATAACTTTTTTGCCCCTATTCCTAGAACATTTGTTTGTATTTTATAAATACTTATTTCGACTACGATGTAGTCATCATCAGTTTGAATTAGCTAATCGTAACTATCTTTGGATATGGATTCAGAGATATGTTGCTTGTTGCTAATTTGGTGAGTGTCTCACAAGGACATTCTGAAGTTCTGTCCTTTTATACGATTTGACAGAGGGTATAATCTGACCTGGGGATTATTTGAGTTGACTGGCTAACGGATTAGGTATGTGGAGAGCCCCACCTATTTATTGGCGGTATTCTTTGGTGCCTATGCGCCGCTTGTTTTGTCACTAAAGTGAGGATATTGACGCTAACCTCGACATTCAGATATTGGATTTTTATTTTGAAAATGGTTTAATTTTATTAAATCTGAATTTGGAATTGGGCCATTGTCTAAATTCATTATCTGTTTTCTCAATTGTATATTTAGATATTTTCGAATGCATCTAATTCTGTTGGATTAATGTACCTATTTCAGTAGTTTTAGATTCGATTTATCAATTTTGTGCGTGTTCTCAAATTTCACATGAGCCAGATGTTCTTTGATTAGAATTCCTATTTGGCGATGACTTTGACCAACTGACCAATAAATATTCCAACAGTTTTGACAACTGACACCATATATTCCCGATTGTTTTTCATTACTAATGTCATCCTTAGGGGCCCAGTGTTTGATTTTATTTTTACTAATAAGTTTTTAGGTTTTAAAAATCTTTATTCAACAAAAATATAAATTTTTTCTGTTGACGTTTAAGATTGTTTTATAGTAATTCACGCAAACTATAGCCACGCAGAGAGCAGCACCATGATTTTAAAATTATAACTAAAATTGGATCCCCCACTAAATAATTTTTGGTTTGTAGGAAAAAAATATTATATACCATTCTTATATACATACATTTTTTTTCATTTCACTTCAATCATCGTCTATACTATACACCCATTTCATTCTATATATCTTGAGTTTTTTTTTATCAACAAATATTCCAATATTTTATTATGTTATTTATAAACAAACCAAAAACAAACACATTTACAGATCAATTTTTTTCTTTTTTTTATTGCAATATTTGAATAAAAATACACTATCTTTATCATTTAATTTATTACATTTTATTTCACTGGTCGAGAAAATTTGTTTTTTTTTGTCACATTGATGCGATAGAAAAATATTTATTATAGTTTTTGGGGCGCTGAATTCGTATTCGGCTTCGGAATTTCTGTAATACACAAGATTTTTGAAATATTTTTACCTAAAAGAACGATAAATCCGTTTTTCGGTTATATTTGAAATTTTGTAGCATCACTATGTAATTTTTGTTTTCTGCATTTTTTAAACCAAAAAATTATCTCAAACCTACAAAATAAGAGTTAACTGTACATCAAGGTGAAATGATCATTTACAATATATTTAGCATGTCTTACCTTTTTCATGTTTTCGGCATGCCTATTATAAGTTTTAAATGTGATTGGAGGAATATTAAGAGTGCCCACCGCTCTTCGCATTGGTAATGTCCAATTCCAATACTTGTGCATCTCCAAACTAGCGAGTTAAAAAAAATAAGTTTTCTAGAAAAAGTTTTCGAAAACTAGAACATAAATTTGTAGATTTTTCAACTTTTTTATTAAACTAATGCAAGCACTGATATTCAACATTATCTATAGGTATTTCAACAATTAGCTTAGTCAATTGTTTATTTTCACTTGTTTTTTTAATTATTCAGTTTAAAAAAATTATGTATTTGATTTTTTTTATCACCCCGTTCCGTTCGCTACATTTAATGAATAAATGCATTACCAGCGAGGAGGTGGAACTTGGATTTCCTGGCAATATGTTAAAATTTATGCTATTGCCACGCTTAAACTATCAAAAATATATATGGAAATGACACTTTTTTTATTACCTATTCTACTTTGGAAAAAAAATCGCAGACTCTAATTGTCATGCCCTTAGGGACGTGAGCACACAGCTTGTGTCACAAGCTTGTGACACACAGTAACTGAAAGTAATTTACTTGATTTTATTACTACGAAATTAAAGTAAGAGAAACTTAAGTTTAACTTCGTATGCAAATAAAAAACAATTACTCTTCAATTGAAACTTCTAGGACTGTTTATATATAAATTTAAATAGACTTGGCTATATCATTTGCTGAAATATAAGTTAAAATGCCTACTTTCGGTAGAAAAGGAACAATGGTAAACAAGCAGTTATATTTATGATATTTTTTTTTATTACATACTATCTGTATTAATATAATTAAAGGGCAAAATCTATTTTGTTGTATATAACCAAAAAAATTTTTTTATACATATAAAGGGGCTGTAAATTTCTTATGTATTGGACACTATTAATTTAGCTTCTGACAGCCCATAGCTAAGTAACTAAAACTAGTAACTAAAACGAAATAGAAATATATGATATAACGTGTCTCGAGACATTATAGAAATTGATCTTATTCCACTGTACCTGGGTGCGAAATATGAAAATTTGGAAAATTTACAGGATTTTCAAAAAATAAAACCGAGGGCAGGTAGAATATAAATACCTATAACATATCCAAATTTTAAATCGATAGAGTAAAGGGTATAATCGTAGGGCTTGAAGAACTAATGTTACTTTAACCATTCTTATCTGGAAAACCGCTTTTCTTTATAAATTTTTTTTTCCACCAATGAATATTGAAGAGGATTCTTAAAAAAATTTTAAAATCTCACGCCAATCAAAGAATGTTTAAAATTTGTACATTGAATTTGTTTACAAAATTCAAAACTTGTGACACGCAATAAGAAGTAAATCTTGTGACACTTAGTAACGATAAAAAAAAGGAACGACAAGTAATATGTATGTATGCATTCGCTATAAGCTGTGTTATATACATATATCATAATATCTCTTTTCACTACATATATCTGTATTTAACATAGACAATCAAAAATTAAGGGGAGTTAATATTATATTATATATTTGTATCCAATTAATATAGCTTATAATACCCACTATAGTAACTAAAATTAAATAGAAATATATTATATTATAGTATATTAGTCGAATATCTTCGTTATTTAAAAGCCTTTTATTATAATATTATGAATTTTAATTTACTTGGTGTAAGAAAATTGAAGAACGATAGAGAATATACTTGTTCTTTTCTACCTTGTTTTTCAAGCACTGCGCTTCTGTGAAGGCAAATTTTCCAATATTTCTTACACCATTTTAATGGGAGGGTATTTTTACCTGCCCTGGGACTATAGAAATTTGTCTTATTCCACTGTACCTGTGTGTGAAAAATTAAAATTGGGAAAATCAATAGGATTTTCGAAAAATAAAAGTACCCAGTGCAGGTAGAATATGAATACCTATTACAAATCCAAATTTCAAATCGATAGAGTAAAGGGTATAATCGTAGTGCTTGAAAAACAAATGTAACTTTAACCATTCTGATCTGGAAAACCGCTTTTCTTTATATATTTTTTTTCCACCAATGAATAATTAAGAGGATTCATAAAAAAATAGTGAAATCTCACGCCAATCAAAGAAGATTTAAAATTTGTAGAGAACAGCCTTAAATAAATTGTGGGCAAAATAAACAAATAATTTAATAACACGTATTAAACCTTAATTTTTTTTTTAAATGTTTGTTTATAATAAATATTATTGGATTATTAAAATATTTAATAATATTTATTATTATTATATAATCCAGTTAAATTAATTCGATCAAAAACATAAATGTAAAAAAGGGTCGAGTTTTTGGTGAGATACTTCATATAATAGTTGCTTCTTAAAGAGTGATGTTCTCCCATTAAAGGACCGAGCTATTTACCAAGTAAATAGCTCGGTCAACTATTTACCAAGAAAATTAATGAGGGGTACAGTACGATTTTAAAATTTTTTAACTTGGCAAGTTATTCTTTCTTTTGTTTCAAATGTTTTTAAAAAAAATTTTTGCTTACATTTAATCAATTCACGCCTCATTAATTTTGTTGGTAAATAGTTGACCGAGTTATTGGGATATCATCGCTTTTGAAGGAGCAACTATTATATGCAGTATCTCCCCGTAAGCTCGGCCCTTTTTACATTTATGTTTTTGATCGGGTATGACTACTTTTTGCAAGGCATAAATATACAAAGCCGAAAGATTCGCACAAAGCGCTACGCGATTTGTTATGCTATGCGTTACTTTACACATATACAAAAAAGACAACTTCGCGTTATATAAAGTTAACTCGCTCTGCTCGCTAGTGGTTTCCACCCCCATGAGCCCCAAGGTGGTCTTCGGCCTTGGCTTCGCATCTAAGAAAGATTACAATAATACTGCTACCGCTAGAAGTAAAAAAATTCGTTACGCAGGACCCACGTCAACTTAGCGAATTTCCTTGAATATATAAATTACTCTCTAGAGGTCACAATTATAGTTTAATCAAAATAAATTGTCGTATCTGATATTATTTTGGTATTTACAAGCCCAATTTTATTATTAAAATGGCATTGGTCAAGGGGAAAGTACGGTATAAAGAAATAAGAAAACAAAATATACAATATATGTCTTAATATTAAAATAATCGAAAAATGTATAAGTTGTAGAAAATCAAGTTTGTTACAATTCATTTTTTCGTTACAATTCGCCTAATCATTTTTTCCAAACACTATTGAGAAATTTAACTGTAAATCTTTAATTGTAAATATTTCTAAATATTAATGTAAGAGAAAAAATGATAAGAAACTAAATTACAGTAAAACTTATATTTATATTTTTCGATATTTCAAGTATTACGGGAGATAAGTCAAATTGTGTGTTTGACATATCTCCCTTTAACTCCCTCCCACTTGTCCGATACATATTAACGAACTTGACCTTTTGAATACCAAAAGCGCCTCAAATATCAAATTTTATTCCGATCAGAATAAAAATGTGACCGCTAGAAAGTCCACAGACATATAAATTATATATATATATATATATATATATATATATATATATATATATATATATATATAAATATAAATATAAATACATATATATATATATATATATATATATATATAAATATAAATACATATATATATATATATATATATATATATATATATAAATATAAATACATATATATATATATATATATATATAAATATATTTATTTATTTATATATAAATATTATAAATATATTAATGTATAAATATATATATATATATATATATATATATATATATATGTACTTTTTAAAATGTCTGTGGACCCTCTAGCGGTCACAGGTTTATTCCGATTGGAATGAAATTTGGTATATGAGGCGCTTTTGGTATTCTTAAGTTCAAGTTCGTTAATGGGTAAAATCGGACTAGGCGAAAGGGGCTTTGGCGCTAGGGGGAAACACAAAATTTGGTATATCTCCCTTAATATTTGAAAAATATTTTATCAGGAGTTATATGTTATAAGTACAAAGTTTTACTGCAACTTTGTTTCTAATAATTTTTCTGTTAGACAAATATTTACAATTAAAGACTGAAAGTAGGTAATGAATTGTAGCAAACTCTTGCCTATGTAATATTAAACTACCTTGTAGAAAACATTATAATTAAGACCATGAACCAATTACATTGTAATATTAATGTTTATACTTGTAATGTATGTTTGTTATATAACGTCTAAAAAGTATATTGCTATTAACCCTTATTGTTACACACTAAATGATCAATTCAACATAAATGCTATATTTGATTTCCTAAATCTATTGCCTATGTTCACTCCCGTTCAATAAAATTGAACAGATCTAAACCGAATCTGTCTCTCACAATTTTGATTATTCTTGTAGTAAATGTAATTTACTATACTTCCATTTCTTTTTTCACACTAAAAGTATATACTACTTATCTTTGTTTATAGATGAATTATTATACAGAGAGTTACAAAAGTGAGGAATTTTATGAAATGCAAGAAAATTTACATTTCCGGTCTGTTCACTTGAACAGACCTGAAATGTCTGATCAGGTCATTTCAGGTCTGTTCAGGTTCTGTAATTGAACGGGAGTGTATGTTTGAACTACCATGTAGAAATCGCTATAATAAGACAAAAAACCTAATTTTTGGTTTTTTCCCATTTTCGGGGATGTTGCATTGGGAAATTCAAGTTTTACGACTTTTCATACAGATTTTAAGGTATTCCGCGTAGCAGTGGGTAAATTTAAACACTTAAAGGTCATTTTTGGTGTTTTACCATTTTTGGGGATGATGCTTTAGGAAAATTAATGTTTCGCTGTTGTTCTTATAGGTTTAAAGGTATTTACGGTCTAATACAAAAAACCGCATCCTTCTAGCATGTCTGGAAGTGGATTAAATTTAAACACTTAACTTATAATAATAACATTATTATCCTCATCCAATAGGAAATAATCAAAAACCCATAGGATAGACGTATATAAGTATATGGACTTCAAATGTTAAATGTATCGATACAATAATGCAAAATTTTTCTATTTCAGGATAGAAGTTTCTAGTTTTCATAATTTTCCTGTCGGTTTGGGTACTAGATCTAACTGTATGGTAAATATCAATTTTGCAGTATATCTGGAAATAGGGTAGAATATTGATAGACTAGTCGCAAAAAATTATGGGTGTTCCCGCTATTTTTGTATTTTTGAATTAAAATAATTTTTAACTGTTTGTTCCTTAAAGATGATTGCAAAAATAGTCTCTTATAATTACGTAAAATTTCTATTTTCGAAAACTCACCGCTGAAGATCGTTCAAAAGTTATATCAAAGTCAAAAATCTTCTAATAGTCGCACTACCGTGCTCTAGATAACAGCAAAAACTTTTATGAAAAAATATTTTGAAAAAGCGCAAAAAAATGACTATAGAATAGAAAAAGAGAGAAAATATGTACTAAAGTGAGTGAATGATAAAAAGAGAAGAGAAGAAATATGTCTTCCTCTCATGCGCAATTAATGAATACATGACTTAATATATATATATATATATATATATATATATATATATATATATATATATATATATATATATATACATATATATATATATATACATATATATATATATATATATATATATATATATATATATATATATTATATATATATATATATAATTTTTTTTAAGTTCTTTTCACCGGTAAGACATCAATCAACTATTTTGCACGAGTTAAAATGTTTTTTATATGAAAAAATATCCCCAAAATATTCAGTTTTTACAAAAATACCAGTACTTACGCCGACTCAAAATTATTTAGGTATTTACATTAGTGTAGGACTTCGTTAGACTAAAAAGTTACGTTTTTATTTTTTCCTTTCTTTTTTCGAAGGTTTAATTTTTTGTTACAAAGTTATTGTTTTTTGCTTTTCAGTTACTTTCTTCTTTCGTCAAGAACACTCAAGATATTGAGTGTTTTCAAATAGTTTTCTACATACAGAACGTATATTATTATATTTATGATTTTCTTTAGTGGAAGCGCTGGGAAGGTTTTTATTGTTTTGTGGCTAAAATTTAAAATTTTTTTTTCAAATTTATATGGGACCAACTTTGAACCATTCCAACAAAAAAATAATTTTCAAAATCTGACTACTGTGTAATAAGTTATGCGTGATCATACATTTAAAAAAATATATACAGGTCGAATTGAATACCTCCTTCTTTCGTCGGTACCGACGGTTTCTTTCGTCGGTACTGTGATATAAGCAAGTTTAAAACTGAATTATATACAAAATACATTATCGGTTGAAAACAGGCTCAACCAATAATATTCTTTGTCATTTTTAGAATTTTTTAGTTTAAAAAAGATATTAAGAAAAAACGCGTTTTATTACAAGCAAATTCAAATTATGACCCTGTTCCGTCAGGAGCCGCAACGTAAAAACTTGGGGTCATATTCAGGACGTTAAAATAAATCGATAAAAAAATTCGGTTCCGGGCAATCTGCCTGAAAACTCGTTTTTGAAGCTAATTTGACTATACCATATTGAAAGAATCAGCTTATAAATTTTTCGAATTTGTTTATTTTTAATCCGACTTCAAAAAGGAGGATGGTTCTCAATTCGTCTGTATTTTTTTATTTTTTGTTATTTTTTTTAAATATTTTTTTTTTATGTGTGTTACCTCAGAACTCCGTCATTTATGAACCGATTTTGAATTTTGTTTTTGTTTCAAAGGGTTTGGCTTCCCATTGGTCCCATTGCCACCAAATCGCATTCGGATGAGGGAATCCCCGGGAAATCGAGGAAAATCCTCATTTTATATGTGATAACCGATTTCTGCGAAATTTTATTTTTTTTTTTAAATGTTATGTGAATTTCTCTATGCTGACACCGCCTCCAAAAATAACAATAAGTTTTTTCAATCAACGTTAACGAATTCACCGTTAAAAAGTTATTTCACTTCAAAAACGCAAAATTCGCGGGAACGCCTTAAAAACTTAAGTATTAGATATCATAATTATATCCTACTTCCAGATATACTGTAAAGTTGATATTTCGCATGTAGATAGATATAGTACCCAAACCGACGGGAGAGTTGCGAAAACTGAAAATTTGTATGGGAAAAGTGGAAAATTTAACATTTTTTTGTTTTAATTAAACTTAAGACTGTATCAATACTAAACATCCATGTAGAAACATAAAAAGAACAATATGATATATATCTATTAATTCTTTACCATATACAAACAGTCATAGCAATTTGAATACAGCAGTGTGCGTTTATTATTAAAAGTTAAGCACATATGATTACAATTAGTTTTTGGATGGGTGACCCAACATTGTGGGAATTTGTTTTTATTTTATACGTTTTTTATTGTACTTTTGTAAACATTAATTTATATTCTCATTTTATTTTAACTTTTTTATTATATTTTGCATTGATCAATTATTATTTATTAGTAGCATTACCCGTTGCAGCTTCGCCTGAAAAAATGTTTTAAAGCCCTTATAACCAAGCACTTATGCTAAAATGATGCGGTTTTTTGTGTTCGACTTCAATTTTTTCAGTGCAACCCCCCGGAAAATAGGAAAAACAACCTCCAAAATTACGTTTTTCTGTTTAAAATGCTATAAAGATGGAATTTTCACTAATCGACCCGAAATAACGTCAAATTAACAGAATATTTTGAAAAATTTCATTACCTACATCGCAACCACACCGAAAATGAGAAAAACATCCCTAAAACTGACCTTTTCACTTCTATTCATGATAGAAAGTTCGGGTTTTTCCATTCGACATGGAACAGGTTCAAGCTAACAGAATTATTTGAAAAAAGTAAATTTTTCCATCACAACCCTTCGCAATCGGGAAAAACACCCGTAAAACAACCTTCATTCATCCTTCTATTCATGCTAGAAAGATGAGTTTTTTGCATTTGACACTAAATAGTCACAAATTAGTAAGTTTATTCGAAAAACTTAAAATTTTTCATTACAAGCTCCCGGAAAATCGAAAAGCACCCCCCAAAATAACGTTTTTCAGTTCTTTACATACTGAAATGATGGAATTTTCACCAATTGACCCGATATAAAGTCAAGTTAACAGAATACTTTAAAAAATTACATTTCCTACATCGCAACCAAACCCCCCCCCTCCCAAAAATAAGGAAAACAACCGTAAAATTGCCATTTCATGTCAGTTCTAGTTAGAGAGATGGGATTTTCTTTTGAAAGTCAAGTTAACAGATTACTTTGAAAAATTTCATAACCTACATTGGAAACCTCCGAAAATGGGAAAACACCCCTTAAACTGCCTTTTTCACTTCTATTAATGTTAGAAAGATCAGGTTTTTTCATTCGACGTGGATCGGGTTTAAAATTATAGGATTATTTTGAAACCGTAGATTTTTCTATCGTTACTCTTCGAAAATGGGATAAACACCCATAAAACTACCCCTTTTCTTGTATACATGCTAGGAAGATGGAGTTTTTTATATTCGACGCTAAATAGCTACAAATTAAGAAGGTAATTAGAAAAACTTAAAACTTTTCCCCACCACTCCCTAAAAAGATGGGAAAACAACCCCCTAAAGTTCCATTCATGGTAGAAAGATGTGGTTTTTTGCATTTGGTGGATAATTTCTAAGACATTTCTATTATACTATTGGTCAATACCTAACATATATGAGATTCTATACAATAAACATACAAGTGTTACACATTTAATTGTTTTATCTCAGAACTTCGTCATTTATGAACCGATTTAGAATTTTTTGTTTTAAAGGGTTTGATTTCTCATTGTCGCTATTATTATATAACAACCATACTATATTGATGTTTAAGCCTTTCAAAAAGCGAGCGGAGCCAGTTGACGTTATAAAACGCGAAGCGGTGTCCTTTGTATATGTGAATCTAAAAAGAGTAAAGTATCGCGAAGCGTAAAAAACGCAAAGCATACGTGAAGAGTAACAAAACGCGTAGCGTTTTGTGCGAAGCCTTGGGCTTTGTATATTTAAGCCTTACAAAAAGGATTGATATACGACCAAAAGCATAAATGTAAGAAAGGGCCGAGTTTTCGGGAAAATCCTTAATGTAATAGTTCCTTCTTAAAAAGTGATAATATGAGAGAAAGGATCGAGCTATTTACAAAGTAAATAGCTCTAGACTTTACATAATAGTTTCTTCTTAAAAAGTGATGATATGGAAGAAAGCACCGAGCTATTTACAAAGTAAATAGCTCTAGACTTCATATAATAAGAGTTGCTTCTTAAAAAGTGATGATATGGGAGAAATTTACACCGAGCTATTTACAAAGTAAATAGCTCCAGACTTCATATAATAGTTGCTCTTTAAGAAGTGATGATATCCCATTAAAGAGCCGAGCTATTTACAAAGTAAATAGCTCGGTAAACTATTAACTAAAAAAATTATTGAGGGGTGAATTGATTAAATATAAAATAAATTTGGTTGAAATTTATTTCGTAAGTTTTCCCTTAGTATGTTTTTAAAATTTTATAACGTGGCAAGTTTTAAAATATTTGAAATCATCAGAAAAAATAACTTGCCGCGTTATATAAAATTTTAAAACATACTAAGGGAAAACTTTTTTCTTAAATTTTTTCTTACACTTAATCAATTTACCCCTCATTAATGTTTTTAGTTAATAGTTTACCGAGCTATTTACTTTGTAAATAGCTCGGCTCTTTAATGGGATATCATCACTTCTTAAAGAGCAACTATTATATGAAGTCTGGAGCTATCTACTTTGTAAATAGCTCGGTCCTTTCTCCCATATCATCACTTTTTAAGAAGCAACTATTATTATATAAAGTCTTACCGAGTAATAAAGTTTTACCGAGCTATTTACTTTGTAAATAGCTCGGCTTTTTAATGGGATATCATCACTTTTTAAAGAGCAACTATTATATGAAGTCTGGAGCTATTTACTTGGAATTGGAATTTTGAATTTGTGGTTGTTCTCAATAACGTGCGCAGCTATTCACGATTTTTCGGTTCTCCCAAATTTTACATGAGCCAGAGGTTATTTGATTCGAATTTCGATTTGGCGACGACTTTGTGTAACATAAATTTTCGAACAGTTTTGGCAACTGACCCTATATATGCCCGATTGTTTTCATTTATAATTTTATCCTTAGGGTTGTCCAGTAATTGTTTAATTTTATTTTTACTATCAATCATAGTTTTTAGGTTATGGTCCCTCATTTCTTTAGTGATTTTATTTGTGCATGGGCGGAAGTTTGTAAGTATGCACCATTTATTTTGTTTAACGTTACCATTTTTTTGTGTTAGTACGGTGGAATTGTTTCGTAAAATTTTTAATTTAGTTCTGCGGACAAAATTATTATATTACAAGTTGCAATCTTTTATGGCTTCGATTCTAACATAATAAATAATTTGGTCCGCAGAACTAAATTTAAAATTCCATAAGATTCTTGGACAAGGAAATACTGAAGTAAAAATAATTTACGATAAAATCGCAGGCATACCCATAACTTATATTTATTCAAAAAGGGCATCAGTGTCCTGCTGCTGTTAGAGTTTTGTCATAGAGTTCTTACAGCGGTAAAAGTAAAATACAACATGGGAACGAAACTTGAGTGGTACTCTACCACCAACAAAAGAGATGAGAGACCCGATCCAGTATTGTCAGGCATAAAACCACCAACTGATCATGAGATGCGATACAAACGCTCATCACACTGCATAGGGAAGTACTTGAATAAATACAAGAGGTGAGTATCTTTTTGATTATATTATAGCTAACAACTTAGATATAGGTAATCAAGGCAGCAAGCCGACTTTTATCAACAAAGTTCGGAAGGAAGTCAATGACGTAACCCTGAGTACTTATGGTATCAGTTGAAAGTGCAAAAAATGGCTAGTATCCGATGAAGCATCTGCATCGTATCATAGACAAATCTATTATAATGTGGAGGTGAGAACGGACCAATGTAATATACACTATCGGGTTCCGAGGAGAACAAATTGGGACGAATATAATTGGGCACTCAAGTTTCAACTCGCCATAACCCCGAAAAAAGACAAAACAGTACTGGGCATGGAGCTTACTGCAACTGAGCTTCAGCTTGCAGAAGAAAACTGCCCGGAGGTCTCAAAAGACATCAGCAAGTCGACTTGTTGGTGGAATGAGGGCCCTAAGGAGTCAGAGGCGAAAGGTTGGGGAACTGGGATAGTTACCATGAAGCTCTTACCGAATACAAAATGTCTCTGAAGAAAGTAAATATGGACTCATGGAGGAAGCTCTGTCCGGTTGTTGAAAACACATCTGGAGGGATTCGCAAGGAAACAAACCACCTCGAGCGTTTTTCTTGACACAGAGGGAGCATTTGGCAATATCTCTTACAATTCCATGGTCAATTCTGTAAGTCGGCACGGAGTAGAAGACACCTTTGCAGGTAAATAAACTTTATGCTGATAGGTAGAAGAATACAAACTTCTCTTCTTGGAAAGTCTGTCACTGTGAGAGCCACAAAGAGATTTGCGCAGGGTGGTGTCTTATCCCCACTCCTGTAAAGCCTGACATTGTACAGCCTACTGACGAACCTCAACCAAAAAGGATACTACACACAGGGATATGCGTATGACATTGTCATTGCAATCCAAGTACCCTGTGAAGGAACAGTCTCGGAGCTTATGCAATACGCTCTAAGATTCAAACAGAAATGGTGTATCAACCAGGGATTGAAAAGAAACCCTAGTAAGACCGTACTAATTCCATTCACATGGAAAAGGTAGGTGGATAACAAAAAACCATTCACCCTCTTCGGATCAGATCACAACGGAAGACTACAGATCACAACGGAAGCCAAGTTCTGAGGAGCAATGTTGGACTCTAAACTAACATGGATCCCTCTTATAGAATATATATCTAATAAGAGAAAACCTTCTATCATGCTTTACAAGAGAGCATGTGAAAAAGTCTGAGGCTAAAACTCAAAATGATACACAACAGTAGCTAGGCCCATTATAACCTGTATAGCTGCTCTAGTATGGTGGCCAAAAAATAGTCGGATAACAGCATGCAAAAAGCTATCCAGGATCCAAATTGGCCTGTTAATGCATTACTGGATCCATGAGCAGTACATCCACAGCGGCCATAAAAATCATAATGATTCAGCTAAGCATTATAATAATAGATAGAGCGAGATCCAGCACCTATAGACTGTTTTGCAATAATAACCGGATTTATAAAAACCAGGTTGGACATGCAAGAAACGTGGGAACATCAATCATCTCAGACCTCGTTTTTGAAATGGGCACAGATATGCTTCCCAAAATATACTCCTTCTCGAAACCTTTCACTGTAGTCTGTGATAGGGATATGCGGACGGAAAGAGAACCACCCTGTCTCAAGAAAGAAATCGTCTGGCATACAGACGGTTCCAAAACTGAAGAAGGGACCGGGGCGGGAATATATGATGAGAGACCTAAAACAAAGCTAAGCCTCAACTTGGGGAAATATGCCACGATCATTCAAGCAGAAGTCTACGCCATACTGATTTGCGTCCATGAGAACCTACGTAGAGGCTACGTAAAACAGAACGTATGTATTCTCTCGGACAGTCAAGCTGCTCTTAAAGCCTTGTCTGAAACTGAGGTCACCTCAGGGGTATTCAAGGAATGCTTGGAGTAACTGTTGTAGCTGGCAAAACGGAACAATATTCAATTGATCTGGTTGCCGGGTCACGGGGGTTTCGAAGGAAACGAAAAAGCAGATGCCTTAGCAAAGAAGGGAGTCGAAATGCCCTTCATAAGCCCAGAGCCTTTTTAAGGAATTCCAAGGATTGATCACCTGCATGAAAACAGGTGATCAATGGGTGGTCAAATGCTATACACCGTGATCCTTGGGAAAAAGTACTGGCGCAGGAGCTTAGGAAAATACTGCTTCGGAGTGCAAATAAGAGGCTATCTCTCGGTGCATTGAAGCTGAAGCGGACACGACGTCCCAGGCTGATCGCTAACTACCGTTCTACCTTTAATTGCTAATTATTCTAATAATCTCCTTTTGTAAGGAGTACATGTTATTATATAATTGCTGCTCAACCCGGCCGACCTCTACCACGAGTTTTTTTTTTCTAAAATTAGTACAGGACTGATTTAATGTGGCATGACTACACTTGATTTCATTGAACTAACCATTGACGAGAGCTGATTTTCAGACGAACTAATTTCGAGATCGATAGCGACCGAAACTGTTGGTGCAAAATTTGGTGCTGGTGTACATGGTGTGGAAAACACATTTATATCAATCAGCTGGTCTGCATTACCAGAAAAAAACTCATAATACACAATAATATATGTGTTGTTATATATATGTAATATATATGTATATGGGAATAATCAAGTTCAATAGTTCAGTAGTTAAAATTCTAAAAATCTCTGTTCACATTAGACTTTGAGAAAAATGAAAAAAATGAAACTTGATTTTCTACAACTGTACTCCTGATACATTTTTCGATTATTCTAATATTAAGAGAGATATTTAATATTTTGTGTTTGTTTGACACGAATAAATGAAATATATTTTATTGTAAAATTTTGATTATCGATTCCATAGTAACTATAAACTATAATCGTTATACCGTTCTATTTTGGCTATTAATAAATTAAATTTTTGCAAATACTAAGTCATATCAGATATTATATTTCATTTTGATGAAACTAAGTTGACGAAATTCGCTAAGTTGACGCAGCTCCTGCGTAACGAATTTTTTTTTATATTCAACCCAATTTGGTTGTCAAAATGGTCAGGTGTTTTTGGCCCTTACTTACATATTTTATTTTCACCATGAATTAATGAGGAAGAATTTGGTCAACTCAAGAGGACCTTTGACTCTTAATTATACGGAGTTTTGTATTCAACCAGAGTTCTTCGTGTTTAAATATTCGAAGTTTTCACGATATTTTGTTAGACTTATTTCCTCTCGGAATTAAAAATAAAACAACAACTTATTAAAATTGTAGGATGTGAATTGTAAATGAAGAATAAAATCGGTTTTGGTAAAACAATAAAAATTTTTTTTTTCGTGGTTTAAATTTTAACTTTCGAGTATCGTATGTAAATTTTGCAAGTTAAATAAAATACATCTTATCTTATATATAGTTTTTGTGTAGATTTTTAGTAGTTATAAAACTTTTAAATGAAGATTAACTGAACCCCATACCACAATCAAGTTACGTTATCCATACATGAACTTATATAGATTTATCTAATTTAAGAAAAATGGTTAATAATAAATAATATTCATTCGCGTACTCCATTATAAAGTTGAAAATTGTCTATTGCAAACTAATTATAAAACCACTAAAAGTTCTCTGTATATGACAGTCATTATATGTACTCATATATTTGTATATACACATAAAATGTCGTTTATATTATGTACATACAGATATTGTACATAACGGTTAATCCATACGAATATAACAAAAATAAATGAATTCCAAACCACAAAATACTCTCATGGATGGTAGTCGACAATAAAATCAACGGAGCAGGTTGTTAAACGTATATAAAATGTGTATATATGGATATATAGAAGGAAAATCTGGAAAACCAGCAAGCCTATTTAAATACATTTTATCTGTTTTATATTGTACATTATAAATACAGTGTGGCGTTACATAAATTTCGTCAAATATTCACATTTTATAGAATATATTTTTAAACTCTATATCAAAGTTTTCTGAAGTGAAACTTCTTTTGCGAGGTATCTGATTGAAATTTTATGCCATGTTAAACGGGAAATGAGGTGAAACATTTCCTCAAGAAATGTAAGAGAAACTTTGAGTGAGAAGAAGCAACGTATAATTTATATATACGCTGTATACATAATTTCAGTTTTAACTATCATAAACCGCTGTTAACATTTGTAAATAATAAAATTTAAGAAATTTCTCTTCCCTCATGAGCTTATGTGGGTGAGTATCAAGCAGTTTTTACTATGTTAATCCACCACAAAAAAGAAGAACGATTAATTTAGATTAGTTTTTATGGATGTACGCCCTGAATACAATGCACACAACATAACTAGTGCGAGCCATTGTTATTGCTAGCCACAATGTTTGCTTGTGGTAGGAAATATTGTGTACTTTTTTAATCATTTTTTCAATTCTATGAATGCAATTCCATAGGTAAGATGTAGCTTAGATCGAAAAAGTCTTCACAGAAACTTTATATATGAATGTTAATCCAGCCATCAGATAGATGTGTGAAAGAATAGGTATCTACCTAGTAGCCTCATTTGTTATCCTACTAGCCTGCAGTACAGAGGCAGTAATGCATCTTACCATTACGCAGCAATTGGCTTATAAAATATAGGTTGTGAGGCACTGAACAAAAATCATTTAAAATTTCGCTTCTGTTAACATTATTTTATTGAACTGCACATATGTGTACGTTTGTTATGTAGTAAGTTAATATGATTCAGTCAAATCTTCAAGTCTATTTTATGTATTTCTAATGACAACAAAATAATATGATACTATCTGGATTAATTCCTCATGTCTTTAATAAATATGCACCGAAATAAAAATTTGATAACGGCGCTAGTAAAAAATAGAAACGTCGCTAAACTGATTTCTTGCCTAAAAATACAATTTTTAAAACAAAATTTTTCATTATTAAAACAAAAATATAATTTTTGATTGGTAGATGACGGAATAAAAAGCAAAAGCTAAAGAAAAAACTACTTGTTGAAACTCAAGATGTTTTTTGTTGGAATTCAATCAACATAGTCTTTCCAAAGACACTTGCAATACAAAGCGTCGTAGATTTTTACAAGTAACTTAATTTTTAGTTTTTTATTGCGCTGTCTACTAAATGAAACTTTAGAAAAATATTTTTTGAATGAAGGTTCATATGACTGAATGCAAAAAAAGACTATTGATCAAAATTTTTTTATGTATACATCCTAGTTTGAGATTAATCGAAACCAAAATAACACTACTTTCATTTTCGTTATGAGAATGCGTTTAGTGTCAATGACTGGTCATGTTTGAATGCTTCTTTGCTCGCTATTCATTCATAAATCATGTAAGGAAAGTTTAAAATGGATAGATATCTATCAATAGAGATTTCTTCTATTCTCTTCAGAATAGAGACTTTTTCGTAAACTTCTCAGATAAAACAAAGTTGTTGATAGAAAACAAAACAAATTAAAATTAATTCAACATGTAGGTGGTACATTGACTTAGCATTAAATGCATTATAAGGAATTATAATGCATTTGGAATTAAGTTACATTGGCGACAATTTACTATTATTACAAAAAAAAAAAACAGTTAACATTTTGTTAATATTCCAGAAAAAAAGCCATTAAATAGATTGAGGTAAAATTCATTTCCTTATATTTTTATATATAAATTTATATATATATATATATATATATATATATATATATATATATATATATATATATTATTCCAATCGGAACTTGTCTGTAAAATTAACAGAAAAAAAATTGTTTGTAAATGTTATCTCGGTCGCAGTCTCGGTCTGGAATAAGTAAACTCCTTTGGGAAATCAGACAGTCTATACAAAAATTATGGAACCCGCAAAACGACGATGCTTTTCCAACTCCAGTAAATTTTTCTTTAAAATTGTGTTAACAAAATATTAATTAAAACTGAATTCAGTTAATTTTTTCAAGATATATTCATTCATGCATATACAAATAAATACACAAACATAAAGCATTTAATGAAAATGTATATATGTTTCAAAAATTCTAATAGCTGAATGATTACCTGAATGATTAAACAGTAGAAACACGGGATAAAAGAAACAACAAAACAGCAAATATCTCTTCCTGTATAAAATAATATAAGTATATTATCTTTGTTAAAAGGTTGGGAACTGGCTGTAATATGTGGTACTTGGTATTTTAGCTGTTATATATACACTCATTATAATGTCTGACCCAAGGGTATCATTTCAGCAGGTCATTCTGTTCGTATAAAATAGAAATCCTTTGAGAGTATTGTATTACCGACCAACTAACTGCCTGACCGAACTCAATATACTAGAACAGTTCATACGTCTCGTTACGAGTATACAGAGCACACCAGTCTTTACTCGTCTAACAACGATGATATAAGTAAACTAACTGACCGACAGACTTATGAACATGCATACTATGCTGAATGTATGAACCGACAACCGACATAACAACAGTTCATTTCTAGTATTTTACATTGTTACTTTTATGTTATAATATTCTAGGTTATACCATTTATTTATAGGTAAAACGAACTATCATCATCGTGTCGAAGTGTATCTGTCTACAGTACATTGTAATTGTATATGTTGGAGCGAACATGTGTGTGGTCAACCACAAAGTTTTATAAGAATGACACTTTTAAAATCATTTTCCATTTTCATTCAGTCCAATACTATTAGTATATTTTGCTCTTCGCACCTAAAAACACATTTAAGCAACCATCATTTTATTCTAGAATATAATTTTCTTCAATAATTAATACTTTTTAGCAGAAAAAATATTCGATACGAAGAAACCGAATTTTCTCAGAGAATAGAAGTATCTTACATACGAAATTAAGCTAATTAATATGAAATTAAATTAACATTTTGCAAATAGTAGTTGCAGAAAACAAGGTCAGAGACATATTGACGTCAAATTAGTTTCCTACAAATTTACTAATGTTAAATTTCTCCATTTTGCCAGTAATAAAAGAGATATTCCAATTCTTGCGATTACGTCTTCCTCTTCATACTGTCGCGATGTTTTGGCTCTCTTTAACTTTCAAAGGAGCGCTGTAGAACCTAAAACAGACCCGGATACTCGACACACACAAAAAACACAAAATATTAGTAATATTAGAAACAACACACACCTGATTTATGAAGGAAAAAACCTGACTTCGATTTGATAAAATAAAATAAAAATTTAATTTAATTTAATTCCACAATTAGTCTATTCTCTATATAATACAATTTTACATTCAATACAACACTTTTCGATTTTGAATTTAACAATAAAATTTACAACTGATACTTACTGATCTTTACTCGTCAATGGTAAACTTTTAACTTCTGCTAATTGATCTAATGTCCATATTTAACTTCTCTTTAGAATCGGTGAATCGCTCTCTTCTATTGTTCAAATACCTAAGCCGTGCAAAAACGCCCAATATAATTTTTTTTCCGGACAACGGAAAAGTTTTGGGAAGTTTTAGTGTTGGAAAGCTCGAAATTAGCTGGAAAGCTTACAAATTCCAGTGCCAAAAATTTTTCGATTGGGCGCTTTTGCACGGCTTAGATATTTTACCTCTCTTCTATGCTGCCAGAAGAATGTCATGTTCAAACGAATCAAAAAAAAATTGTTTTTGAAAAACTTATTTGCTTGTAGAAACTCTTAGAACAAAAAGTTTCTTGTCTGCCATGGCCGCATTCAAACGGTAGCATTCAAAGGTATAAAATTTTTTTGAAATTATATTGGGATAATATAGATATGAGGATAATATAGATACGATCCCTAATTTAAATATATAGCATGTAAGTTGCTTGTAAAGTAGGTCTACTGTTTCGACTTGTTTGTATATTTATTTTTCAAAATTTCACTTGTATATAAACATGGTCACATATTCTTCTATATATATCTCGTATGTATAAATTGATATGTTTATGTATGTTCTCTATGGACTCCAAAACGGCTGGACCGATTTTGATGAAATTTTCAGGCAATCTTCAGATTAGTCTAGTGGGTGATCCTGTGAAGTTTGGTAGCGATCGGGGGGAAAAATAATGTTTTTGGGCAATTTTGTGTCATATTTTCAATAATGTGTCATCTGGCTATAGATAATTATTGCTACCCGTGCAAAGCCGGGCTATTTACCACGGACAATTATCGGGTGGGTCACTCGAATTAATAAAATATACTTCATTTTATTAATTTTTTAAACTTTTGTTTTGAAAGAAACCAATCAAAATCAGATCGGATTTGTGTTCGATTCTAATTATACTTTTGTATATTAAAAAAAAAACTCTCTCTAATGAGAAAATATTTGGTGTTAAATGATTTAACTCTTAAACCTTTTTACTTAAAATTATGCGTTGCGTTCCTGAAAATTATTATCAATAATTTTCAACACAACAATGCTTTCTGCTTGGATGATTCTGCCCTTTAACGAACTTGGGCCTTTAAATACAAAAAAGACATCGTATAGTAGAAGATATACTTCATCTAAATTTCGGACCTAAAATCCTTTGTTTCCTAAAATCTAACCTAAATCTAACCTAAAATCTTTTTGTGGGGGGGGGGGGTTATTATCAAAATTCTCACGTTGTACGCCTATGAATTCATCAGACCAAACATTTTAATATAGGCGAGCAAGTCGTTATAATTATTTAAAAAAACTATTTAAAAATATCCCGAAAGCACCTCCAAATTTCAATTCAACGGAATAGAACTTAACCACTAGAGAATCCACAGACACATAAAGTAATGAATATATATATATATATATATATATATATATATATATATATATATATATATATATTGTCGTGTCCAATAGGCGGTACGGCAAATCAGTACGGTTATTAGGCAGGGGCGCCGTCACCAGAGAATTTGTTCCAGGTACAAATTCGTAGACCTTTTGTCCACTTCCCAAATCAAAGTACTTATTGAATTATTGGCGTTGCGTCCATAAAATACCACTGTCCCAAATTGAAGATGAATTCTCCGTCCAGTGAATATTATGTCCAATTACAATTCCAATAATCTGTCCAATGACTTGATTTTGACTTCAATAAGATGACTTGATTTTACTTTTATCAAATCAAATGAGAAAGTTCACCTTTTGAAATAATAACAATTTACTTTTTGCTTTTTAGTTAAAAATACTTTTATTAAAATTATTACTATTAAATACAATAAAATATATAAAATTAAATATATTCTCGCAATTATCAATTTAATTAAGTATCGGAACTAATTTGAACTGATCTGAACTAATCTGAACTAATCTGAACTAATCTGAACTAATCTGATTTGGCATTGAAGATGCTATTGGTTATATAGTAATTTATTGCTGAATTGCATTATTGGCTGTTGACGTCAATCATCCAGGTGGACAAATGCAAATGTTCACGATGCTACAGATCCTCCCCCTTATTGAAAGTTTGGCCCATATTTTGTTAGGGACAAACTTTTCGTTATCCTTGGTAGGTACTGAAGAGAGCGATTTTGAATATCTTGTTTTTCTTGCGACCACTTGTTGTTGCGGCGGAGATTGCAAATAGATATTTGTACTTGAATGTACTGGAGAACCACTTGGATTTGAACTGTCATCGTTTGATGTGGTAATTCGTGGATTATAGTAAACTAATTCGTGTGTTGGCCCGGAGGGCTGGTAATGAGCTGTTTGGCGGCTACGTTGACCAAAACAACAATTGATGAATGTGTTTGAAGATTGACCATTTGGTTTGATTTTCTTCCAGAAATATTGAATAATTTTGAAGCGTATTAGAAAGTAAATGGTTGCTAATACGGTTGTGGAGATTCCAATAACTTTTGCGTAATGTAGGATACCATTTTCATACTGTATGAAGAAGGGTTTATTTAGTTCTTGTTGTAGTTGTTCGTCAAATTGATTGAGACGAAGCTGTGCGTATTTAAGTTCGTCTAGGTCCAGATGAGTTAGTTTTACAGGATGCAGTGCGTACATTTTCAACATGGTTTCGTTGAGTTTATTAGTTTTACAACAATCGTCTTCTGTTAAGTCTATGTCCGGAATGAAATCTTGGAAGGTTGAGTTTCGTATTAGTGTTTTAGATTCTAATGTGACGGTGTCGGTAAATGCTCGACAGTCTTGTTTAAGCGTGATTATTCCCATTTTATTGATTATTGTTGTGTAGTCATCTGATTCGTTTTTGCATAGAATTGTACAGCGTGTATCTTGTGTAGTAACAAATAACCATCGATTTTGATTTAGATTTTGCCATATTTCCATACTTGTGTGAACGTTGTTTACTTCGCAAACTGGAGGTATAAATTTTGTTGTCATTTGGTACAGTGCGGTTTCACAATTATCTTCAGGTCGCTGATATGATATTGTAATTTCGTTGCAGATGTATTGTTGACCCAAATATTCTTTACATTGGTCCAAATTTTTAAGTAATGCAAATTGTGATCTACTTTTTGACACAAGGAGATAATCATGGTTTATTTTTAGGAAAGTGACTATTTTAGGATTTTCTTTACTTGGTGTGGGTAATGGATATATTTTTAATACATTGTATTGGTCTAAAGTGACTACCGGTACTTTCATTATGATTACTAATTTGTCGTGAGTTAAAAATGATTTTAATTTTATGATTCTATAGTGTGACTCTAAATTTTGCCAAGTAGGTTCGAGTGGTAAATTATATTTGACTGATTGTTGAAGTTCGTGTAATAAGGTTTTCGGTGGTAAGATTCGGTAGTTTATTATTCCATGTCTAGATAATGTTAAGGAGGTAGTATAGTCATTTAACTGTCGTTGTACTTCGTCATTTATTTGTTTTATTAACATCAAATGAGAAATTAAATCGATTTGTAATGAATTTTTATTAATAATTTTAGTACTGTCTTTCATGTAAGAATTAAATGTATTGATATTTTTATTAAGTTTGTCTTCTATTTCGTTTAAATTTAACATTGTGCGATTAATGTTTCTAACGGTATCTGTGATTACTCTAATTTGTGATTGCATTAAAACGTGAGTTTGAGTTTGATCGTTAATTAGGTCGTCAATTGATGCTTTATAGAATTTAGCGTCGTCAGCGTCAGGTATTCCAAAGAGCCATTTAATTGGATAGCTTACGCCGTCGATAAGTCCTCTTCGTTTTCTTTTGTTGTTTAAGTATTGTGATTTTGTATCGTCAAACTGACTTTGTAAGTCGTTAATTTGGTGTTGTAAAAGTGTTAATGTCATTTTACACGTGCTTGCTTCTTTTATGTCGATAAGGTTACAATATGATACGGAGTCTGTATAAGTAGTTTGAGAAACTTTAAGCATATACTTAATTTTATAAATATCAAAAAAATGAACTAAATTAATGTATTGATTAGATATTTTGGGTTCGCCAATATGGTTATAATATATTCCAGCGGATTTATTTAAGAACTGGATATCAAATGTTGCTGGGGCCTTCGCCAGGGTCCATATGTTTTTCATCGAGTGTAAGATTATTATCAGCCAAAGAGTTTTCATCTGAAACAAAGAGTTTCAGTTGATTTAGGTGATATGTACGAAGTTTTTGTCTACTGATTCTAATAGTGGCTGTATTGTTGTGTCGTTGAACGACTTTGTATGGGCCTTTATAAGATGGCATTAGTTTTAAGTTATGATGGCTTTTTTGTTTCGCATCATACAACAATACTAGATCGCCTTCTTTTATTGGACTTTCTTTTGTTTTCTTGTCATAGTAGTGTTTGTTTACTTCTTTAGAATGAAGTAGATTTTCTTCAGCGGCTTGTCTTATAGTTTTCGCTTTATTCAAAATATCTTGAGTAAGATTTTGGTAGGTTGGAAGTTGTTTGGGTTTTTCTAATGAATGTGGAATTTTTGGTTCTTTTCCAAACACAAGAGTGTATGGTCGTTCTTTTGTCGATCGATTTTCATGTGTATTGTAAGAATGGGAGGCTAAATACACCAGTTCATCCCAATTTTCTAAATTTGATTCCACGTAAGTTTTTATAAAGGTTTTTATTGAGGCGTGAGACCTTTCAATACTTCCGTTACTCTGAGGGTGGTAAGGTGTAGTAATTTTGTGTTTTATTTCCAAAATTTTATTAATTTCTTTAAATAAATTATTTAGGAAAGAAGTGCCTTGTCTGTCAGAATAGAATTAGGGAATCCAAATATGGTACAATATTTGACCAAATGTGTTGCACAAGTTAGTGCTGAAGTTTCGACAATAGGGTAGGCTTGTACAAATTTTGTTAATTCGTCTTGAAATGTTAATATGTATCTATTGTTATTTTTTGTGATGGGATATGGTCCCATTATATCAATTGCTACTACGTCTCCAAAATGGTTTGCCGTGGTTGAGATTACCATAAGGGTTTTTAAATTCGTTTTCTTAACGGTTTGACAGGTTGGACATTTCTTTATATAGGTTTCAATGTCCTGTTTCATTCCTTTCCAGAAATATTTCCGTTTAATTTCCTGGAAAGTCCGATTTATGCCCGAGTGGCCGGATAATACATTGTCATGGTATTCTTTTAATATTTGGGGACGTTGTTCTTTGGTTGGATGTATTAAATCTCCGGTTATTAAATTAATTTTGATTTTCTGACGATTTAAATATTGTAACATTGATTCAAATGTATTTTGTTGGATTTTGTTACATATTTGGGGTATATTTATAATATTGATTTCGGTTTCGTTACTAAAATTTATTAGCAAAAATAAATTACTTATTGATTTGTATAGGTTTTCATATGTTATTTAATCTCTGGCTCTATCCTTTACGAACATCAGATACAGGTTTTGATTTTCGACTGTGGTTTTTAGTTTAGCTATTTCACTTATTTTATTAGTTTTTATTTTAGATAATTCACATTCAGTATTAACAAAGAATGAATGAGCATTATTTTGGGATAAGTCCGCTGAGTACGGTATCACCAAAGTTTTTATTTCGTCGAATGGTTTATTAATTTTAGGAAAATTTTCTATATCTAAATTTTTCTGATGATATAGTTTAAAATCTTCGTATGATAGAGAAAGTGGTGTTATATTTAGAACAGGGCGTGATAAGGCATCTGCGTTAGAGTTAGCTTTTCCAGGTTTGTAGATGATTTTGTATTGATATTCGCTAAGTTTTAAACGCCATCTAACTAAACGGCTAGAGGGGTCTTTGCAGTTCATTAGCCACTGTAAGCATTTGTGGTCACTAATAATTTTAAATTCCTGTCCATAGAGATAGGGACGGAAGTGTTTACAGCTTTTCACGATAGAGAGAAGTTCTTTCTCTGTGGTACTGTAATTACGTTCTGCATCGTTGAGAGTTGAAGAATAATAAGCGATAGGTAAATCTTTACCCATTTCACCTTGTGACAAAACACTACCTACTGCATCATTAGAGGCATCGCATGTGAGTATGAATGGCTTGCTAAAATCAGGGTATTGTAGCAATGGTTTAGAAGTTAATATTTTTTTAAATTTATTGAAGGATTCGTGACATTTTTCGTCGAAATTGAATTTTACATCCTTTTTTAGAAGTGATGTGAGTGGTTTTACGAGTTGTGCATAGTTAGGAATGAATTTTCTGTAATATCCAGTAAGACCCAGAAAAGATTTAATATCTTTGGCATTACGAGGTGCTTTCCTTTCTAATATTGCAGATATTTTATCAGGGTTGGGCTCAACTCCTTAATCCGATATCAAATGTCCGAGGTATGCGACCTGTTTTTGTAAAAATTCGCATTTATCGGGCTGAAGTTTCAGCTTGTGTTGTCGTAATGAATTAAATACTCTAGTTAGTTTAATATTGTGCTCTTTTAGGTCTTTGGCGAAAATAACGACATCATCCAAGTATACAAAACAATCTTGACCTAAGTTATTGATCAGGACTGTATTCATCAGCCTTTAAAACGTGCTTGGTGCGTTCTTAAGTCCAAAATTCATACGATTGAAGTGAAAATGACCTCGAGGGGTGCTAAAGGCTGTTTTTGGTTTATCATCTTCATGCATTTCAATTTGATGAAAGCCGCTACCAAGATCTAAGGTTGTGAAATAAGACGCGTTCCCTAATTGATCCAAAATTTCTTCAATATTGGGTAATGGAAAGTTATCGGTGATTGTGACGTCATTTAGTCGGCGGTAATCTGTTACGACACGCCATTTTTGTTTTCCCGACGCATCTTTCTTTTTCGGAACGACCCAGAGAGGCGCTGACCAGGGACTGTCACTATGTTCTATTATTTTTTGTTCAAGCATTTGATCAATTTGTTTTTGAACCTCTTGTTCGTGTATTTTAGGAAAACGATACGATTTAACTGCTATTGGAGCAGGGTCCGTGACTTTAATTTCATGTTTTATGGTGGGGGTGGAAGTAAGCATGTCTCCATTTAAGAAAAATATGTCATTGTATTGCGTACAGATTTCTATTACTGATTCCTTTTCTTCTTGGTTACAATGATCTAATCTGAGATTTGAATGTAAATCTTTTAGTCTATGTCCCAAGTTTTTGTTGTTAGATAATTGAAAACAGTATGCTTGTTCCACAGGGGCGTTAATTGGTTTAAGTTTTAATGTTCTTAATGGATTTTTATTTATAACGGGGTAACACTGAGTTTGAGGGGTGATTAATATATGGTTAGGTACAGATATATTATCATCCTCAAGATGCTCCGTAATTACCGTGTTATTTGTATTATTTGTAATAAATTGAATGGGTACTTGAGCCATTGAATTTGGAGGTATGTCAATAGTTTTGTGGAAAGTAATTGTATTATCTTTGTAATTAATTTCGGCTTGATTTTTTGTTAAAAAGTCATGCCCGATTATACCATCGTATGGTATGTTTGAATTTTGATTAATTAATTGGAAATCGAAAGTAAAATCGTCATTAGGTTTGAAGAGTTTTACTTTGATTTTACCGAGAGTTTTGATTCTACCATTTATACCTGAGAGCATAGTTTGTTGTGAAGTATCGACTTCATTTAAATTATAAATTAAATTATTTGCTTTAATTATAGATACGTGAGCGCCAGTATCTACAAGAAATTTAAATGTTTTATTTATTGACTGGGGAGAATCAAAACTGAATTTTTTATCACCTACTCCATTGCATAAGTGGTGTAATGAATTTGGTTGCTTGTACTGGCCGTTGGTTGAGAGTTGTCCACAGAGGCGGCCTCGATCTGGGACTGATAGGAGTTTAAATGATTATTTTCTTGTGTTGCTTGGGCTATTCGGGGATTAGGGTTAACATTTTGGCTAAACTTTTTTTTTCTACATTCGGCCTCCGTATGTCCACGATAGTTACAGAAATTGCATTTTTTTATTTCGGAAGTTGAATTGTTTGTATTATTTGAATTTGAATAATTATTATTTAAATTAGAATTGTTGAATGAATTTTTGCTACGACAATCTCGTGTATTGTGTGTTTTTGTTTTACAATTCCTACAATATTTTGAATTATTTTGATTGTTTGTGTTTGTGCTAGGTTTTTTTAATCGTCCTTCGTTTATAAGGTACGCTTCTTCTTCGCATGCTAACGAGAAGGCTTCATTCAGTGTGTTGAATGATTTGTGGCGGAGAATTTGAGAAATTTCCGGCACTGAGTGAATCGTCTTAAGGCGATTCTTTGGATAACTCGCTTTTCGCTGTCACGAGTGTGACTAGTGGCTTCTTTGTCTGTTGCAAGAAGGCACTTACTAGTTATTTTGTCAAGTCTGACGTAATATTCTTTAATGCTTTCGTTCGGTTTTTGTTTCGTCGTTTCAAGTTGTTCCATAAGATAGTCGTATGATTCGACGGGTGAATAAACTGCTAATAGTTTTTGTCTAAGTTCGGTATATGTAATAATGTCATTCATATTAATTTTTGTTTTAACCTCACTCGAAACTTTTGAGAAAATAAAGACTTCTAGCGGCCATCTTTGTGATTGTGAAGCTAGACCTAATGCGTTATTAGCATTTTGTAAGAAATTATTTAATTCTTTTGGATCACCACTAAAATCAGTAATCATACGTGAGCAATTTAATGGAATATCTAAATCGCGATTGTTATTTGAACCGACTGTTTGTACCGAAGCAGAACCATCTTCGGATAATTCTGGTAAATTATCATGATTATTTTGAATTAATTGTTGACGGTTGACGTCGACATTTTCAATAGCGTTTACGTCTGGGTTTGACATTGTATTAGAAATATGAATATTTTTTAATAGTTGTGAATAGGATATGATATTTGGAAAATGTGTCATATAGTAGAAAAACAATGAGCGTACTTACTGCGGTTTTTTGGGCGAGTTCTTGATTATATACAAAGTATTGAAATACACCAGCTAACCAATATCTGGATCCGCACAGGTTCCCTCCGATATTTTCGTTGCTGTCGTAAAATTCCACCGACTGTCACCAATTTTATGTCGTATCCAATAGGCGGTACGGCAAATCAGTACGGTTATTAGGCAGGGGCGCCGTCACCAGAGCATTTGTTCCAGGTACAAATTCGTAGACCTTTTGTCCAATTCCCAAATCAAAGTACTTATTGAATTATTGGCGTTGCGTCCATAAAATACCACTGTCCCAAATTGAAGATGAATTCTCCGTCCAGTGAATATTATGTCCAATTACAATTCCAATAATCTGTCCAATGACTTGATTTTGACTTCAATAAGATGACTTGATTTTACTTTTATCAAATCAAATGAGAAAGTTCACCTTTTGAAATTATAACAATTTACTTTTTGGTTTTTAGTTAAAAATATTTTTATTAAAATTATTACTATTAAATACAATAAAATATATAAAATTAAATATATTCTCGCAATTATCAATTTAATTAAGTATCGGAACTAATTTGAACTGATCTGAACTAATCTGAACTAATCTGAACTAATCTGATTTGGCATTGAAGATGCTATTGGTTATATAGTAATTTATTGCTGAATTGCATTATTGGCTATTGACGTCAATCATCCAGGTGGACAAATGCAGATGTTCACATGCTACAATATATACATATAATATATATATACATATTTATATATATATATATATTTGCAAAAGACAAACCCCCGCCTTTTTTTTTAAATAAATTGTTTATAACTTTTGCAATTGTTGATGTGCAGGTTTGAAATTTTTGCATATTTTCTAATACGTCATAACGAGTTTAACGAACTCGTTAATTGGCAGTAGCAAGAATTAACACGTTTTTTAACTTGTTGACTAGAAGGTGTTACCTGACTCTGTACATAGTACAGTAACAATGACTACAGCATCAATTTTCCATACAAAGAATATACATATATATATATATATATACATATATATATATATATATATATATATATATATATATATATATACATATATATATATATATATATATATATATATATATATATATATATATATATATATATATATATATATATATATATTCATACTTTTATGTGTCTGCGGACTGTCAGTGGTTACCGTTTTATTCCGATTGGATTGAAATTTGGTATTGGAGGTACTTTTGGGATTCAAAAGGTCAAGTGTGTGAATGGATAAAATCGGTCGAGGGGGAAGGGGTTTGACAGGGAGGGGGAAGCACAAAATTTGGCGTATCTCCCTTAATATTAGAAAAATCGAAAGTTGTATAAGAATAACGTAGGTTATTAGTTCGACTATAATTTTGTTTCTAATCGTTTGCAAAAATTTGGCACCTTAATTTTAACATTTAAAAGGCATACTTTGCCATTGTTAAAAAAATTAAGTAATTTTTAGATTTTCATTTTAATTAAAAATTTCTGCGTTTTTCATACTTTGGGAGATTTTTTCTCGAATTCTACTAAACAGATTTTCATGTTCATTGGCTCATTTCTTTTCTTTTTTAATATATAATTTAATAACATTCTTTGTCATTTTTAAAATTTTTAGTTTTAAAAAATATATCAAGAAAAAACGCTTTTTAGCGAATTTCCTGAAAGGAAATGAGGTAAATTTAAACGGAAGAACTAAAATACTATTTATAAAGTATTAAAGTGTTTATTTGAGGTAGTGAATTTAATTTTTTTTTAAATTCTTGGTTTTATTGTTTGCATTAACACGAAGAAATTTGAATACACTTTTCTTTTAAATTTTATTTTCCGTAATATCACAAAATATGTCACAATTGAATTTAGAAATGCATTTCCCACATGTCAAACAATGTATCAAGTATTTTTGAAAGAGTAAATATCTTTAGAAAATTACTAAATAAATGTTATTATTATTATTTTGTACAATGATGTCAGTTTGTGCTTTGCTTGCACGTACAATACATCCCTAGTGATAATAAGTGAAGAGGAAATAAAAAACTTTCTGGCAACGATAAGTGTAGAGAACCAGGATGTGACACAGCACAACACACGTTGTTGAATGTATTGTAAGTATACTCGTATAGTTGATGTTGGTGACGACATCTACATAAATATCTGGATCTGTGGAAAAACTATAAAAAACTAAACTTAAATATAAAAAAAAAGTTATGTTTTTCTTCTTTTATTATTTCAACGACGAACCAACCGAACACACAAAAGAATATACGTTATTTTCTGTATGTCATTTGTAGAATTATAATGGTTACAGATATGTTTCTTCGAAAAAGTCATATTACTTTTTGGAGAGTGAATAATTAAATTAACACTAACAAACAGATGTATATGTACATATGTGTATATGTATATATGAGTATATGTATATATATAAATATAAATATATATATATATATATATATATATATATATATATATATATATATATATATATATATATATATATATATATATATATATATATATATACATAAATATGTATATATATTCTCTGTATGGTAAAATGGTGCTGTAGTCATTGTTACTGTACTATGTACAGAGTCAGGTGTAACACCTTCTAGTCAACAAGTTAAAAAACGTGTCAATTATTGCCACTGCCAATTAACGTACTAGAAAATGTGCAAAAATTTCAAACCCGCACATCAACAATTGCAAAAGTTATAAACAATTTATTTAAAAAAAAGGCGGGGGTTTGTCTTTTGCAAATATATCAGAAACTATTGCAGATATCGGGAATTTTATGGTAAGACTATTGAGCAACTTGCTGTTGCGCTGTCGATCAATCACGAGCACTCACGATTGTTGCTTTTATCTGATGCAATTTGTCACTAAGTATATGGCCATATATAAAATTTATTATAGAATACAAAATAAATTTAATTCTTATTCTTATTAGCCGATTATTATTCCTTACCAGCTTAGCAGCTTAGTAGCCGCGCTTCTTAAGGCGCTGTTTCTACTTGGACCTGGGAGGTTATTAGTTTGTTAATTAAAAAAAAAAATGGGGCGGTTTATTGACTAAACTGTCATGGTATGGACTAGAAAGAAGTAACCGGCTATGCTTGAGAAGAATTTCTGCAGTTTCGCTTCACGAACTGCAGATGAATATCGGCATAGTTCCTATCAAAGTCGGCTGCAGCCGCACACCTACAAATTCCTTCTCTGCATACGAATTCCTGATCCTTCACTCACATCATTAAAATGTAAAGTAAAAATTAATAAAGGTTGAAAAATAATGATGTGGGTGGTCTCTGTTATAGATCGTCGTGTCTCAAAAACGGAGGTTAAACTCCAGTATTATTATTATTATTGTTATTGTTCCTTATCATTACGGTAGCAAAAACTATGTCCGCATACATATTTGTTTATTATTGATTGAATAATTTTCTAGAGTACGTTCTCCTGCATATCGGAAATAGAGCCCTCTTGCCATCAGAACGAGTTCTATTATGGATACAGCCCTTTGTGTTACTGACTGACTGATTTACTCACGTATACAAATTCTAACCCACTTCTAAACATAGTTGATAGCTGCTGCATTTTGCTTTCGACGCGGAATAATGTCAAACTAACGGGAAAAAAACCCAAAATACCATCTTTACTTTTATTATGTTAAAAAATGCGAATTTTTAGTATTCCACGTTGAATACTGTATACATACGAGAATTATTGAACAACTTTAACTTTCCCCACGCAACTCCCCAGAAAATGGGAAAAACTCCAAAAATATCCTGTTTAGTTCTATTCATGGTAGCAGAAGATTGTTTTTTGCGTAGGACGTCGAGTACTTTAATACTTACAGAGACACCTCATTCACGAAACTATCATATTTATGCGCAGTTGTAAGATACGGGGTTTAGTCATACGGAGAAGTGCTAAAATAGATCAATCCTTGTGCAAAAGTGTAATTTGAGGTCAATCGATGCGCAGTAATGTAGTATGTATTAACCCATCCGCATTAGTGTAACATGAGATCAATCTACGCACAGTATTGTAAAATGACGTCTTCTATGCGCAGTAGTGTAAAATAAAGTTAATATTTGCGCATTAGTGTAAAATAAGCTCCATATATGCGCATAAGCGTAATATGAGGTCACTCTAGGACAGTAATGCCCCCTTTAAAATACTCCTCCATTTCCTTTCTCAGATATCGTAGAAAAAAAGCCTTTTTACTTAATGTAAAGAAACAACCTAATTTGCGAAACAAACTTGTTTATTTATGTGCAGTTGTAATCTACGAGGTTAACCTATGTAGAGAAGTGCCAAAGTAGATCAACCCCTGTGCAGTAGTGTAATATGAGGCCAATCTATGTGCAATATTATAGTATGGGTCCAACCGCTTGCATACCGTACGAGTTAATAAGTATAATATGAAAATTATAATACCGATTTTACATCGGAATTTATAATAGAAATTCTATTTAAATGTATGTGTATTACCATATTATCTATCGATTGTGGTTGTTCGAGCTAAAATGTTTGGACTCAACAAATGGAATTTTCCGAGTGACCAAACGTCTGGTTGTCTCAAATAATTCGTTGAAACTATCTTACTGTAAGTTTTATCCCGAATCATTGTCGGGATTTCACAATAGAATCATACAAGTTGTATGAAATCAATATTTTTTATCTATATAATATTTATATATATACACACACACATATATATATATATATATATATATATATATATATATATATATATGTATATATATATATATGTATATAAATATATATATAATTCGGAGACCGGATGAAAATATTTAGAGAATATGTATCGTGAACCGTTTGGTGAACGCTGATCAGGACCGTTCTTTCGTTTTATTTGAAATGTTTATAGAAAATATCGTTAACTATTTTTATCAGTATCAACAACTGGTACATTCGGTACACATAAAAAAAAATACATATTTAGATGACATAAATAATAGAAAACGATGCAAATAAATACATTTTCCAAACATTATAAAGAAAATATCTCTAATGTATTCACAACATTGTATCATGTTTTTTTTTTTCGTTACAACATTTTTCACCCAGAACAAACAAGTAGAATATTTTTCTTATGCGGTTTTTTTATATTCGCTGACAATTGTGACAGTACTACGTAGTACGTCAAGTTGGTTGTTTTTTAAAATGTTAATGTTGGAAGTTTTATAGGATTTACTTACACTTTTTAATATAAACATGAGAAGCTATAAGATTAAATTCAGAAAATGTTTTCGAATGTTCGTTGTTTTTGTTAAAAAAAATCTTTAGTGACTTGTTGTTCGTGTGAGAAAAAGATATTATTTATACGTGAAAAGGAGAACAAATAATTTATACACTATGTTTATAATTTATAGAGACGTATTCAAATCACGTATAAATAACATATTCATTCGGTTTTATTGTATTTAAATTAACATAATATTTTATTTTCTTGTTAATTCGTCAATACAACTATTTTGGGGCAAATTTATTAGTATACTGGCTGGCTAGAAATATTGCTTGAATGATTACTTGCGTGATATTTTTGTATTGTGAAAAAGGTAGGAAATGGTCCGCCCAGAAAAACTTCGATTAGAACATCTTTGATAGTTCGATAACAATTTTGAAAAATCAGTTTAAAATGTAAATTTAATCAAAAAATGTTTTTAAAAGAAATCATGCAAGTATCACGGAGCCGGGGAAAATAAATGACCGTACAGAATATACCTAATTGTATTCATTTTTAACTAAAAAAAAGAAAGGCATAGTTTGGGTACGCGCTGTATATTTTGAAAAAAAAGTCCTGCAAATGCTCCGTAGACATTTGGATTTTACGTTACTACGCATAAATTGGCCTCATTTTACACTACGGCGTGATGGTCCTTAGATGAGTATAGATACTCTTCTATTGTACATATACAGTTTTAAGAAAACTAATTTTACTGAAAATTACAAACTAAATAACTTCAATATTGTTGATAAAATTGTATGCAATATATGGAAAAGTACCAAGATATATCTATCGAAGCATGATATAGTGCACCAGGATATTTCAGGTAAGACTATTAATACTATCGACAGCAACACCCTAATGAGTCTAAATCAGTTGTTCTCATTATCGGCTGCCTTTGCGTCATACGATCCACTCAGAAGTCTAATATTTACACCATTCCGGTTTGCAGATCTCAACTTCACCTTATAACCTCTATGCAGAAAGCTATCATCAAAAACCCCCTGTGTACATTGAGATCGCATCCAACTGTCTCATACTATATGACAGACGAACGTACCCTCAGACTCAGCAGACATTGGACCCTTTGGACATCACGTTTACTGACGGACGTACAGACTATTACACGACCATAGGGTAGTAATCCTTCTTCAGAGGGTGTTGCTTCCTAGTGAAGATTTATGATCGTCGAAGAGGTGGGTGGACTCTAGACAGAATATCCTGTAACCACTCTCCCTCTTCAACATAAATAAATACGTTAAATTTCTCAGTCATAATAATAATGGGGTTTTATTTTCTTTTTAGTGTATAACAGAGGCCACCCACATCTTTATTTTGTTTCACTTTTCTTAATTTTTAACCATACATGAATAATGTGAGTTAAGGTTTTTAAAATGTAAATTTAATCAAAAACGTTTCTAAAAGAAATCATGCAAGTTTCACGGAACCGGGGAAAATTAATGACCGTACAGAAATAAAATAAAGTCAAATTTAAACGGTTGTAACCCAACTTTTTCATGTACATAATTGTATTCATTTTTAACTAAAAAGAAAGAAAGGTTTGTTCGGGTACGCGCTGTATATTTTGAAAAAAAGTCCTGCAAATGCTCCGTAGACGTTTGGATTTTACATTACTACGCATAGGTTGGCCTCATTTTACACTACTGCGTGATGGACCTTAGATCAGTATAGATACTCATATTTACTAATCCGTGCATATTTACTAATCACATGAGACAAAATCTTCAATTTTGTTTTAATTTCCAATTTAATTCCGATTTTTATTTTTCTAGTTGTGCCCTGCATGCTCTTTACAATGAAACTGAATCCAATGTTAACTGAATCCTTGCTAAACGCGTATCCTCGCTAAACTTGCTAAACGCGTTTCCATGCTACACCAATTAATATCTTTATACTAAGCTAATTGATTCGTAACCACTCGAGCACATGCGCCTACACTGATAGGATGACGTCAGAGATAAAATATAGCGAGACAGATACGTACTGACATAATCTATCTGTTGCGACCTTAGACATTGTAAATGTATGATTAGTCTCGAAGTTATCAGCGATTGTAATCATACATTATTTCGTCACACAAGAATGTTTGATAGACCACCAGTATAATGAGAGAATAGAATTTTAACGTGATTACGCTTTTTAAATTGATTCCTGAAATTTTTTACACTCTTGATTGTTCTTCAAAACTGCTTTCCGCGTACTGAATACTTACAAAGATGTCCCATTGTTTTTGAAGGTGGAAGGGTGCGTTCATTACTAAATATTACAAATAACGTACCATTGTACGTTACTGTATACCGCTATACCAATATTATTTAACTACATAGAAAGTTTAGAACGTTTGAGAACGAATAGAAGTTCATAGTCGAGAAAGTTGTGAAAAATATATTTAAAATCACATAAAAATTTCTCCCCAATTTGAAAGAGATATAATCACACATTGGGAGGGAGCTGAGCGGTGGAAGTAATGATATTGAACAAATGTGTACTTGCGTTTTTTTAGGTATCAAACAGATAATTTAAAACTACCTTGCAACTCTTGGAGGTTATCGACAGACCCTCGTCTTAAATTTTTTTTCTGCACCTAAAAGATGTGGGTTTATACTGTAAATAAACTTACTCAAACATAAGACGAATAAGTCGAAGAATATCTCAAGGGGATCCAAAACTTTCGCTAATTTTCCAGTCCTATGGTGACTTCCGTTTCCATACGAAACTTGTTAGGTTGCAGTTATAGTTATAGGGACTCATCATTTTCAACGAACTTATCGAAATATCAATGTTGAAAAATTAGACATAAATAATTTAAAAAAATTCTATTTTTGAAAACATCCAAACTTTAAATTTGTTTATATGTCATTAAGTAACACTCTGTGCCTCTAACATACAGGATATTTTGCAGTATTATAGATTAATATTTAAATAAATTACGAAGATCATTTTCATTTATTAAATTAGATAATACTTTAAAACCATGAGTAGAGAGAATGTTGATTACATGTTTGTAAAACAAAACAATCTTAGTTATATCGTTACATTACAACAATTTTGATCATCTCATAACAAAATTAATAAGTTTTAACACAAAGCGGTTGAAACCCAAGATTATTTAATATTGAATTCCATGTGAGATGACGTCACCCTTCTGTACTTTGTAACGTGCAAAAGATATGTTTAGAATAAACCTATTATTATTTTTTATAAATGTATGGTATGGAGTGTTAGTTTTTCCTACTTATAAAGAATTATTTATTATCGAATGATAATTAGTGTGAACTCTAGGTTTTTGAAATAAAATTTCAAATTCGCCCCCTTTACCTAGATCTGTTTTTTTTATTGTAAATACGTATTTCGACTACAATGTAGTCATCATCAGTATAAATTTCCTAGTCGTACTTTACTCTTTGACAATTAGAAACAGATAAAAAGTCGAGATCAACAGACAAAAATAAAAATTAATAGAAAATTAACTAGATTAAAATATACTAGATTTAAAATATAATAAATTTTAAATTATATTGAAATTGCTCTTGTTAAAATTTCCCTCATTCACTTTTATTCCTGTTAATTTTACTCTTATTAAAATTACTCTTATATTTTCGCAGGATATGTTACTTGTCGCTAATTTGGTGACAATTTACTTTTGTAAAGATTATTAAATTAATCCAAAAGAAGGTTTTTTTGAAAGAACATTTCAAATTTGGAATCTGAATCCATATCCCAGAGATAGTTACGATTAGCTAATTCATACTGATGACGACTACTTGGTAGTCGAAATACGTATTTTAAATTACAAATAAATGTTCTAGAAATTGGGGCAAAAGTTGAAATGTAATTTACTTTGGTGTATTTCACCAAATTTTACAAGGGTGAGGAACGACCTTAGACTTTAACTTCGAGATAGGTCTTTGCAGGATTGTACTACTCCCTGAAGGTCATCGAAGGTCATCTACAAGCTAAAATTTTCAGCGCAGCGTATTCATTGTAAATTTAATCGAGCCTGCGACAATAGATCAGGATATCAACTATCAAACAGGGATCCAGGATTTGCTTCAACCTTGGGTAATTTTTGTTTGTTTTTGTATTTAATTTATGAAATTATTAATTGAGTAAATCAATTATTAAGTCTTTTTGATTGCAAATATTTTAATGTAAATATTACATGACCAATATTATTTTTAAAATTAAATATAAAGGAACTTTTATTATTACCTACTCTAACGTTTATTGTTAGTTCTGAAAGATTACCAAATCAATCTGTTAATTAAAAATTAATAATTTTAGTGTACAGTAATCTATTTATAATTCTGTAAATAAATGAAAGAACCAGAATAATAATTATTGTAAAAACATTTAAAATAAAACAATTAATAAAAGATAGTTTTTTATGATTTTTGTTTAATAAATATATCGAAAAACAAACTTTATTTACATTCATCTTTGTTTAGATTCTAACATTTTGAATAAACTTAAGAATAGAAGAATATTTATTCCTATCTAGAAATGGTTTTGCTGAGTACGTGAACATTCCATCGTCAAGTATTCGGAAGTGTACGATAACGGAACTGAGATAGTAAACAGTTGACAAAAAGAAAGGAAATGATAGGAACAGCAGCTGAATATATATATATATATATATATATATATATATATATATATATATATATATATATATATATATATATATATATATATATATATTCAGCTGCTGCTTATATCGAAATTATTGGATATTTTGGTATATACCAACAACAACAACCAGTGAAAAATGAAAGTAATTAAACAAGTAAACACAACACAAGAAAAATTATCTTCTCTTCCTTTAACCATGAATCCAATAATTGTTTAAGTGTGGTGAGAATATCTGTCCGCTTGTCACGTAGCACAGTGCGGCAGGTCAAAAGCATAAACGCCTTTTGTATTATATTTTACAGAAAGGGCGAGAAACGGTTTTTGGGCCACTTATGCTCAGAAACCAAAAAACGAAACACAAAATTTTAAAAGTAGCATGAGACCAAGTCAATTTCAACATTACAGCTTTCAAGATATTTAATCTTAAAAATAATCATCACGAATATTAATCATAATCATAATCATAGAAAATAAATTTTCAATAGGGATATAAATCATAGGTTGAAGCCATCTAGTAAAGTCTGAAAATCGAAAATTTCCCTCCGCATGCGAGGGTGGCCTGAAATTTCTACTTCGAAAACGGTAGAGATATTAGTAAAATTTAAGGACAACAAGCTATCCTTTTCTAATAACAAACAATTTTCGTATAAAACTTTTTTTCATATAATTCAAACATTGTCCATTCTTATAAGTGTCCGTATCCACTCTAGTGACCAGAATAATCTTGGGTATGTGAGTCGCTTTTGGTAGTTGAAAAGCTAAGGCTGCTGCATCCTTGTTCGATTTTCATAAGAAGGAAACCGGAGAAGGCAAACGGGCAGTTTAGAGGACAAACACAAAGTTTACTATGTCTCTCTTAATATTGACAAAATCGAAAACTGGAGAGAATAAATTATAGAAAGAGAAAAGAATAGCAAAGTGAAATAAATTTTACTCAGTGTCTTTTCTTATCATTTTTTTGGTTACTCTAATATTTACAGAAATATTTTCGATTTAAAATTAAAATCCTAAATAGCTTTATATATATTAGTGAGTTTGAAAATTATCTTATTATTATTATGAGAAAAATTATCACGTAATATTTTTTGTTTAGCATTTAAACAAAATGGTTAAAAAATATTGAACAATATTGTACACATATTCTGTAAAATTGAATAACGATGATGGTAGTTTCTAAGTGCATAGGTCCACTCGAAATTTCATGTTCATATATATTTATTTTCTTATTTTTGTATCATATATGTTCCTGTTCTCATTTTTTTATTTTTAGCAAATTTCCTCCAATGGAAATGCAGCTATTGTTTTTGCACCAATGTTGGAATTTCGTAAAAATTTCTTCAAATGTCCATCGATCCTACCTATTAGATGTTTAAAATCACTATCGCTAAAATTTTTATATATGTATATATAAATATATATGTATATATATATATATATATATATATATATATATATATATATATATATATGTATATATATATATAGGCTTATATACGGCATTATTTGTTTAATGTATTGAATCACTTATATACCATATTTTACGCACTATATATTTGCAATAAATAAATTCATTCTGTTTTTCGCGGACCATAAATTGTGTAGCAGTTTATAGTTAATAAAATAGAAAATCTTACATATATCTATCTGGATATTTTTTATTTCTTATATGAACTGAATTGCATCTGTATTGTGAATAAAATGTCTGAATGATGATATTAGTTATAGATATAATTTTACCTAGAAAAGGATCTTTAACTGTGTTCTGAATGATATCTACAGTTGTAATCTTTGTTAAAAATGATGACATAATAATTATTCTGTACTAAACTATATATTCATTGTGTATGAAGGTTTAACTGTGCAGTCAAAGTGTATATATATATATATATATATATATATATATATATATATATATATACATTTGTAGTTTTTTAAAATGCCTGTGGACTCTCTAGCGGTCACAGGTCAAGTTCGTTAATGGGTAAAATCGGACGAGGGGAATGGGGTTTAGAGGGAGGGGAAAAAACTATTTGACTATCTCCCTTAATATTTGAAAAATTGAAAAATTTATCAGGAGTTAAGTTGTAATTACTAAGTTTTACAGCAATTTTGTTTCTTATCATTTTTCTGTTAAACTAATATTTACAGAAATATTTACAATCAAAGATTGAAAGTTAACATTCTAAATATCTCTGTTCACATTAGAGTTTGAGAAAAAATACACAAATACATTAGTTTGACACGAATACATTAAATATTAATTAAGATTATTAAAATATATTCATAATATATCAAATTGTCACTAAGCATAAACAAAAAGAAAAAACTACAAAACTTCACAAAAAATTCATGATTCTCAAACGTAGCTCAAACACGAATAAACTAACTTGTAAACTTGACAAACAACAGTTAATATTTGTTTATTTGTGTATACTTTCGTGTCAACATAACTATGTTTGTCCAAATTGCTTTCGGTTACGTATGACAAACTGTAGAAGACTATAGCGTATGCTCCGACAAATTTCATTGTCATTGAATTTATTAATTAAATTAAATACTGATATGAGTTTAAGGTTGTTGTTTAAGTTTAAGGTGAGTAAAGTTGATATGAATTCAAGGTTGACGAGTTAATTTTTTCATATCAGTATTTAATCTAATTAAACAACAGTTAGTTTATAATCTAACAAATGAAAAATTCACAGAATCTGAAACCAAATTATTAAATAAAGGCCTAAATTTTGCAATTCATCAAAAACAATGTCCGTCCGAAAGTCTAGTAGTAGATATCGAAACAGGTATAAAATGGAAAGACGAAGCAACAAAAACCTAAATTAGAAAGAATTGCACAAAAATAATAAAAAATAATAAGAATGACAATAAGCGCGACAATAACACTAAAACTGTCAAATCACTAAAACAAAGACAGGTACACTATCTAAAAGCGGAAGGCAACGCAATTATAATAATGAGTAAACAAGATTACTCGGATAAAGTCAACAAAATGCTCGACGAAGGTTCATATCGAATCCAAAGAACTGATCCAACGTCTACATTTATAAATGACGTAAAAGATACCATCAACTTATGCCCAAAGTTAATTTCAAAACAAATGAAATTTCAATTACAATGTTCAAATCCTACAATACCGCGACTATATTGCCTACCAAAAATTCACAAAAAAGATGGATCAATGCGACCAATTGTATCAGGTATAAATTCTCCAACCTACAAAATTTCAAAATGGCTAGTAACCCAATTTCAATCACTAAATCAATTAAATTCATTTTCAGTCAAGAAAAGTATCGAATTAATCGAAAAAATCAATGATATTAATTTACAACCAGATTCAGTTTTAATGTCTTTCGATGTAAAAGCATTATACCCAAGCGTCCCTATACCAGACGCAATAAAAATACTAGAAAAATGGCTAACAAATAAAGGAATACCCGCAGATGAAATAAGTGAATATCGGAAACTAACACGGCTTTGCATGAGACAAAATGCGTTTACTTTCGAAGGTAAATACTACAAGCAAACATTTGGAACAAGTATGGGTAATACATTGTCTCCGTTCCTAAGTAATATCTTCATGACAGATCTTGAAGAAAAAGCCAAAAAAGATTTCAATTATTTTCCAACTGTATGGTACAGATACGTCGATGATATCTTTACTATTTTTGATACGAACAAAGAAAATCCCCAAACATTTTTAGAGAACTTAAATAAAATGTACCAATCGATAGAATTTACAACCGAAATAAAACAAGGAGGCTCGATTCCGTTTTTAGATATAAAAATTATGAAAAATAACGACACTAATAAATCAGAATTCGATATCTACAGAAAACCTACACACACTGAACGATACATTACAGCCGACTCGAACAGCCCACCTCAACACAAAATGGCTATTTTCAATTTTTTGGTAAACAGGCTACTGAAAGTCCCATTGTCCAAGAAAAATTACTTTAGAGAAATACACCACATTAAACAAGTTGCAATCTTTAATGGCTTCGACTTTAACATAATAAATAATTTGGTCCGTAGAACTAAATTTAAAATTGCACGAAATAATTCCACCGCACTAACACCAGAAATTGGCAACGTTGAACAAACTAAATGGAGCAAACTAACATACTTCCGTCCATGCACAAATAAAATCACTCGAGAATTAAGGGACCAAAACTTAAAAACAGCGCTTGTTAATAAAAATAAATAACAGTTACTGGGCAACCCTAAGGATAAAATTAGTAATGGAAAACAATCGGGCATATATGGTGTTAATTGTCAAAGCTGTTCGAAAATTTACGTTGGTTAAAGTCGTCGCCAAATCGGTATTCGAATCAAAGAACATCTGGCTCATGTGAAATTTGGGAGAACCGAAAAATCGTGTATAGCGGCGCACGTTATTGAAAACAACCATAAAATTGATAAATCGAATCTAAAACTACTTAAATGGGTACAAAATCCCACAGAATTAGATGCATACGAAAGCATCTACATATACAAATTGAGAAAACAGATAATGAATTTAGACAATGGCCCAATTCCAAATTCTGATTTAATAAAATTAAACCATTTTCAAAAATAAAAATAAAAATCCAATACCTGAATGTCAAGGTTTACGTAGGTACACTCACTTTAGTGACAAAACAAACGCCGTATAGTCATCAAAGAATACCGCCAATAAATAGGTGGGGCTTTCCACACACCTTATCCAGTAGTCAGGCAACTTAAATAATCCTCAAGTCAGATTATATCCTCAGCCAAATCGTATAAAAGGACAGAATTTTTTAATATCATTGTGACAAAGGCACCAAATTAGCAACAAGCAACATATCTCTGAATCCATATCCCAGAGATAGTTACAATAATCTAATTCATACTGATGATGACTACATTGTAGTCGAAATACGTATTTATAAAATACAAACAAATGTTCTAGGAATAGGGGCAAAATTTGAAATATAATTTTACATTAAATATTGTTTATTGTAAAAAATTTTGATTGTCGTTTCCATAGTAACTATAAACTATAATCGTTATACATCGATTTATTTTGGCTATTAATAAATTTAATTTTTAGCGAATTTCCTCCAAAGGAAATGCAGCTGTTGTTGCAAATACTAAAGACGTATCAGATATTATATTTCATTTTGATCACACTAAAATTATGACCGCTAGAGAGTGATTTATGTATTCTAAGGAAATTCGCTAAGTTGATGCAGCTCCTGCGTAACGATTTTTTTTTGTTATTTAAAAATCAATAATTTCTCTATTATATTATTTTCTTCACTCAATTGATTCATTATCAATTAATTAAGCGCCTAAAATCCTACAGCACTGTATAGTGGGTTAGGAGTAAATTTGAAATAAAATTTAAATAAATTGAGAGAACAAATAGAAGGGAAGCTATTTCCTGTGCAATGGCATAAATCCATAAGTGGTCTCTGATTAATTAATAAGTTTGTGTATTATTGTTTTTTTAACAGGTACGTTTTCGTGTCATTTAGAGCACTACGTAGGATTTTCAATAAAATTTTCCATTGGATGAACATATCTGGGTATATTTAAGTATACACTGGTGGAGACCTATCGTGGGATTTTTACGGGCTATTGTTTAGACAAATTAATATATATTCGTTCTTCGATTTAAAATATAAACCGTAAAATGGCTTATATACGGCATTATTTGTTTAATGTATTGAATCACTCACATACCATATTTTGCGCACTATATATTTGCAATAAATAAATTCATTCTGTTTTTTGCGGACCATAAATTGTATAACAGTTTATAGTTAATAAAATAGAAAATCTTACATATATCTATCTGGATATTTTTTATTTCTTATACGAACTGAATTGCATCTGTATTGTGAATAAAATTTCGGAATGATGATATTAGTTATTGTTATAATTTTACCTAGAAAAGGATCTTTAACTGTGTTCTGAATGATATCTACAGTTGTAATCTTTGTTGAAAATGATGACATAATAATTATTCTGTACTAAAGTATATATTCATTGTGTATGAAGGTTTAACTGTGCAGTCAATGTGTATGCCTATACCTAATGGACATATATATTTACATAAACATAATTTAACGATTGTATGTTGTATGCTTTGTTTGAGAGTTTACTTTTTTTTATAAAGATAATTAAAATAATCAAAGATAACTCTAGGTTTTTTGAAAAATTCTGTTGAAAAAGTTCTATTTTGTACTGAAAAAATTTCTTATACGATTTGACGGAGGGTATGATCTGACCTGAGGATTATTTGAGTTAACTGACTAACGGATTTGGTGTGTGAAGAGCTACACCTATTTGTTGACGGTATTCCTTTGTGACCATGCGGCGTTGTTTTTGTCACTACAGTGAGGGTATCGAAGCTGACCTTGATATACAGGTATTATAATTTTTGAAAATGGTTTAATTTTATTAAATCAGAATATGGAATTGGACCATTGTCTAAATTCATTATCTGTTTTCTCAATTTGTATATGTAGAGATGCATTTAATTCTGTGGGGTTTTGTACGGATTTCAGTACTTTTAGTTGCGATTTGTGAATTTTGTGGTTCTTCTCAATAACGTGCACAGCTTTACACAATTTTTCGATTCTCCCAAATTTTACATGAGCCAGATGTTCTTGAATTCGAATTCCGATTTGGCGACGACTTTGACCAACATAAATTTTCGAACAGTTTTGACAACTGACACCATATATGCCCGATTGTTTTTCATTACTAATTTTATCCTTATAGTTGCCCAGTAATTGTTTGATTCTATTTTTACTAACAAGCGCTGTTTTTAGGTTGTGGTCCCTTAATTCTCTAGTGATTTTATTTATGCATCGGCGGAAGTATGTTAATTTGCACCATTTAGTTTGTCAAACGTTCTCAGTTTACGTTTTGATAACTTCACAAATAAGTGACGCGAAATTTAAAAAGTGTAAAAATTGACTAAAATATATGTCTCCTATTACACAGACGATAAAAGTTTCTGAAAACAAAAACGTTTTGACGTCACACCAATCCCTCTGTCTGTATAAATATATATATATTTATATGTATATATATATATATATATATATATATATATATATATATATATATATACATATATATATATATATATATATATATATATATATATATATATATATATATATATATATCAACAACCATGGGCGCATTCGGAGGTTCTGATTATTTAAAAAAACTTATCAAAAATTATAATGCTTCGCTAAGCATCGAACCGGAGCAACACCCACTTGTTTGATATTTAACTGTCCACTTATGCACATACCCAGTTTGAATTCAAGTTTATACACAATTTTTTACAATGCATAGATTACTGTCAGCAAGTTTTTTCTGTTTACTTTATCATGCTTGTTTATACAAAAATTATGTATTTGTGCATGTACTTGCGTTTGAACAAAATCATACTCGACTTGATTTAAACTAAATTATATTTGATAATTTACTTTTTTTAATAAAATAAATTGTATCTGATCTTATAATTTTTCCTATTCATCTTTCGACTCTAAAAAAACTTTATCTAAAGAAAAAAAAAAATCGAAACTAGATCATTTTCTCTTTCCAATTAAAAAAACTCCCTTTTTTTCCATGGAGAACAATATTTTCTCTTAATATTTTTCTATTTTATAATTCGAATATGTGCAGGATCCAGAAAATTTATTCTCAAGAACTTTCAATACAACAATATAAATATATACAACAATATATATAATGATAAACATTTTGTGTATAAACTTGAATTCACACTGGGTATGTGCATTAATTGGACAGTTAAATATCAAACAAGTCGGTGTTGCTCTGGTTCGATGCTAGTGAAGCATTATAATTTTTGATAAGTTTTTTTAAATAATCAGAACCTCCGAATGCACCCATGGTTGTTGATAAACTAAATTGTTCGAGAAACCTCCATGCAAAAATATATTTTGAAAAAAATATTTCTTCAAAACATCAACAACCATGTTCTAGAAAGATCGATGGCGGTTATAAAAAGCCGCGACCAGTGCTTATCAAAATCAGTTTAAAATTGACTGTTGTTTAATTCAGTTAAAAATTGACATTCGTGTGATAAAGATTTAGTTAAAAAATCGATTCAATTGAGTTTAAATTTGACGTTGTCGGAAGCACCATTGTAAAATTAAAAAAATTGTTGAAAAAGAAATTATATTCAAATTTTTTTTTAAATCAAATAAAATCAGGTTTTTATTTCTTAAAAATTTTGTTTAATTTAATTAATTTTTCTTTAAAAAAAACGTGCGTGTTATTTCAATTGAAAAATATTTAGTAAAACTTTAAGACTCTTACTAATATTTTTTGTTTTTTGTCGAGTATCGCAAACTGTTGCAGGTTCGGGCAGCGCTCCTTTTGAGGGATAAAGAGAGCCAAGATACCGCGACAATCTATATATATATATATATATATATATATATATATACATATATTTATATATATATATACATATATATATATTTATATAAATATATAAATATATATAATATTTATATATATATATATATATATATATATATATATATATATATATATATATATATATATATATATATATATATATATATATATATATGTGTGTGTGTATGTGACTGAATTCCTCTAAAATGGCTGGACCGATTTTGATGAAATTGTGTGTGTGTGTTCCAGTGGATTTGAGAATGGTTTAGATTCAAAATTGGATCAGATAGACAGCGCTGCGATCACGTTTTAGAAATTCTAAAAAATAACTATAAAATTATTTTATTAAAATTTTATTTACTTTTTGAAATGTCAATTTTGATTGTCATTTCCATAGAAGCAATAAACTGTACAAGCACACTACAAATTGTTATATTTAAGTTATAAATATGCAAATTTGTATTTTGGCTATTAATAAATTTTAATTTTTTTATAAATGAATTAATGTTAGCGATATATAAGCAGAATATTTCAAAACTAAATAACTTTTCGTAAAATAGTATTATATATTACTAATATAGAATATCTTCTATCTACCTATCTATATATATATATATATATATATATAAATCGATGTGTGTAGGATGTTCCCAATCAACTCCAAAACGGCTGGACCGATTTTGATTAAATTTTCCGGCAATCTTCAGATTAGTCCAACGGATGATCTTGTGAAGTTTGGAAAATTTTTATTTTTTTTTGGCAATAGGTAATTAGTGCTACCATGCGAAGCCGTGGCAGGCCGATAGTATATAAATATAAAGCTGCGCAAAAAAATTCTGTGTACCCCACCCACATCATTAAAATGTGTATCGCTAAAATAATTTCTTAAGAAACTTAGAATAATTATGTGGGTGGCTTCTGTTATAGACCATGAAGTCTCAAAAACGGAGATATATATATACTTTCATCCATCCTGACCCTCTCGTGAGCGGTTTGTCGTACCGGTCAGGCTTGTGAATTGTGATGATTTTGGGGGCTATGTCAGCGGTAGATAGTATAACACTATCTACTGGTAGGGACTCCCTTGCTGGAAAGGTTCCAAATGAACAATCAGACTAAGACTCACGAGGCCAACGCAAGCCAAGGTGGGAGACATCGTGTCGAGGGCTGAATGGTATGGGGTTGTAAAATATGTGTGCCATGAACGATTCCTTTGGGGAACCTGGGGGCACCCCATAGTATTGAACCCCTTACCCCGGCATGCAAGGCTCTGCCGGGGTGGACCTCATTTCCTATGCTAATCGTGGGACCTAATATGGACCCTAAAAAGAAATTTAATTTAAAAAAATTTACGCGGAAAAATACCGCTACAGACCTCGTCGATCAGATGGAGCATGAGCTCCATCATGTGAACGAGGGCAGGGTTGTACAACCGGGCATACGACCGGGCAACCGTCCGAAAAGGCAGAGAAGCCGTGGGGAACAGGGAGCAAGAGGAAGCGGGCACTCCAGCTCCAGTACCTCATCGACAGGGAGAAGCACAACTTCTGCATCGAAAACTTCCACTTCGGTGGAAGACAAGACACCAGGAAGGCAGGTGGGCCCTGACCACAGCCAACCTAGAGGTAACTGGGAGAAGAAATCTCTTCTACCCCCGAGCGGACAGCCTTGGGCAATTGATGACCCACTCCGAAGGGGACTGAGTGGAGCAAAATGCAAGTGGTACCTCCGATTCCTCAAACAGGGCATGGCCCCTGAAGAGGCTAGGAAGGCGGCCCTTGAGCGGGAGGCTCCCAAAATCTCAGCCCCGCCCAGAGCACAGAAGCGAGGTGCTTCGCATGTCACACTTCCCCTATGGGAGAGTATTAAGAAACGCCGAGCCGGGGACCTTCCCTATTGCTTGCAGGTGAAACCCATGGGGAAGTATTCGTCGGCACTGAGCAACACCAAGGTGGCTCTACTGCCGAAAGGGTACCCAGAGCGATACCTGACCACCGAACAGCAGACTTCGGCAGAGCAAGCTCTGGTTGAAGCCATGCTAAAAGCAGAGAAGCCCTTAGTTGGGAAACTAACGTTTGAAAATATCCGGTTCCTTAGTGGCATGGTGATCATCACATGCAAGACCCAGAAAGCGATAGAGTGGCTTCGGGAGCAAGCGCCCAAGCTACAGAACTGGGATGGACCGGAGTTGAAGGTCACCGTGGGGAAAGATATACCCGCAGGTGAAACCATCAGTATCTTCTTCCCAAGAAGCGCAGGCATGGGCACTGCGACTCAAGTTCGTCTCCTTGAGGTGCAGAACCCGGACATCCGGGTAGCCCTTTGGAAGACGCTTAGCACAAAGGAGGATGTCAAGGCCATGGGGCAGCTGACCCGTTTTCTTATCAACAGCCTATCTGCGGAGAAGATAAGGGAGCAGGGCTACCAAGTCCATTACAGATTTGGAGCGATCCCTGTTCATGGACTGAAGAGGGGCAAATCTGGCAGAGTAGAGCAGGCGGAGGAGGCTCACTCACCGGAGCTCCAGAGATGGAGGTGGAGCAGGTGCAGGTGGCACGCGAGGAAGAGCTCAGCCTCGACCCTTTGCAAGCAGCCCCGGAGGGAGAAGAATTACTCTCAGACGGGGAGGAGAAGAGGCTCCTTGAGGAGGGAAGGGCAAGCCCTTCCTTCCAAAAGGAACAATGATTAAAAACAACGCCACCAGGGTTGCCCAACTGAACGCCCACCACTCCAAGGGGGCATCTTCAGTTATAGCGAGTCTCTTCGCTAGGCAACACCTGGGAGTCGTGCTGATCCAGGAACCCTGGATCTACAGAAGTCAGGTAAGAGGACTGAACTGCCGCGATGCGACAGTCATTTGGGACAAAAAGTCAGAAATACCGAAAGCTTGTTTGCTAGTTCGGGATCAGTTAAACGCTGTGTGCATTTCATAATTTGTGGCGAGAGACCTGGCTACTGCGCAGATAACCCTGCAAATGAGGGGTGTACCCCACAGACTGGTCATCGCATCAGCATACCTAGCCGGAGACAAGGAGGTACCGTCAAATGAGGTCAGGAAGTTAGTGGATCACTGCAGCAAGCATCGCCTGCCTTTGATCATCGGCTGGGATGCCAACGCGCACCACGTAATATGGGGCAGTTTCGACTGCAACAAAAGAGGTGAGTCTCTCTTAGAATTCTTACTAGCATCCAATCTCGAAATCCTAAACGTAGGCACAACGCCAACTTTCGTAACAAGAGCTAGAGAAGAAGTGTTAGATATCACTCTGTGTAATCTGTCGACGGGGCAATGGGTCAGGAGATGGAGAGTTTCATCGGAGCCATCCCTGTCTGACCATAGAATCATTCAATTTGAACTAGAAGGGGTCACCTCGGGACCTTGTGGTATCAGGAACCCGAGAAAGACCAACAAGAATAATTACGTCAGCAACTTGGAAGACAATCTAAGGTTAGTGAACTCCAAAGTCAGGGAACCCCTGGCACTGGAACAGGCTGTTGACGAACTTGATAGGGCAATTATGGAGGCATATCGATCCACTTGCCCACTGATCGTTAACAAAACCAGAAGGCAGGTGCCTTGGTGGAATACCAATCTCTCGAGGCTCCGTATCGAGACTCGCAGGCTCTTCAATAGAGCAAAACTGTGTGGAGATTGGGACAGTTACGCGGCAAAATTGACCGAGTATCACAAGGAGATTAGGAAAGCTAAACGGAACAGCTTCAGAGTGTTTTGTGCAGGCATCGCCACTGTCCCTGCAGCGGCCATACTGCACAAAGCTTTATCCCGAGACACTCAATCCGGGGCACAAGCACTTAAAAGGCCGGATGGAAGTTTCACGGACGACGAGAAGCAGAGGGCTCTTCTACTCCTGGAGACTCACTTCCCCGGTAGTTCTCCTACTCAGGGGCAGGAAGATTTGAGGGCTCCATGCAGAGCGACTAAAGAGAACTGGAACAGGGCTGCAGAATTATGCACCCCTGGGCGGTTGAAATGGTCAATTGACACATTTCAGCCTTTCAAAGCAGCCGGAGTAGATGGCATCTTCCCCGCCCTGTTACAACATGGGCAAAAGAAGATTTTGCCTCATCTCCTCCGGATCAGTAGAGCCAGCCTGCTAGGGCATATACCTAGCCCCTGGAGAAGAGCCCGAGTTAATTTCATCCCCAAAGCGGGAAAGAAAGACCAGTGCCATCCGAAGTCTGTTCAACCCGTCAGCCTTACATCGTTTTTCTTGAAAACGGTGGAAAAGGCGGTGGACAGTTGCATCCGAAGTCAGGTGCTGGAGAGGAGGCCTTTGCACCCCAACCAGCATGCGTATAGGGTAGGCAGGTCCACAGAGACGGCCCTCAACGAACTAACGACCGCAATACAGCGGGGCTTTGATGCGAGAGAAACGACCATGTGCGCGTTTCTTGATATAGAAGGAGCTTTTGACAATACCTCACATGAGGTAGTCAAAGCATCCCTGGAGAAACGGGGGGTAGACGTCACGATATCCAGATGGATAGGCGAGATGCTCGCTTCCAGAACTGCCGAAGTGATGGTGGGGAAGAGAACCATCCGGGTCGGCACAACGCGAGGCTGCCCACAGGGAGGGGTCCTATCCCCTTTACTATGGAGTCTTGTAGTAGATGACCTGTTGCACGGGCTCACGGATCAAGGCATTACCTGCATAGGATATGCCAATGATATCGTGATCCTGGCAAAGGGAAGTTTGAGAGCACGGTGCGTAACCTCATTCAAAGAGGGCTAAACGCTACAAGAAAGTGGTGCCAGTCAGTCGGGCTGTGATGACATTCACCAAGAAAAGGAAACTCCCGAGACTCCAAGTACTACACCTTGGTGGCGAGGAGTTGGAATGGAAGCAGGAAGTTAAGTACCTAGGCATTACCCTAGATTCTAAGCTACGGTGCAACCAACACTTGGAGGAAGTTATCTCCAATGCAACCAGAGCCCTCATGGTGTGCAGACGAATCGCTGGCAAGTCCTGGACCAGTCATCACCTATGGAGCGGTGGTCTGGTCAAAGAAAACCGAAATCGCTAGAGCAAGGCAAGGACTCGCTAGAGTACAGCGTGTGGCATACCTGTGTATCACAGGTGCCATGAGGTCATGTCCAACGGCTGCGATGGAGGTCATATTGGACCTCTCTCCCCTGCATCTAGCACAGTGGAGGGTACAGCACAGAAAGCGTTGCTCAGAATAACGGGAGGCGAAAAGGCCTATAGGAGGGCGTTTACGGGTAACAAGCCCCTAACCTCTTTGTTAGACCTAGGAACTTCACTACGGAGCTGAGCAGTAAGCAGGAGTGAAATGGAGAGGACATGTACTTCTTCAAGCCACATACCATAAAATGGTACACTGACGGGTCAAAGACCAACGAAGGCACGGGAGCGGGTGTATTTGGGCCTAGAACCAGATACTCTGAACCCATGGGGAGGTTTCCCAGTGTTTTCCAGGCGGAAGTTCGTGCAATAACCAGGTGTACTGAGTTCAACCTGAGCAGGAACTACAGGAAGCGGGATATAGTGATCCTCTCTGACAGCCAAGCTGCCATCAAAGCACTAAGTGCATGGAGCATCAACTCTAAGATGGTGTGGAAATGCCTAGACCTGCTAAACAGGCTAGGCAAGGAGAATGACGTTTCTTTGAAATGGGTGCCAGGCCATGCAGGCATTGAGGGGAATGAGACTGCTGATGAACTGCCAAGGAAAGGGTCGTCAGAGCCTTTCATAGGACCTGAGCCGTCCTGTGGAATAAGTGAGGCCTACCTCACAGCCCTCTGGAAGGCAGAGGAAGCAGAAAGAAACAAGCTTTGGGAAGATTCCCCAGGGCTGCGGCAGGCCAAGATCCTTCTCAGGTAGTATAACCGAAAGAGATTCGAAACCTGCATTTAGCTCACAAAAAATGAGTTACGAATCCTAACGGGCTTTCTCACTGAATGGGCACCTCCGAAAGATGGGAATCATCAATGACGGCTCATGCAGGTTCTGTGAGCTGGAGCAAGAAACTCCAATTCATCTCCTACTTGAATGTGAAGGCGTGGCACGAAGGCGGGCTGCTTGTTTCGACCAGTACCTACTCCAGGAGGATGACTTACCATCCCTGCACCCCACCCAGATCCTCAAATTCTCTCCGAGAATTGAGACTGGTTGAGGAGCTCTGAAGCAAGCCTTAACAGAGCAGTAGTAGGGGGTCACAATAGATCATATTGGTCGCAGTGATTAATAACCTCCAAATAATAATAATAATACTTTCATCCATTGATCCAGGCAAAGAATCAAACTATTGTTGAAATCAAATAATTTGGTTTATTACGGAAAAAATTTGTGCTGTGAAAAAATTCATAATCAGTATCATTTGATTTAATTCTATTTAACGTTTTTGACGAAAAGCTTTATGTTTAATAAAAGCGAAATGTTAAAGTTCACTGTCATAATTCTGTCTGTTATAAAGCTGTGATTTTATACAGCTTTTAATTTTTAAACATAGAAACAATACAACTTTTGAATTTTCAGAATTTCCTATTTTAATAATATTCGTGGAAAAAAATCTTAAATAATTCACCGACAACGATAACTTGATCCTCACAAGGTTTGATTTTTTGAACCACAAAATTTTACAAAATATATCGAAAGCATGGGAGTTATGAGAGTTAAAAATTCATGGAATTTATTATTTTTTGAGATGCTTTTATTTTGAAAATTGTACATTCGAACCACAATAGAGGGGTGGTATTTTTGCTTCTCGCTTTTTATTTTGATTTTAATTTAATTTTTTTCCCCGAAAATAATGGTATCAGTAATTAGATTTTATACTTAGGTAAAATGATATTTTTTGACCTAAAAACGTTGTATGAACAAAAATTGGTTACCAGTCGTTACCAATATAAAGCTTCATTACATAATCATTAATCACCAATCATCAACAACTATAATTATCTTAGGTATCTGGTTAGAGTCACTAATGGGAATAGTTCAAATTAGAATTAATAAATTTTACCGCTGCCCTTGTCGGTATTAAGATCGATCTATGGCGTCAGCCTGAAATAGAGCTATCTAAGTGTTCGTTTTAATGTTAATTGACGATTCATTCACCCTCTATCTATCATACTAGCACCTTTACATTTGTTGTTTGCCAGCGCTATCATATATTTAGTATCTAGGTACAGTATTTATGTATTATAGTTCAAATAGTATTAATTAACCGTGAGTCTCTACACCCTAGTAGAATAATTTATTTAATATATATGATAACTGCCACACCATGTATAATTGTCCTGGGATAAAACTAAAATAGCTATTCGGTAATAATTTTAATTAATTTTTTTTAACAGTGAACCCTTACATTAACTGTTCCCAAACTTGAAATATAGATCCCAAGAGAGACAAATCTTGACCTACAGCCTGCAATGTATAAAATACCTTATATGATAGTAATATAAATCCTTTGTTGATTATTTATGAATCTAATCCCAATTCGTTACACTTAAATTGCAATATTATTCTCAACTATAACTTAAGGACCTTTGATACAGCTCAAAAAAGGCGTAATTAAGATCAAAGAGGTTTTTATGCGTTTACAGTTGAATCCAATTCAATGTAACAATTAATCAATTCTAAAAACTACATATACTATAGAAAAAAAATTTAAAAAAATAACATGAAACCGTATTTTCTAACATTTTATAATTAAAAATGTCTTAAATACGTTTATAAAAAATTCGTTACGTAGGATCTGCTTCAACTCACCGAATCTCTAGTGGTCATAATTTTAGTGTGATCAAAATGAAATATCGGATCTGATATGATTAAAGAAATTGCAAGGCCAATTTTATTACTAAATGGCATAAGATGAAATCGTAAAATGCAAAATTTCTCTCCTAATATTAGAACAATCGAAAAATGTATAAGGAGTAAGGTTATAGAAAATCGAGTTTACTACAATTCATTACCTTATCATTTTTTCAAAACTCTAATGTATACAGAGATATTTAGAATTATAACTTTAAACCTTTAATTGTAAATATTAGTGTAACAGATAAATAATAAATAACAAAATTACTGTAAAACTTAGTACTTACAACTTTACTTCTTATAAATTTATCAATTTTTCGAATGTTAAGGGATATATGACAAATTTTGGGTTACCCCTCGCTCTAAACCCCCATTTCCCCTTGCCCGTTTTTACCCATTAACGTACTTGACCTTTGGAATTCCAAAAACGCCTCAAATATCAAATTGCATTACAATCGGTTTAAAACTGTGACCGCTAGAGAGTCCCAGTTATCGCAGTTATCCCAGTTTTATATATATATATATATATATATATATATATATAAAACTATATATATATATATATATATATATATATATCTATATATATATATATATATATGTATATATATATATATATGTATATATATATATATATATATATATATATATATTTATATATATATATATATATATATATATATATATATATATATATATATATATATATATATATATATATATAAATATATATATATACTAGCTGAGCCGGTGTACTTCGCACCGCCTTAGAATTAATAAATGTTGTGTTTAGTTATTAGCCTTTAGTTATTAACTTTTTTGTTACATTAAATTTAAAAAAAAACACAACAATAATCAGAGACAAATTCCCGGTATAGCTGCTTCGCATTAAATACAATATTTTAAATTTAACATTATCATTTTTTTAATTTTGCGATTCCATATTTAATTCTTCTATTTCTTCCAAGTGAAGTCCGGTCCTGGCAGTGTTTTAGTAAAGTCGAGTTTTTAACAGCTCCGAAATTATTTCCAAAAATTTGGAGTTTTTCGAGCAAGTACGAATATTACAAGTGCATGAGTGAATATAAAATGAATATGAAAAGTGCAAAGTTAATTTCATGTGACTTCCTGTGATTTAAAGATAATTGTTTAGCTAACATAGTAGTGTACTAACAGAGACATAGCCTCCGAGACGTCGATTCGGGTGACATTTCTGTTTACGTGTTTGTTACTGTATAAAGCAATAATCAAGGAACAGGGTCGAACTCAAAAATTAAATATCAGTTTTTAATTTGTTAAATGTGTATGGAGTAATAAAATTTTTTGTTTGAATTTTATATTTTGTTATGTGGTAGTGTTTAGTTTTTTTGTTTGAAAGTTTAGGTAGTGTTTTAAAGATCAAAATTTTATGGTCATCAATTGTTGAAGTTTTGGGTAATAAGTTTATAGATTGTTATTAATTAAAAGTATATAAATGGTCAATATTTTTAAAAGTTTTGGTAGTGTTAAAGATTAAAATTTTTATGGTCATCGATTGTTGAAGTTTTGGGTAGTGTTAAAGATTAAAATTCTATGGTCATCAACTGTTGAAAGCTTATAGATTGCGGATTATCCTAAGTTGAAAAGATTAATTAAAAGTTTATAACGTGTTAATTTGTTAAAAAGATTAGCTGGAGTTAAAAATTTAAATTTTATGATAATCAATTGGTGAAAGTTTATAGATTGCGGATTGTCCTATGTTAAAAAGTCTGGTATTAATTAAAAGTGTATAGATTGTTAAGTATCAAAAGTTAGCAATAAGACCGGAATATATATATAAAGGTAATCGATATGTCGGATAGCGAAGGATTTACATCTGGGGAAAAAAGATTAAGGGAACAGGATGGTGGAGCAGCATTTAACAGAAGCAAAACAGTGTTTCGTTCACCTGTGACAAGTCGTAAGGAGGAAGATAGAAGCACACAAGAGATGCTGAGAATGCTGTTAACTGAAGTTAAGGAAATAAGGAAAGAAAACAAAGAGTACAGGGAGCAAATGGAAAAGTTGCATGCAGAAGTGCAAGAATTGAGAAAGGAACTGAGTGAAACGCAGCAAAAAATGGCAAAAGTCGTAAATAAAATGGAACAGTACGAAAAAGAAAAACGAAAAGAGAACATTATTATAAAAGGTCTTAAAACTATTGCAAATAACGGTATTGAATTTAAAGAAGATGTTGGAAATTTCCTTAAGCAAAACCTACAGGTAAATGTGGAAATAAAATCGGCTCACAGGCTAAGTGATGCGGTTTCTATTGTGCAAATGGCTACCTTGGAACAAAAGAATAAAGTGATGGTAAACAAAAGTAAATTACGGAACTATTTAGGGGAAAAGGTGTTTATTGAGAATGATCTAACTGTAAAGGAACGGGTAACCCAGAAGAAGATAAGGGATATAGCCAGACAAGAAAGGGAAAAAGGCAATAATGTAAAGGTTGGATTCAATAAGATGATAATAAATGGCATAAAGTGGGTATGGAACCGTGAGACGGACTTGCTAGAAATGGAAAAGGCAATTCCAAAAAAGTAAGGGAAGAACAAAATTTGGTTGGTCAAAAGGATACGGATATGGTAAGAAAAAAGGTTAAAGAATTAAAAATGACTAAAGAAAATGCGAAGAAGAATAGACCGAACTTAAGCTGCAGTCGAAATGGAGACAGACAAATATTAGTGGCATCATATAATGTAAGAGGTACTTTTGCTGAAGGAGAACTACTGAATCTAACCAGAATAATGAAAGAGTACAAAATAGATATAATGGCAATACAAGAAACAAAACAAAAAGGAAGAAGTATAAATCAGATAGGTGACTATGTGTTTTTCAATAGTGGGGATGATAACAGAATGCTGGGCACAGGGTTTCTAGTAGGAAACGAAATGAAAAAACAAGTCGTTGATTTTAAACCGGTGTCTGGCAGAACCTGTATGCTCCGAATCAGAAGTAAGTACAGAAAGATCACCTTTATTAACGTCCATGCGCCATCAGAGGAGAAAGACGAAGAAATTAAAGATGAATTTTAAGAGAAAATAGATCAACTGTACAAAGGTATTCCTAAGTATGATATAAAACTAATCCTAGGGGATTTTAATGCTAAAATAGGAAAGGAAAACATATACAAGCCAACAATTGGTAATCATAGCAAACACAATGAAAGTAACGAAAATGGAAGAAAACTTATTGAGTTAGCTATGGAAAAGGATATGAAAATTGTATCGACATTCTTTCAACATAAAAAAATTCATAAAGGTACATGGGTAATACCGGGTACTGGAAGGACCAACCAAATAGACCACGTTCTGATTGAGACTAAGCACTTCAGAAACATTACAGACACAAGAAGTTATAGAGGAGCCGATGCCAACAGTGACCATATAATGATAATAACTAAAAAGAAGAATAAAGAAGCCAACGGCAATTAGAAAAGGTAAATCAAAAAGAAAAACATACAACACTAAGCAACTGAGAAATGAAAATAAAATAACAGAATTTCAGCAAATAATTAATGACCGACTGCAACGATATGAAGAACTGAATAGCATTGAACAAGCTTGGGTGAATCTGGGAGGAATTTTGGAGGAAGCTGCACAGACATTAGAAGAAAAAACGAAAACTGAAAGAAGGTGCTGGTTTGATGAGGAGTGTGAAAGCGTCATAAAGGAAAGGAAGGATTTTAGAAGGAAATGGTTAAGAGACAAATCAAAAGAAAATGAAGAAAGGTACAGGATACTAAGAAGAATAGTTAAGAAAAAGTGTACAGAAAAAAAAGGCTTTTCTTAGAGAACAAATTAAAAGATATAGAAGATAATTGTTCTAAAAGGCAGCCAAGAGAATTCTTTAAGGGCGTAAAAGATTTAAGTCAAAGCAAACAAAAAAACTCAGTTTTCATCAGAAATGAAGAGGGAAACCTTGTTGGTGGAATTGAAGAAAAGTTAAGCCGCTGGGAAAGATATTTTATGACCGTACTAAACGAAATCGAAGAGCATAACAATCTAGTTCATGTACCAGATGATCAAGAGGATCCACCAGACATTCCCAGTCTAATGGAAATAAAAAATATTATTGATCAACTAAAAAATAATAAGGCGTCCGGAGAAAATGGTATAACGGCGGAAATGTTAAAGAAAGAAGGTGAATCATTACAAAATAAAATCTATGAACTTATATGTGAGGTGTGGAGGCAGGAAAGAATGCCATCAAAATAGAATGTAGCACTGCTATTGCCTGTACATAAAAAGGGAGATCGGACAATCTGTCAAAATTATAGAGGGATCGCACTTTTGGATATCACCTACAAAATACTGGCAAAAGCAATAAAAGGCAGGTTAGAAGGACACATAGAAAATGAAATAGGAGATTATCAGTGTGGTTTCCGGAGAAACAGATCAACCATTGATCAAATTTTCACAATAAAGCAGATCCAAGACAGCAGCTACGACCAAGACCTCACTCTTCACATTGTGTTCATCGATTTCAAGCAAGCGTACGACTCCATTATCAGGGAAAAGCTTTACGAGGCAATGGAAAAGCTACAAATTCCAGCAAAGCTAATCAGACTTGTGAAAATGACACTAACCGATACCAAAACAAAAATTCTGATCGAGGGTCATGTCTCTAGAGAACTGGAGGTCAAAACAGGGCTAAGGCAAGGAGACCCCTTATCTACTCTATTATTTAACATTCTGTTAGAGGACGCAATTAGAGAGAGTGGAATAAATAGCAAAGGGACCCTATATAATCACTTGAATCAATGCCTAGCTTATGCAGATGATATAGCAATCCTTGCAAGAACGAAGGAAAACCTCCTAGATGCGTTAAAGAATCTCGAAAAGTCAGCAAATTCCAAAGGATTAAAAATTAATGAACAGAAGTCCAAATATATGAAGCTGCGAACAACAAACACCCCACCGGAAATAAGTAAATCGCTAACAGTTACAATGAACGACGAGACGGTTTATCAGTTCGAAAAAGTGGAGAGGTTTAATTATCTGGGCGTCACTTTATCTAGTCGGTGTGACAAATCGTCAGAAATTCGCGAAAGAATTGCTAAAGACTCAAGAAGCGTTGGAGCACTGAGGCAATTTTTTAACTCCAAGAGCATATCAAAGAACAAAAAGATTAGAGTATATAAAACAATAATACGCCCAACAGTAATGTATGGTAGCGAGTTATGGAAGCTGAACCAAAAAGAAAAACATACACTAAACATATGGGAGCGAAAAGTGTTAAGATCAGTTTTTGCAGGCCGGCAAGTGGGGGATTGCTGGGAAAGAAGACCAAACGAAGAACTGTACAAACTATATAAAGAACCCTGCATAACAAATGTGATTAGATCTCAGAGATTGAGATGGCTGGGGCATGTATTTCGATTCCCCTTAGATAGAGCGGCGAGACAAGTACTGATCAGAGGAAATACCGGAAAAAAAAGAGAGGTAGGCCCAGGACCAGCTGGATCAAGGCAGTGGAAAGAGATTTACAAGAACTAGGAATTGAAAACTGGAAACGAGTAGCGGAGAACAGAAGCAGATGGAGACATATCTGCTCGAAAGCCAAGGGCCTTCTAGGCCTGTAGTGCTGATATATATATATATTTCTTCCAAGTCTTCTATGTTGGAAGTATTGGCGAGAAGCCTTTCTTTGAATTCTTTGGATTTTAAGTAAGTCCTTTCCTTTCTTTTTTGCGTTCTATGTAATGTGTAATTTCACAATGATAAAAGTTTTGGGATATGATAATAATGGAGACGCATTCAATGCAGCGAGTGTTTCATTGTCGAATTAAATCTTAGTGTTCAACAAAATTTTTTTTTTCATGTTACTTTGCACTTTCATTCTTAGTTTTCGCTATATACTTTATAAATAGCTCGGCTCTTTAATTGGGATATCATCACTTTTTAAGGTGCAACTATTATATGAATATCTCCTCGAAAACTCGGCCTTTACATTTATGTTTTTGATCGGATTTTAGTAGTTGCCAAAATTAAATTTATAAATAGCCAAATAGAACGATAAATAACGATTATTGTTTATAGTTACTATGGAAACGACAATCAAAATTGTCATTTCAAAATTAAAACTAAATTTTTTTAAATAGTTTTATAGAATTTCATCCAAATCGAGTCGAGTATAAATAGAACAACACATATTGTTTACCTTATCAATTTTTTTAAAATATGCATTATACATTTTTAACGAGTATAAAACGATCCGAACCAAAGCATAAATGTAAAAAAGGGCCGAGTTTTTGGGGAGATATTTTATATAAAAGTTGCTCCTTAAAAACTGATGATATCTCATTAAAGAGCCGAGGTATTTATTAAGTAAATAGCGAAAACTAACATGTAAGAATGTAAGTGCAAAGTAAAATGAAAAAAAAAATGTGGTTGAAAAAATTTTTTTCGTAAGTTGTCTCTAAGTATGTTTTTAAAATTTAATAACGCGGTAAGTTTTAATTTAAAATATTTGAAACAAAAGAAAACTGAATTCATTTTACTTTGCACTAACATTCTCCCAAGTTCGTTTTCGCTATTTACTTTATAAACTCGAAATAAACCCGAAAACTCGGCCCTTTTTAACATTTATGTTTTTGATCGGATATAACTACTTTTTGAAAGGTATATAAGTAGATATATATATATATATATATATATATATATATATATATATATATATATATATATATATATATATATATATATATACATATATATGTATATATATGTATATAATTATATATATATATATATATATGTATAAATTTTGTGAAATAAATGATAGTGTACAACATTTGTACAAGTTTTTACGAAATTCCAACATGGGTGCAAAAATAATAGCTGCATTTTCTTTAGAGGATATTCGCTAATAAAAGCTTATATTGAGACAAACTAAACGATGGATGGAAATTTTTATTTGAATTGTTCAATGAACATAATAACATATTCGATATTCAAAATCGATTGCCTATATCTGATCAAACTACCATGTAAAAATTTATTGTTTTTTCCAATTTTTTCGAATGTTGCGTTGAGAAAATTGAATTTTTCGATCTACAAAATGCGAAAATTCGTATCTTTCTAAAATGTCAGGAAGTGGCTTAAACTTTAACACATAAATTTAATTTTTGATTCTCTTTATGTCTCCTGGGAAAATTAAATTTACCCAAAGATTCGTATTTAAATTTCGGAAATTCCGCGTTGAATGTTAAAAACCGCATATTTCTAGCATTTCTGAAAGTGGAGCAACAAAGTTTTAAAAAATCGTGCACAAATCTCACAAGTAGTGTATTGCTAAATTTTAAGTATGTATATATAGAAAATTTGTTTAGATTTTTCCCATTTTTTCGGAAGTTGCGTTGGGAAAATTGAATTTTTCCGATCGATTTTTTCGAATTAAAAAAACCGCATCCTTTTCAAATGTCTGGAAGTGGCTTAAACTCAATCACATAAATTTAATTTTTAGTTTTCCATATGTTCCGTTGGGAAAATTGAATTTTCCCAAAGATTCATATTTAAGGTTTTAAAAATTCCGCATCGAATGCAAAAAATCGCATCCTTCTAGCATTTCTTACTTCGATATTTCTGCACATATTTCAAATCAGTTACAAAATGAAAGCAGTTACAAAAGTCGTCTCATGGACGCAGTTACAAAAAGTACTTCTCTCAGTACAGTTACTAAAAGTAATTGTCTCACATGAATTAATCAGATGGTATTTTGAATTTTTATTTCTTCAATTTACAAATTGAATATTTATTATGGATTGTGCTGAAGTATCGAATGGGCGAATTAATGGTTTCTATCTGATTGTATCTAAGTATATTTTTTTTGTATAATTTATTTAATTCACTATTCCGAAACTTGTGGTCTCTCAAACTTGTCACAATTCAATACACATTCTATACACATTTTTGCTGTACAATTTATATTTTATGTGAATATGCAATGACTTTTTCAATTTATAACTATATTGTTTGTATACGCTTGGCGTTTTCGGCCGTGTATTTTTTTTTACAGAAGCGTAATGTCTCTTTTATATACAACTATGTATCTGAATTAAATTTGTAGTCCATATTTATATTTTTGCAAATCAGACATATTTGAACATATTTTTTTTTACTGTAGTGTCGTTTTTTTTTTATATACGATATTTCTTTTACTACAGTTCAATCTAGCACATATTCATGTAATCTTTTTTTTTATAACTTGTACAACCAAACTTAGTATTTTAAGGATAGTTATACTATCAACATATTAAATTAAAAATTATTTATTTCAAATATATTTTATTTTAAGATATATTTTGTTTTGTTCTTTTTTTTGTACTTTTTTTTTATTTTCAGTATTTCAGATTCGAATCACTTGTCGATAACTTAGACACTTACTGGATAGTAAAGATCTTACTACCTCAATATTATCTTTTTTAATGGGCCCAGCTTTTATTGAAAGACTTTCGGTTCAACGTGTTATTTTTTTTATATTTACGTGTATCGCGTTAGCACCGATCGTTTTCCAATTTTCATAATTCCACATACAATACTCTGCTTTGGATTTTTTTTTCTAAAGTACCGTATATTTAGTTTTCATTATTTTTTTTTTACATCATAATACCTCTTTTAATTAAAATTACTAAATTAACTTAATTTCATATTTATGAAAATAATTGATAATTCAATTATTTTCAATAAAGTGTTTAGTTTTTTTTTTTAAATTAAACTCTAATATATTTTTTAAATACACATATGGAAGCAGAGCAAATATCCATATGTGTCTTTTATTTTCGATAGTTTTCACAAAGCTCAACTTGTGATTCTGAAATTCTTTTTAAATTTTCTGATTCAAATCAAGATTCAGGCAAAAATTTTATTAAAGTTAAAGAGTTGCATAGCAATGATCCAGGTTATGCAAACCTTTTAAAAAAGATAACCAATACTTTGGATCAAACTGACTTAGAATCGGTGAATGAAGAAATCAGGAACAATGCGCAACTGAACTTTATTAACGTTTTAGCTAATACAAATTTTGATTACCTTTCTGTTAAAAGCGAGCAACGTAACTCTCCCGAATGTAAAATCATTTATCAAAACGTTAAGGCTCAGATGAATGTCCCTAATTTTTGCATAAAGGATGGGTTAATTTATAAGTTCGTCGGAAGGAATCGACTAAACTATGTCAGAACCTGTAAAGTGTGCCAGGCTATAAGGCCATATACACGTAACGATAAGGTTCAGTTGAGTAGTTCCGTGCCGGAGTATACACTACATACTTTGTACGTCGACTTTATCGGTCCTATTATTAGATCAAGTGAAGGTTTTAAATATATTTTTTCTATTGTAGATGGATTTTCAAAATTTGCTTTCGCCTTTCCATGTAAAAGGCAGACCAGTGACGTTGCTATTTCACTGATACAGAAGATTTTCCTGCAAAACGGATATCCGACGGTTGTTGTAGCCGACAACGGACCAGCTTTTGCGTCGATCAAGTGGAAAACCTTCTTATTTAATAATGGTATTAGAACTGCCTAATGTTCGAGCTATACACCATCTTCGAACAAGAGCGAGTGCCTCAATCGACAGATAAAATATAATTTAGGATGCATTCTCAAAGAATATTCTGTACAACATAAAAATTGGTCAAAATTTTTGAGTTTTGTAATTTTCAATTACAACAACTCCTACAAAAGTACAATCGACTCAACACCAGCTGAAGTTTATTTTGGTAGAAAGTTAATGACGCCGTTTGTGATTATAAACGAATTAACTGAGTTAATCACGAGTTCTGCTAAACCATCACAAGCACATATACAAGATGCGTTAAAGATTGCTCACCAACAACGAGTCAACCAAACTTTAAATAAACCAACGCTGTCTAAATATAAAGTGGGTCAATTGGTCATGGTAAAAAACTTGGCCCCGAATATGAACAAGAATATCGCACCTAAATTCGCTTCAAAATTCAATGGACCGTACAAGATAATAAAGTTCACTACACCAACTTCAGTTAGGCTAAAAGCTCCAAAGTCTAATAAGAAAACCTTCGGCATGTCGATATACAACATTCGGCCATACTATCTCAGAGGATATCAAGGGAATGGTAACGTTACTGCATCCTAATTAAACATCTAAATGTATTTAAATCTTCACGTCTAATCCACATTTGTAAGATTTTTCATTCATCTATTCGTGTCATTCTTGCTTTAATATTTTTCAATTAGCATGTCGCTAATTTTTTTGGCCCCCTGGAGTGGAGAATAATTTTTTTTTAGTACTCCACTGTTTAAAATTTATTATTGATATTTTTTCATATTTTTATTATTCAAAAAAAGAATAATTTATATAATTATTGGTTTATGCTAGTTGAGAATTTACATAATTTCAACAAACATTTGCTTAGATTGGATATGACTTGCGTATATCCAAGCTTACTTCGATATTTCTGCACATATTTCAAATCAGTTACAAAATGAAAGCAGTTACAAAAGTCGTCTCATGGACGCAGTTACAAAAAGTACTTCTCTCAGTACAGTTACTAAAAGTAATTGTCTCACATGAATTAATCAGATGGTATTTTGAATTTTTATTTCTTCAATTTACAAATTGAATATTTATTATGGATTGTGCTGAAGTATCGAATGGGCGAATTAATGGTTTCTATCTGATTGTATCTAAGTATATTTTTTTTGTATAATTTATTTAATTCACTATTCCGAAACTTGTGGTCTCTCAAACTTGTCACAATTCAATACACATTCTATACACATTTTTGCTGTACAATTTATATTTTATGTGAATATGCAATGACTTTTTCAATTTATAACTATATTGTTTGTATACGCTTGGCGTTTTCGGCCGTGTATTTTTTTTTACAGAAGCGTAATGTCTCTTTTATATACAACTATGTATCTGAATTAAATTTGTAGTCCATATTTATATTTTTGCAAATCAGACATATTTGAACATATTTTTTTTTACTGTAGTGTCGTTTTTTTTTTATATACGATATTTCTTTTACTACAGTTCAATCTAGCACATATTCATGTAATCTTTTTTTTTATAACTTGTACAACCAAACTTAGTATTTTAAGGATAGTTATACTATCAACATATTAAATTAAAAATTATTTATTTCAAATATATTTTATTTTAAGATATATTTTGTTTTGTTCTTTTTTTTGTACTTTTTTTTATTTTCAGTATTTCAGATTCGAATCACTTGTCGATAACTTAGACACTTACTGGATAGTAAAGATCTTACTACCTCAATATTATCTTTTTTAATGGGCCCAGCTTTTATTGAAAGACTTTCGGTTCAACGTGTTATTTTTTTTATATTTACGTGTATCGCGTTAGCACCGATCGTTTTCCAATTTTCATAATTCCACATACAATACTCTGCTTTGGATTTTTTTTTCTAAAGTACCGTATATTTAGTTTTCATTATTTTTTTTTTACATCATAATACCTCTTTTAATTAAAATTACTAAATTAACTTAATTTCATATTTATGAAAATAATTGATAATTCAATTATTTTCTATAAAGTGTTTAGTTTTTTTTTAAAACTAAACACCAATTTTTTTTTAAACTAAACACATATTTTTAATTTTTTTTTTAAATACACAGTATACATATATAGACAATATTATTCATCAATCATAGAGCAACAATATTTCTTATGTTGATTTTATCAAATCAAAAATGCAAAAATTTTCCTTTTCCCGGTATAAATTTCGTGGATTGATAATTTTCCTTTCGGTTTGGTCACCATATCTAAACTGTATGCCAAATATCAACTTTTAAGGACTTATGGTCTAGTCCCTGGAATTATGATTGTGTTCCCAAAAATTAGGGGCGTTCATGCTATTTAACAGTTTTTGATCCGACATAACTTTAAACCGTTTATTTCTTAACGAAAACAAAACATTGTTCTCTTATAATTCCCAAAATAGCTTATATTCGAAAAACCAGCACTGTAGCTCTTTTCGTTCAGAAGATATTTCGGGTCAAATCAGCTCTGATTTGACGATCAGTACTATTACTGTAAGCGCGAAGGTAAAAAACATTTGAACCAATGTTGGAATTTCGTAAAAATTTCTTTAAACGTCCATCGATCTTATCTATTAGATGTTCAAAATCGCTAACGCTAAAATTTATATATATATATATATATATATATATATATATATTATACCAAATTTTGTGTTTCGCCCTGCCTCTAAATCCCCTTTCCCATTGTCCGTTTTTACCAATTCACGAACTTGACCTTTAGAATACCAAAAGTGCCTCAAATACCAAATTCTATATATATATATATATATATATATATTCTATCTATATATAGATATATATATAGATATATATATATATATATATATATATATATATATATATATATATATATAAATATATGTATATACTTTTTTTATTGTGCCTGTGGACTCTCTAGCGGTCACTGTTTTATTCCGGTTGGAATAAAATTTGGTATTTGAGGCACTTTTGGTATTCTAAAGGTCAAGTTCGTGAATTGGTAAAAACGGACAATGGGAAAGGGGATTTAGAGGCAGGGCGAAACACAAAATTTGGTATAATATATATATATATATATATATATACATATATATATATATAAATATATGTATATACTTTTTTTAATGTGTCTGTGGACTCTCTAGTGGTCACTGTTTTATTCCGGTTGGAATAAAATTTGGTATTTGAGGCACTTTTGGTATTCTAAAGGTCAAGTTCGTCAATGGGTAAAAACGGACAATGGGAAAGGGGATTTAGAGGCAGGGCGAAACACAAAATTTGGTACATCTCACAAGTTAAGTTGTAGGTACTAAGTTTTACTGTAATTTTGTTTCTTATCATTTTTCTGTTACACTAATATTTACAGAAATATTTACAATTAAAGACTGAAAGTTAAAATTCTATGTATCTCTGTTCACATTAGAGTTTGAGAAAAATAATCAGGTAATAAATTGTAGCAAACATAATTTTCTACATTTTTACTCCTAATACATTTTTTGATTATTCTAATATTAAGAGAGATATTTTATATTTTGTGCTTGTTTGACACAAATACATGAAATATATTTTATAAAAATCCAATCCATTTAATCAAAAAGACAATTCTTGCCCAAACCTATTACGTATAATTTTTATACCTAGTATATGTTAATATATAAGGTATATTAAGTTTAATCCCGACTTTGTAACGCTTAAGAATATTGATCGTAGGGATGAATGTTTGTTATATGTGTGCATAAAATTCGGCCATTTCCACATATCCGTCTGCCTGTCTGTGAATTATCGTGTCTGTGGACACCTCCTCTAAATGAGTATCCTCTAAAATGTTAAAATAATTAATTTAACCTTAGGTATTTCTGTTTTTCTGTATTGTTTGGAGCTTCACTTTTCGGAACAATTTAAAATAAAAAACAAAAAATATTTTGTGAAATTTCATAAAATTTTTACTGTTTTATTAACAAACTATCTTACCCGACAGTCGTTGTCCTGACCAAATTTCAATAAAGGAAGTGATACAAAATCCCATAAACAAGCCCTACAAATTTTCTCGAATTTTCCAATAATCCGGGTAACTATTAAAATTTTTGTTTTACTAAAAGTTCTCCATTATTATTTTCTTTTCTTATTCGGACAATTACGAACATTTAAAAAAACTTTGCGAAATCGGTCCAGTCGTTCTCGAGTGATGCACTTTTCAACGAACAGCATTTAATTTGTATTAGATAAATATAACTATTTTAATAATATTTCATGCAGTTTGCCAATTTGGAAAATGTGTTCATTGTGTATGTAAATAATATTCTACCTAATACGTATTCTGATTGAGATGTTTCAATAGATCCGATTAAACATGGCAATTATCATTTTAAAAGACATAATATATTTATGAGAAGTAATTGCATTCTTGTTCACCTGCTAATAATTTAAGTGTATTTATTCATTCAAAATACTATGTAGACAAGGTAGTGTATATACACACTCAAATCTAATAGAATTTTTAAATATATGAATAATAAATTACCACAAATATGATTCCGTTAGTAATTTATTTATTCTCGCCTAAAACCATAATAAAAAAGTATATTTAAATTTGATATCTTCAATCAATATATCACAAATAATCCTACTGAAAACAGACAGGTTTTGGTATGAATAAAATTTCGAGCAGAATGTACACAAAAGTACAGTACAATATTAGCAAAAAATGTAGAACATCATTATAACAAATGTTAGTTCCTATATATGCATATTAAACGATGCATATACGATACGGCAGTTCTGTTATCTAGAGCACGGTAGTGCGCAAGGCCGAGTTAACAGAACTAATCAAATAATTTACTCGTGTTCGAATATTAGATAAATCTAACCTTGAAACTTTTATTTGTTTTCATCAAGGGGCAACGCATATTTTATGTATACAGTGCATACATAGGTAATATCAGTTTTAAGTATCCTAAGTCGCTGATAATATTTGTAAATAATAAAACTAAAGAAATTTAACTTCCTTCGTGAGCTTATGTGGGTGATATTCACAATTTTTTTTTATTATTGAAGAAAACACCTAGCTTATTAATATTATGCTCAGAAAAAAATTTAGAAGTAAATTATTATATTTTCAACTAGCTAACATCTTCGGCTTTGCAGTTCGCACGTTACTCATTTTATATTGTTACTTAAGTTGAATGACAAAATACTATACTGTGACTGATTATTTTTATCTCCATTATTTACTTGTGGCGATAGAACAATAAATCTACTCCATAATATTTTGCAACCAATAGATCCACGTACATATTCTTATTTACGGTAAAGATAGCACACATGAAGAAATTCTTTCTTAATGCTTGTTTTCCAGACTTCCTTGACAAAACGAGAGACAGGTCGACTAGTATTAATAACACATATAAAAATTTGATAAATAAATTTTCACTAAGAAGCAGAAAATCTAATCCGTATACTTGTTATCGATATTAGCCTAGTTTCACAAACAGCCAGACGGACGCCGGCATTTTCTCTTACTTTATGTATAATTTTCTGCAGAATTTAATTGCTTTAGTTGTTTGCCTAAAACTTTCAATTTTCTTTACTTAAAAAATATAGCTTTTAATGTTGGCACCAATTGTTGGCTAGCAAAAATTTTTTTTAAATGTCCATTGATTTTCCAAAAAAGTGACCTCTATTAACATTTATATAATATTTAACATTTTAATAAATAGATTACTGAAAGTGCCAATGTCAACCAAAAATTAATTTAAAGAGATAAAGCATATTAAACACATTGCAATATTCAACGGCTACAATCCAAAATTAATAAGCAACATGATTCGTAAAATTAAATTCAAAATTTTAAAAAGAAACTCGACACTAACACCAGAACGGAACAACATCGAACAAAAGAAATGTTTCAACCTAACGTACTTCCCACCTTGTACGAACAAGATTAAAAAATAAATGGAGGATCATAATCTAAAAATAGCACTCGTGAGCAAATACAAAATTAAATAGATCCTCAGTAACCCAAGGGACAAAATAGAAAACGAAAAAAAAATCGAGAATTTATAGCATAGAGTGCCCTTCGTGTTTACAAACATACATTGGCCAAAGCAAATTTTAACCCGATTCAAAGAACGTATGGCTCATATGAAATATGGCAGGTTGGAAAGATCCTGTGTAGCGGCTCATATTATTGAGAATGATCATAAAATCGTCAAATCCAATTTATAACTTGTAAAGGCAGTACAAAATCCTCCAGAGCTGGATGCATACGAAAGCATTTACATTCAGAAATTCAAAAGAAATATTATGAATATAGACAATGGACCGGTTCCAAATCCAGATTTAATAAAAATTTTACGGATGTTAAGAAAATTAAATTGAACGAAAGTAATTTTAACAAGAGTACTTTCAACAAAATTTATTATATTTTAATTTATTTAGTTTAGTTTTTTATTTATTTATATTTTTGTCTATTGATTTCAATTTTCTATCTATTTCTAATTGTCAAAGAATAAATTACGACTTGCTAATTTATACCGATGATGACTACTTTGTAGTCGAAATACGTATCTATAATACAAAAACTGGTCGAATATGAAATTTTAAAATGGTCGTGTTGTAGGTGGGTGATAGAAAAGGACCACCATTAAAGTTGGGTGCTGTAATGTACTCGATATCTTAGATGTCTTCCATATTTAGATACGTATGAGTACAGTACATCTTTTCCTGTGTTACCATGTAACTACTAACAAATTCATCAATTATTTCGTAATTATTCTAATTCTGAGGCTAAAATAAACATTGATTCTATAAATTTACAATATAAAATCTTCCTTAATTGATCTTTATCTCAGATTGGGTTTTAGATCAAAAGTACCACGATATCTTGCTTTATTCTAACAGACAAAGGAAAAATGAGGGAAACTAAGTTACTAATTACTCTCTTGATAATTTGTAAAATAAAATACGTCCTAAGTATAGTTCTTATACACATTTTTAAGATATTCTTTTCTACAGGTCTCGAAAACTCGAATAGAAACATCCTCAATTTATTTTGTTTAAAATAGAAAAAAAGGTATTAATTAGAAATTATGAATTTTCAAGATTCTATGATATTAAAATATCAAGGCTTATTAGATAAATAATTAAATCTAATAAAAGTTATCGTTTTCCAATTAAAAAAATTCGTTAGCGAATTTCCTTAGATACATAAATCACTCTCTAGCGGTCATAATTTTAGTGTGATCAAAACGAAATATAATATCTGATATGAATTTAGTATTTGCAAAAGTTAAATTTATTAATAGCCAAAATAGAACGATAAATAACGATTTTAGTTTATAGTTACTATGGAAACGACAATCAAAATTGACATTTCAAAATTAAAACAAAATTTTAATAAAATAATTTTATAGTTTATTTTAACCAACTCCAAAAAAAGAAGGAGGAGATTCTATGTTCGATTGTGAAGTAATGTAAGAACTAACTGACTTACATGTTTGAATACCCAGTATATACTGAGTTGTATATCAATGATTAAATTGTTAACAATTCTTTCCGGGGAACATATAATCACAAATTATGAGAAAACTATTGAGTTTTTCTTTTTCAAGCAAAACTTATATATTTTAAAAAGAAGATTTTCTGTTAACATTTTTTTTCTACCTCGTACGATTTCAAAGATGTGTACATACCCCGCCCCCTTCAACCATTTTGCCCAAATATAGTCCGATTATGCCCATTATCGAACTTGACCTTACTTTTTTGCTCTAGAACACATTTCAGCTCATCATCTCTTTTCATTTTTGGCTTATCGTGTCCACAGACAGACAGGCGGACATGCGGAAATGGCCAAATTTTATGAACACATGTATAAAAAATTCATGGCAACGATCAACATTTTTAAGCGTTACAGTCGTGATCAAACTTAACATACCTTGTATATTTACATATACTAAATTATATGTAATAGGTTTGGGCAAGAATTGTCTTTTGGATTATATCTGTAAATTGTTATTTTTAGCTTTTTAATAAAGTGACTTTTTGTGTTTTTTGAAGTCGATTGAATTTTTTTTTTCAAGTTTTTACAATAAAATATATTTCATGTATTCGTGTCAAACAAACACAAAATATTAAATATCACTCATAATATTACAATAATCGAAAAATGTATAAGGAGTAAAGTTGTAGAAAATCAAGTTTGCTACAATTCATTACTTGATCATTTTTCTCAAACTGTAATGTGAACAGAGATATTTAGAATTTTATCTTTAAATCATTAATTGTTAATATTTCTGTAAATATTAGTGTAACAGTGATAAGGAACAAAATTACAGTAAAACTTAGTACCTACAACTTAACTCCTTCCATTTTAAAAAACTACAAATGTATATATATGTATATATGTATAAATATATATATATATATATATATATATATATATATATATATATATATATATATGTCGGAAATTTATAATCGGGAGCATGGTCGTTTGAACCAGTATATATGTTGTCAGGCATTGTTGTTTTTTTATAAAATACAAACACTTACCAATTTGCAATAGCACACTCAAAACTGCATTTTCACAAACACGCACTAGTCTACAATAATACCCGGTGTCCCGAACTTTCACAATCAGTAATCACAAATAGTTCAACCTACGACACAGTAAGTTGGCTCCAGTTAACAATACAGATACAACACGAATAATACTAACAAATGCCATACCACGGTTATCTCATCAATAAACATAATTAATTATACTAGTCCAAAAGGGCTACCAACAATCCAAACGCTATTTCCATGTGATGCTATTTTCATGTAACTTTCAGCAGAGTTCAGTTGATACTAATACACAACTGCACGATACGGTCTGTACTCGGGTGCTGTCCTCTCAGAACTGACTGTCCTGCTTCCTTTTTGAAACTCACCCCCCTTCCTTGATGTTTGTAAAATTGTTGGAAGGGGGTCATTCTATTACTACATTATATTTATGTACCATCTCTGGTATATCACAAAAAGAGGTTTATTAACATCCGTACCGTACAATTTGCATCTAAGTAGAGAGCCGCACGTGCTCCCTTCGACCGAACCCTTACTTACTGTGTTAATTGATAATCTTAAAGCAATTATTCTTTATTGCACTTTTAGACAATTTATTTTATTCTAAGAATATATAAGTATTGAAAATATCTAATTTCCGGACCTCTATGTCGGACATACTGTAATAAAATAAACCTTTTCTTAAAAAATTAGTTTCTTTGTACTTATAAATGTAAGTGTTTAAAATCTCCAAATGTGAATTTGTCCTTTGCACAAATTCAACATCCGACACGGCCATTCTGACGATCACACGTCCCCGTGTGTATCCAAAACTTTAGCGTTGTTTGGCGTTAGACTCGATATTATAGATACTACATTTCACTTAAATCATAATCCATAAACTTAGTAGTCCAGTCCAGCAGCCGAGGATGATAGATAGAATTTGTTTAATGAAACTAATTTTTATTTTATTTATTTTTTATTTTTATTATCTCAAGTGCCAGTTACATCCTATGAGCTATCAATCTAATGTAATGAAACTGTTACTCTCATGCTTACACATAATCACATCTAAATTTCTTTAGACCCCGTTACCATATGTATGGTGTGTGGGAAAATCATGGGAACCCCATTACTGAATACATCGTGTAAGGCTTAATTCATTTTACAAAACGCTTACACATAATCACATCTAAATTTTTTTAGACCCCGTTACCATATGTATGGTGTGTGGGAAAATCATGGGAACCCCATTACTGAATACATCGTGTAAGGCTTAATTCATTTTACAAAACGCTTACACATAATCACATCTAAATTTCTTTAGACCCCGTTACCATATGTATGGTGTGTGGGAAAATCATGGGAACCCCATTACTGAATACGTCGTGTAAGGCTTAATTCATTTTACAAAACGCTTACACATAATCACATCTAAATTTCTTTAGACCCCGTTACTGAATACTTCGTGTAAGGCTTAATTCATTTTACAAAATGCTTACACATAATCACATCTAAATTTCTTTAGACCCCGTTACTGAATACTTCGTGTAAGGCTTAATTCATTTTACAAAATGCTTACACATAATCACATCTAATTTTCTTTAGACCCCGTTACCATATGTATGGTGTGCGGGAAAATCATGGGAACCCCATTACTGAATACATCGTGTAAGGCTTAATTCATTTTACAAAACGCTTACACATAATCACATCTAAATTTCTTTGGACCCCGTTACCATATGTATGGTGTGTGGAAAAATCATGGTAACCGTGTAAGGCTTAATTCATTTTACAAAACGATTGTCAGTGCTCATCAGAGCTCTCTACTGAATCGTTTTCAACATCGTTATCAGAATCACAGACATCTAACTCTCTAGGAATGTAACCCTCCGGCATGCATCTCAATTTATCATGACTGTATTTGTAAGTCCTTTTACCTTTTACTGTTTTTTTAAAGTGTATCTATCTCCTTCTAAAACCTCTGCCACTACAAATGGGCCCCTAAATTTCGGTTCTAATTTAGTTTGGTTTCTTTCTTCTCTTTTTAACAATACAAAATCACCAATATTGAATTTAATTATTTTTGCTTTAGTTTTATCGAATCTTTTTTTTTTTTTTTTATCGTATCTAGCATTAGCTTTTATATTATCTACGGCCTGCTGTGTCACCTTGGAGATATCGTGAGGTCTCGCTAAATTACGAATTTATAACTCTAAAGGACTGGATTTAGTTACACGATTGATAGTACTATTAAAACCCAATTGTGTTTCTCCTATCGCGTCTTTCTACGACCGTGCAATGGTTTATACAGATATTTCGCCATTCCTTCAAATCAAAATTACTCATAAAACCCCTCAAGCGCTTTATCCCAGTCCAAGTGCATAATTGACTGATGCACACTCTAATAACGGACCAACGAAACCCCTTGAAGCGATGGCAAACAATAAGCTTTTTACATTTCTCCGAGTTTTGCGGAAAAGGATACAAGATCGCAACTCGTATGTTTTTCGCGATGTCTTCCGCAATCACATCGTTCTGTAACCCGGTAACAATTTTCTAGATTTGACGATCGCGACGTTGTTCGGTTAATAACGAATCTTCCGACTCTCAGCTAGATTAATTTCCTTTTATTTTCTTTTATTTACTATTTTATTATTAACATCTATTGGATTTCGTCAAAGGAAATCTACAAGAGTCATTCGTTTACCCGCACGATATATAATTTCAAAAGTAAAGGACTACAAGAAAGCCCATTATCTGTGGACTTGATCATTTAAATTTGCTATATTTTGAGATACTTTTAATGAGTTACAATCTGTAATGACCACAAATTTCCGCCCGTGTAAATAATGTCGAAAATGTTTTAATGAGTTTACTACAGCTAAAGTTTATAGTTCATAAGAATGATCTTTACTTCGATCTTTTGCCTTAACATAGCCCTAAACCCATTATAGCTAGCGTCAGTATGGAACTTAATAGGGTAATTAGAATCAAAGATAATTGATACGAGTTCTTTTGTTAGAACAGATATTACTTTTGGCGTATTTTCTCATGTTTATCTTGCAATGATATACCAGGCACTGATCCCACTTCTGATGTCGGAAATTTATAATTGGGATTATGGTCGTTTGAACCAGTATATATGTTATCAGGCATTGTTGTTTTTATAAAATACAAACACTTACCAATTTACAATAGCACACTGAAAACTGCATTTTCACAAACACGCACTAGTCTACAATAATACCCGGTGTCCCGAACTTTCACAATCAGTAATCACAAATAGTTCAACCTACGACACAGTAAGTTGGCTCCAGTTAACAATACAGATACAACACGAATAATACTAACAAATGCCATACCACGGTTATCCCATCAATAAACATAATTAATTATACTAGTCCAAAAGGGCTACCAACAATCCAAACGCTATTTCCATGTGATGCTATTTTCATGTAACTTTCAGCAGAGTTCAGTTGATACTAATACGCAACTGCACGATACGGTCTGTACTCGGGTGCTGTCCTCTCAGAACTGACTGTCCTGCTTCCTTTTTGAAACTCACCCCCCTTCCTTGATGTTTGTAAAATTATTGGAAAGGGGTCATTCTATTACTCCATTATATTTATGTACCATCTCTGGTATATCACAAAAAGAGGTTTATTAACATCCGTACCGTACAATTTGCGTCTAAGTAGAGAGCCGCACGTGCTCCCTTCGACCGAACCCTTACTTACTGTGTTAATTGATAATCTTAAAGCAATTATTCTTTATTGCACTTTTAGACAATTTATTTTATTCTAAGAATATATAAGTATTGATAATATCTAATTTCCGGACCTCTATGTCGGACATACTGTAATAAAATAAACCTTTTCTTAAAAAAATAGTTTCTTTGTACTTATAAATGTAAGTGTTTAAAATCTCCAAATGTGAATTTGTCCTTTGCACAAATTCAACATCCGACATATATATATAAATATATATATATACATATATAAAAATTTTAGCGATAGTGATTTGTAATATCGAATAGGTAAGATCGATGGACATTTGAAGAAATTTTTACGAAATTCCAACATTGGTGCAAAAACAATAGCTGCATTTCCTTTGGAGGAAATTCGCTAAAAAGAACAGAAAATTATCATTTTAAATCTAATATGATGATGTGAATAAATGTACCGAGTGTAACGAGTGATGAAAGTATTCGGCCAATATTAGAACTAGTCTTCAAACCTAGTTGGAAAACTTCTTTTCTTTAAAAACAAAAATGCCATTTTATTTTATTTTATTGTTTATTATGCATATTTGAGTTTAGTGGTCTGCATATAAAGGTTTAATTACTCTAACGTTTAATATTAAAAGCGCTCTGCATGTACACATAGGACGAATTTTTACTAAATTTAAACTTTCCATTTTGAGTGCAAACTTTTTGATACAAGTATACAAGTATACACGTACTTTTAATATAAAATACCCGACAATCTTTAAAGGTTAATAAAAAATATTAGGGATAAAAAATACATAATATATGAGAGAAAAATTTATATGTGGATGAAACATAACACCTCGTAAATTCAACATTGAAAACCATAATATTCATTCTCCCCATTCACTTGTCCCTTCATTTTAAATCACAATCACCTATCTACGTATTTGTATATAGGTTGGTGGTGTACACTTATATGGGTTCGGTTTCGGATGAAATTTTCCATTATCATAAAACTATTATGATTTTTTTTTGTAGGTACTATTGGTGAAAAATTACCTGTACTATACTTTATAATAAATACATATATACGATCAAATTTGATTTCAGGAAAAAAAAATTTTGACTTTCGTACATTTAAATTTTGTATATGAAGAATCAAATCATTTTTATAATTCGATATCAATGAGCAGTCACAACTTTCTGGTTAAGAAATTAGATAATTTTTTTTCAAATGCATTTTGGATGACGCACATGACAAAATAAAAATTACGAAAAAGTTTCGAAAATATTTTTTATTATAACTGGGTAGATGTGATAACCATGCATAAGAGGATTTGTGTCGATATGAATTAGGACGCCTGACAGATGTGAAACATCGAAATGATTTGTTGTACGTACTGCTACCTATGAATGAGTTTTATGAACCTGTATATGTACTGCCATCTAGGAGCAACTTTTTAAAACTGATTTGTTATAATAAGTCACCTATGAACAACTTGTTGATCGAGCTCGTGGCGACGCGCCGCCTGGCCAGCAGCCGGCCTAACCCGCGGCATTAGATATTTCACATCAAAAAACAAAATTAATTATATTGATGCAAAGGCTGAAATAAAGTAGCCCTGCCTATCGTTTGTTTTTGAACACTATGTTTTTCCAAACAAAAGCGTTTGAAATTCCACGATAAAACAAAATTAAGAAAAGTTCTTTTTAAAGGCGGTTATATATGGATAGTGAAGACACATAGAGAAACAAAAATAATTGATTGCTCTATTTTATTTATTTGTGCGTACTGGTAATGTGTGGAGGTATTCATAATGATATATTTAATGATACTTTGAAAAAATTTTGAGAAATGTTTATAATATTTCGTTATTAGGTTAGATCCATTGTATATGTGTCTAGAAACATTATTTTTATTCCACAAGTTAAACTTTGAGACAACTCTGATATATATTGTGTCATGTCTGATTCCAGACTTTGACAACTATGCTTTTCCAGGATGCTCTGTCCTGGGCTTTATGAATAAGATCTGTGGTGGTTTGAAGTTTTGTAATTGGCAAAATGCTGTTCAAAAATTTTATTCTTTTTCGACCTCTTCCTCTTTTTCCAACCATTTTCCCTGTTAAAGAAAGGTGTTCTAGCTTTTGCATTCGGATGATGTGACCAAGAAATTCCAGTTGCCTTTTTCGAATCCATTTTATTACGCATTTATCTATTCCTGCCTTTTTCCACACTTTATCGTTTGAAACAAAATCTTTCCAACTAATTTTGAAGATTCTTCTCCAAAACCACACTTCGCAAGCTTCGATTTTTTTAGCTATACTTTCGCATATAGTCCAAGTTTCACATCCGTATGTTAGAACCGACCACACACAAGTCTTTAAAAGTTTATGTTTAATGTCTAATGTCACTGATTTATTGAAAAGAACTTTTTTTAATTTATTAAATGTTACTTTGGCAAGGGTAATACGTCTGTTTATTTCCTGAATACACTTTCCGTCATAAGTTATTAAGGACCCGAGGTATACATGTTTATCACTTATTTTAATATTTTGGTCATTCAGTTTTAATGAGGTTTCTATTTTGTTCTTTGAAATGACCATTCCCACCGTCTTCCTTGGGTTTATTTCCATACCCCATTTTTTGTTGGCTTCCTGCAAATTATCCAGTAAATACTGCATTTTTTCTTCGCTGTCTGCGATAAGAACTGTATCGTCGGCATACCTAATATTGCTGATATTTTTCCCCCCTATTGTGATACCTTCAATGTCCTTGATATTATCAAAAATTTCTTCGGTGTATATATTGAATAGAGCTGGCGATAATATACATCCTTGCCTCACTCCTTTTTTTATATTGATTTCCTTCGACATACCAATTCTTAACAATTCTTAACTTTGCTAATATCGTTGACGCATAAAATGTGGCTGAAAAAGAAATTATACTTTTTTGCAGAAATAAATAAATGATAGTTTTTATTGACATAATTTTCAACTGCAAAATAATGATTAAACAAGAAAAAAATTCTTAACGCAGGAGCTGCGTCAACTTAGCGAATTTCCTTAGAATACATAAATCCCTCTCTAGCGCTCATAATTTTAGTGTGATCAAAATAAAATATAATATGTGATATGACTTTAGTATTTGCAAAAATTAAATTTATTAATAGCCAAAATAGAACGGTATAACGATTATAGTTTATAGTTACTATGGAAACGCCAATCAAAATTTTTACAAAAAATACATTAAAATATATTTCATGTATTCGTGTCAAACAAACATAAAATATTAAATATCTCTCTTAATATTAGAAAATAATCGAAAAATGTATAAGGAGTAAAAAATCAAGTTGTTTGATTTTGAAGGTTAATGAAGGTTAAGGTTAATTCATTACTTGATCATTTTTCTCAAACTCCAATGTGAACAGAGATATTTAGAATTTTCACTTTCAATCTTTAATTGTAAATATTTTTGTAAATATTTTTGTAAATATTGGTTTAACAGAAAAATGATAAGAAACAAAATTACAGTAAAACTGAGTACCTACAACTTAACTCCTGATCAATTTTTAGATTTTTCAAATATTAAGGGAGTTAGGCAAATTTTGTTTTCCCCCTCTCTATAAACCACCTTTCCCCTCGCCTTTACCTATTAACGAACTTGACCTTTAAAATACCAAAAGCGACTCAAATACTAAATTTCATTCCAATCATAATAAAACTGTAACCGCTAGAGAGTCCACAGACATTTAAAAAAGTACATATATATAAATTTATATATATACATACATATACTAATTTTAGCGATAGTGATTTTTAACATGTAATAGATAGGATCGATGGACATTGAAGAAGAATTTTTACGAAATTCCGAAATTCCATTGGTGCAAAAACAATAGCTGCTTTTCCTTTGGATGAATTGCGCTAAAAATTGTTTATTATAGTGTATGACGGGTAATATTAAAGATCTTGTCTAAACATATAAGGAAATATTATTGGCATTTTCTCAGAAATGGTCCACATTAAATTTAGCAACATGAAGACAGTTCTATGATTACGATTTGATACACTCTTGCTCTTTTGCACATAAAAATTGGAATGGGTAAAAATCAATCTGTTGTATTAGAATACGAAAACTAGGAGAACTTGAAAAAAAATTTCAAAAAATTTCTTTAATTGTTCAAATAGAGTAAGAAAAATACTAACAATGTTATCATCGGGTTATACATTATGCAAGGTATTCAAATTTTTTTAAATGTTATTTCAAGAAAGATAGCATTAATATCATAAATAATTATCATTTCTTTTAAAACCAGTGGCTACCAACAGTAGGACAGATCTATTATAGTATCTAGAGCACGGTAGTGCGCAAGGCCGAGTTTTAAGGGACACTTTGGACTTCTCACTACAGTGCTATATCTTATCGTTAATTTAGGCTCATTTTTTGGGTGCTGTATCTTTTGAACGGAAAGAGCTACAGGGTTGATATTTCGAATATAGATACTTTACGGAATTATAAGAACCAATGTTTTCAATCAACGTTAACGAATTAACCGTTAAAAAGTTATTTCACTTCAAAAACGCAAAATTCGCGGGAACGCCCACAATTCTTGGTAACTAATAGATCAAAATGATGAGCTACTTCCAGATATGCTGTAAAGTTGATATTGGGCATGTAGATAGCTGTAGTACCCAAACCGACGGGAAAATTGCGAAAACTGGAAATTTGTTTCGGAAAAGTGGAAAATTTAACATTTTTTTGTTTTAAGACTAGTTCAACGCAAACTACCATGTAGAAATCGATATATCATATATACCTATTAATTTTTATACCATATAGAAATAGACATTGCAATTTGAATACAGCAGTATGCGTTGATTTTAAAAGTTAAGCAACGGAAGCCTCGGAAAATTGGAAAAACATCCTCCAAAATTATGTTTTTCTGTTCTATAAATGCTATAAAGTTTGAATTTTCACTAATCGACCCGAAATAACGTCAAAATTAACAGAATATTTTGAAAAATTTCATTACCTACATCGCAACCACACCGAAAATGGGAAAAACATCCCTAAAACTTACCTCTTCACTTCTATTCATGATAGAAAGATCAGTTTTTTTCCATCACAACCCTTCGAACTTGGTAAAAACACCCCCAAAACCAACCTTTTTGTTCTATACATACAACAAGATGCAGTTTTTTGCAATCGACGCTTAATAGCTACAAATTAGGAAGTTATTTCGAAAAACTTAATATATTTTTTTGCAAACTCCCGAAAAATTGAAAAAACACCCCCCAAAATTACGTTTTTCAGTTCTATATATGATGAAATGATGGAATTTTGACCAATCGACCCGAAATAAAGTCAAGTTAACAGAACACTTTGAAAAATTTTTTTACCTATAACGCAAACCTCCGAAAATGGGAAAAACACCCCTTAAACTGCCTTAAGGCATTTTGATCAGACTAAAAATATGACCGCTAGAGAGTGATTTATGTATTCTAAGGAAATTCGCTAAGTTGACGCAGCTCCTGCGTAAAGAATTTTTTTTTGTGAAGTGGAGCCAACGGGTCAAGTCATTTCTTCAAAGACTATAACGTTGATAATCAATTATCTGTAATAAACGATTAGTTTAGAAGTCATAATCGAAACAAATCAAATAACATCTTATATATACTAAATTTTATATAGTTATTTTAATAAAAAATATATCACTCTTATTTCACATTAATTTGTGGCGTTTTAATAAAAGGCCTATGATATATGATCGATGAATATTATTATCAATAATCCAATGTATAAAATTTATGCTTTCTTTTCAGTTTTCTTTGGCAATAACACTGCTTGAATATTTGGTAATATACCGCCTTGAGCAATTGTTACAAATTATAACAATTTATTTAATTCTTCATCATTACGAATTGCTAATTGAAAATAAACTGGTTTATTTTTAAACAACTTGTTTACTTAAAAAAAGTTACATTGTAACAATACAATAAAACAATCAATGTTTTCTATTTGGAGTATTAAAACATACTGATATATTAATTTAGCTATTTTTTATTTAAATACTAAATGTCTATCTAATCAAAAAGGAGGCGGTAACCTTGTCAACAAATCAGATCGATATATGCTTCATATGTTATTTTAATTACAATTAAAGTTGTTAAATTTTCCGTTTGTAAGAAAGGTAAGTTTTCGAGAAAATCTTAATAAAATAGTTGCTTCTTAATAAGTGATGATATGGGATAAAGGACCGAGCTATTTACAAAGTAAATAGATCCAGACTTCATATAATAGTTGCTCCTTAAAAAGTGATGATATACGAGAAAGGACCGAGCTATTAACAAAGTAAATAGCTCTAGACTTCAAATAATAGCTGTTCCTTAAAAAGTGATGATATCCCATAAAGTTTCGAGCTATTTACAAGCTAAACAGCTCGGTAAACTATTTATTAAAAAAATAAATGAGGGGTAAATTAATTAAGTATAAGAAAAAATTTGGTTGAAATTTATGTCGTAAGTTTTCCCTTAGTATGTTTTTAAAATTTTATAACGCGGCAAGTTTTAAAATATTTGAAATCATCAGAAAAATTAACTTGCCGCGTCATAAAATTTTAATAAAAACATACTTTACAAAATATTGTACAGAATCTCATATATGTTAGGTATACAAGTGTTACACATTTAATTGTTTTATTAATAAAAACACAAAAATTGCAGGACAATTTTTAATGCGTGTTACCTCAGCACTCCGTCATTTATGAATCGATTTTGAATTTTTTGTTTTAAAGGGTTTGATTTCCCATTGTCCCCAATATTATACTAAAACCATACTATATTGATGTCTTAGCCCTGCAGAAAGCGAGCAGAGCCAGTTGACGTAATATAACGCGAAGCGGTCTCCTTTGTAAATGTGAATCTAAAATGAGTAAAGTATCGCGAAGCGAAAGAAACGCGTAGCATATGCGAAGAGAAACAAAACGCTACGCATTTTGTGCGATGCCTTCGGCTTCGTATATTTAAGCCTTTCAAAAATGATTGATATCCGACCAAAAACATAAATGTAAGAAAGGGCCGAGTTTTCGGGAAAATCCTTAATGTAATAGTTCCTTCTTAAAAAGTGATGATATGAGAGTAAGGACCGAGCTATTTACAAAGTAAATAGCTCTAGACTTCATATAATAGTTGCTTCTTTAAAAGTGATGATATGGAAGAAAGGACCGAGCTATTTACAAAGTAAATAGCTCTAGACTTCAGATAATAGTTGCTCTTTGAAAAGTGATGATATCCCATTAAAGAGCCGAGCTATTTACATAGTAAATAGCTTGGTAAACTATTAACTAAAAAAATTAATGAGGGGTAAATTGATTAAATGTAAGAAAAAATTTTGTTCAAATTTATTTCATAAGTTTTCTCTTAGCATGATTTTAAAATTTTATAACGCGGCAAGTTTTAAAATATTTGAAATCATCAGAAAAAAAAAACTTGCCGCGTTATATAAAATTTTAAAATCATACTAAGAGAAAACTTATGAAATAAATTTGAACAAAATTTTTTCTTACATTTAATCAATTTAATTTAATTAATTTTTATTTAAATAAAAAATTTACGTAATTTTCCTTTGTTTGCTTTGAAAACAAGTTATATTTAGACGAAATTCCAACATATATTATTTAATTAAAACTCTGTAATTTATTAGAAGGTTAATGTTTCTATGTAATTAAAACTGTTTCAAATGTCAAACCACCTGAATAATATTTCTACGTTTACAGTATATTTTATCCATCACTTTAGAAATAATGGAATTAGTTGCATGGGAAGCTTGATAAAGATACTAGCCTATTTGTTTATGCTAAATTTTTTAGTAATGATACAGAAAATTTAGAAGCAGTTATTCAAACTTCTTAAAAATGTATGATCTGATTGTTAAGAACTAAATAAAAAGTTAAAATTTTACCAAAGGATGAAACAACTAGCCTTCAATGGAAGTTTTATGTAATTATTTAGCATTCAATATTTTTGCATGGTTCTTCTATGTTTTCTTCAAATGAAGTGAATAAGATTGTTGCCGTTTTGAAATAAATAAATCAATACTTCATAACAATCAACTTCATAACAATGAAACACTTTTTCAAATATCACACGAACAAAACTGGTTTATAATCACTGTTCGATTACTTAACACATTTTAATTGTCTATATTATTACATTACCCTCAAAGTAACTAAGACTAGGTCGATATTAAGATAGTTCCAGCACTGTCTTAAATAATCAGGACAAAAACCCGGTTTGCTTTTATTATAGAACAAATACACACATACACAACACATAAATATATTCATTATTCATATATACAAATTAATGTAATTTTGAAGTGAAATATAATTTTAATCGTTTATATTTCGAAGACAAAACGGAAAACGCAATTATTTTTATATAATTTATTTAATAAATATTTATCTTTGCTATCCTAATTTTTTTTAATTCTGTCGAGTATTTTTTTTAATACAACAGATAATAGTTAGGCGGGCATGAAGTTTTATATGCTTCTAATGAGAGTGAGTGAGAGAGACTGATTACTGATTATTTTTTGGCGGTTTGATGTGGTTGTGCGTATTTTTCATTATTCTTTATAGTCAAGCTCAGCCGACATTGTAAAAGGCTTCACAAAAGCGAACTGACTTTAAGTCAAATAAGAAGAAACGAAACACTTGCGTCGGATGAAACACATAACAAATTTTATATGGAATTATGAAGGCAATACTTGATAAAATACGAAGTAGATCTTTTCGAATGCGACAAATGCTTGTTACATTTCAGTACGATTTTATCCGTATACATCGGAAAAACATAATTTTGAGCTTACGTTTTTAGGTTATTTTATTGTGTAATTGCATTCAAAATTTTCAAATATAGTATTTATTTATCTTCCGTAACAAACAAGCTCCAATAAAAGTGTAATCGTCTGCGATCGCATACTTTATTTCATATTTTTTAATTGTATTGTTATTCATACGGTTTTGATATGGCTTCTACTGAAGACTTCGGCCTCTAGCTAATACAGATTTAAAGTTTGTATAGACGGGTATTCAATATTTTGTTTAGATGAAAGTTAAATGAGTATCTCAATTTATATTGCATTCAAACATTTTTACAGTTTTATGATATACATTTATTTTTGTAAACGTGAACAACTATAGGAAGACTTAGAACGAAATATTTTTATTATCTATAGTTTCGTATACGGTACATACGAATTTTTATGTTGATTTTTTGTTTTATGTTTGCCTTACAATGATTATTTTTCTGCAATAGAAATGGAAATTTTTAGGCTTATGTTATCAACTTCGACAGGTTTTAGACAAGAGAAGAGATTTTGAGCAAACGATGTATGAATACAACTATTTTATGTGAATGATTGATTACTTTCATTCTTGGGATATATTATTTATGCACACGCAATGTCTTCTTTTCATTTAAGTGTCTGAAAAGTCATCGAACTATAAATAAATACATCAATTAATATTTTTAAAAAAAGTAACATTGTTTTTCCGACTTTTCTCAAATATAAAAAGCCTAAATACCAAGTTCCACGTTCAACTTCAAAAATGTCGTACTTTCCATAAAAAAATTAGCCCCTTATTTTACTATTTCAAGGAATCAATGTTCAAAAACGCAGATATAGCTGACTTTTATTTATAAACCGAAGCCTAAACGCCAACTTCAACGTTTCTTACTTCAAAAATGACGCACTTTCCATACAAACTATCGACCTTATTTTACCCTCTTAGGAGATATGCATTTTAGAAAATCTTTTCTTAATGTTTACCTGTGCTAACTCCTGTCATAAGAAACGAATAAGCAAAATTGCATGCTTCTAGACCCACGGGTTTGCAATACGTTTTAAGTTTTATAACACTGGAGCTTTTATAAAACTTGAAACGTATTGCAAACACTTTTTGTTGAGTTTCTATGAAAATTTATAAAAATTATAAAAAATATATATCAGAAACAAAAGTACTTTTTGCGTGATGCTCGAACAAAAAACCAAAAAAATAGAATGACATTTTAAATTTTATAATAGTAGCGATAAAAATTGATCCCCTTTATTCCTTTCTCAGCCAGTTTTTGTTTACATTTCGGTGCGGGGCAAAAGCGGCAAGTTTTTTCTAGTATTATAAAAGTTTATTGGTATCTTCGAATTACAATAATATAACAATTGATTTCTTACAAACTATGGTTCCTAGCCTAAGCTTTTCCTATAAACTGACATGCGTTTAAGGACATAAATTGATCCGTTTATACACCGTTTACAAAAATCTGCGTTTAAAAATGAAAAAATATTATTTAAAACAAATTCGCTACGCAGGAGCTGCGTCAACTTAGCGAATTTTCTTATAATACATAAATCACTCTCTAATTTAAGTGTGATCAAAATGAAATATAATATCTGAAATGACTTTAGTATTTGCAAAAATTAAATTTATTAAAAGCCATAATAGAACGACATATAACGATTATACTTTATAGTTACTATGGAAACGACAATCAAAATTGACATTTCAAAATTAAAACAAACTTTTAATAAAATAATTTTCTATTTATCTTATAGAATTAGAGTTTCTGTGGAGATATACCAAATTTTGTGTTTCCCCCTCCCTCTTAACCCCCTTTCCGCGCGTCCGGTTTTACCCATTAACGAACTTGACCATTAGAATACCAAAAGCCCCTCAAATACCAAATTTCAGTCCAATCGGAATAAACTGTGGAATAAAATCACTATCGCTAAAAATTTTAGCGATAGTGATTTTTAACATCTAGTAGGTAGGATCGATGGACATTTGAAGAAATTTTTATGAAATTCCTACATTGGTACAAAAACAATAGCTGCATTTCTTTTGGAGGAAATTCGCTAAAACAAACTATTGATTACATTTTTAAATTACTAATTTAATGGGTAAGCCATCGTTACCCATTAATTTTAAAATATTAAAATTAAAATAAAATAATAAATTATAAAATAATAAGTAATAGATTAATAAAATAAGGTAATAAATGATAAAATAATGAAATAATGAACTAATAAGAATAAATATATATAGTTTAGAAAAAGTAAATAACACGCTTTTATCACGCACTCAAATTATAAAACCAATCTACAATTCATTCCTCATCATTTTTGAAAACTCAAATGTGTACAGAGATATTCAGGACTTAATGTTTCAATCTTAAGCCGTCTATATCTCTGTAAATATTAGAGGAACAGAAAAAATAATAAGAACTTATATCAAAAATTATTGTTAAACTTATTGTACTTATTGTAAAACTAATGAAACTAATTTTCTACAACTTTACTTCTTATGTATTTTTCGATTTGTTCAATATTAAGAGATATATACCAAATTTTGTGTTTCGCCCGTCTTCTAACCTCCCCCCTCTTCCATTGTCGATTCCGGTCTTGCTTACCATAAAAATGCATTGCCATCCGAACTACATATACTCACAAAGTTTCATTTCGATACAATAGAAGTAGGTTAAAATTCACTTCAAACATTTTATTACACTATTAGTTAGATACAAGTGAAGCTAATATAAAAATCACTTAATATAGAAATCAATATAGAAATCACTCGCAATTTTGGAATCGTTGCATTTGTGCAAGCTGTGAGACTGAAACGTGCACCCAGATAGGAGCTGCATACGTTAGTATGGGGAGAATGCATAACTTGAAAAGTCGATGCATGAACCTAACCCAACTTACTTGTAGCGTTGAGTAGGGGGTTTAATCCTGAAAATGCTTCGTTTCCGAGAGCAAGACGTTTTGATACGTTTTATGTCTAATTCAACTGTCTTTTCAGGGGTACACCCAGCTACTCAGCGTTTTGAGTTTGATCGATTTCTGTCACAAACATCTTCAATTCTTGGGGTAAGAAGCGCAATTTTGCTTGCGAGAAAATAGGATTGCCTGACTTTTGGCGAGGTTGATTTTTATTTTTTATAACTTGAAGTTTTGAGTATGAATAATCGGGATTGGAAGCGGCTTGAGATACTTCTCGGTTGCCACAATGTACAATAAATTGCCGTATCGTCGGAGAGAATGACGTTTTCGGTTGCTTGGTCCTAAATATCGTTAATGTAAAAAGAAACAGACGGGGTACGGAGCCTTGTCGTATGCCGACCCCTTGGAAAGATGTACTTTGAGGGAGATAGATTTGAGATTTGCTGTTAGATAAATAGAAAATCAAGAATTTGGGGATATAGGTGGGTATATTGTGTTGGGTGACTTTGTGGATAAGTCCATCGTGCCATACTGTATTTAAAGCTTTTTCGATGTGCAAGAGCATCAAACCTGTGGATTTATTCTAATTAAATCCGGTAGCAATCCGGTATCTGTCTAAGGATGTTTTCATGCGACTGCAATCTATTCAAAACTACTTTATCCAAGACCTTACTGCTGAGAGATGGCAGCAAAATGATGGGTGGGTAGCTCGAGGGCAACTTTAGTTGCTTTCCGGGCTTTGGGAAATCTTTAGCAGATTTCCAAAGTTTAGGAAAATAGTAAAGTCTTAATAAAGAAAAGAAAGTTTAGAACGACAAGTTAAGTCTTAATTAAGAAAATAGCATGCAGTGTATATATAACCCAGTTGTGCACTATAGCAGTATAGCATTGGTTATTCCATCAGCACCAGAAACCTCCCTACGCTTTAGTTTCCTTAAAATGTTTCAAGCCTCATGGGATGATACGCATTCGACATCGATTGGGTTAATGACGAAAGATCGAATATTTTCCAAGGATTGGGAACATCTAGATCCGACAGAAGGTCACAATTCTTGAGTAACGCTAGTTCGATGATTAAACGGGGGCATCGAAGCATCATCCTCCTGCAGGTTCCTGCGAATAGGCAAAGATGAAGTTACGTTTGAGGGATTTTGTGGAGAGTGCACGCCCGTTAGAATTGTTAGATGTACAGTTGGAGGACGTGTGGCCAGCATTGAAATCACCCATGACCACGACTCGATTATGAGTTGTTAAAATTCCGTCAATATTCTCTCCATGTAGGCGTGAATCTGGGGGATTATATAAAGATATAACATTATATTTTCCGCAATAAGCTGAGAAAAGAATAGAGACGGCTTCCAAATTACCGTTTTCTGTAGGCAAAGGAGAGTGTTTGACGTGTTGGGCGTGTCGAACAAGCAAAGCGACTCCACCACCATTTCTGGTAGCACGGTCTCGGTGGTAGGTGAGATACCTGGGGATTCAAAATTTTATATCTGGAATGCCATTTTCGAACAAATGGGCAGTCATTTGGGAAAACACGAGAAGGTTTTCAGTATTTGTTGAATAATTTTTCCAGTTGTTTTCCACTTGAATCCTGAGTAGGATAAGTTCCATGAATTCGAGGGCTGCCTCTGAACTGAAAATGAATGAATAAATCATATATAATTACTAATCCGTATCCACCATCGGTCTCTATGCTGCGTGGAGGTGTTTGTGGGGCCATGGGAACCTCGGCTATGAAAAAGTTTGTGGGGGACAGGGGGGTGTTGCATTTGGCTGGTGTTGGTGGTGGAGCTGACAACTTCATCCTCTGCGCTGCTGGGCCTCTGGATGGGATTATCACTTGTTTTCTTTGAGGGAGGCCGTGAAATCTCTGACCAAGGACGTTAGTTATATTTTAGGGGCCGCCTTTGCGTCTACAAACTGCTGGCGTACGGGAGAGTTCATGACACTGGCTGGATGGGAACCATTGCAATTGCAACACTTCGTAGGATTGTCCTTTGGGATTTCACACTGTTGTGAATTGTTGTTGTTACCACACTTCACACAGCGTGCAATCCTCGACAGTTCCGTGATCCGTGCCCGTAGTTTTAGCAGCGATAGCACTGTACGGCTCCCCGACTGTTAACAAACCGTTGGATGGATACGCGCACGCTGCATATCCATCTTAAATTGAGGACGCTTTGAGCTTGCGTCCCGCTCTCAAATCTGACTAGACTAGACACGCGGACGCTCTCGTCTCCTGGTTTTGCTAATAGCATATTCTTGGTTGGTTTAATGCCCTGCCTTCTTAGCTCTTCACTCACCATATCTTTGTATGGTGACCACGAACTTTGGTTTACAAATTTAAAAAAAACCCGCTGTTTTTCAACAGGGGTAAAAATTCATTAGCAGATATTAGTTAGGTAACATCAAAATCGTGAATGGCAAGTTTAGGGGTCTACTATTTAATAAAAAGAGGTAAAAATTCAATAGTATTAAATAAAATTTCAAATAATTGTTAATAAACAATAAAATCGATCAAGTTTGAACATATTAGTGGAAATAATACCAAAAAAAACTTTTTCATTTATTCTAGTATTTTGAGCAAATACTTTTTTTTATTCAATTGTAATAATAATGAATGATAAATTTATATAGGCATGTGTTGACAATCATGACATGATGAAATCATATCTGCGACATCAATAGTCAATTCGAGAAAACGACATTTGTAATATAACTTTTTATATAACTTTTTTTTATTTTATAAGATTTTTATTTTTTTTAAATCACAAAACTGAGAAAATAAAAAAGATTCTCATATAAATTTATTTCTACATCATTAAACATATTAAAATGAACAATAATAAATTGTGATGATAATTTTTTTAGAAATACGTTAAGTTTATAAATAATATATTTGAAGGTAAAAGGTTTTACTTCATTAACTACATTTAATTTGAAAAACTTTTATTATTAGTTATTTTATTTACTTATACCCATAATAAACAGCTTCAAGTTTGGTGTTCTTCTATATTAATATTTTAATGGCAAGTTTAAACATTGAATAAAAATTCTTAGTAAAACAAACCGAAAACTTTATTGAAACATTTACAAAAAAGATACTAAAAACTCAACAATGAAAACGCTTTTTGGGTTAAGAATAAAAGCATTGTAGTCCGTCTATGTGTACCAATAATCGAAAGCTGACGTGCCCGATGTAGATATGTGCAAGTAAATTGGAAAGAATCTCCTTCAAAAATACTTCTGTAACTTTTTTCGAACAAAAACTTTTTATCACCGTATTAATAATTATTGTGGCCGAGTAAAACCCCCTCACAAGCTCATTACATATGTGCAGATTCAAACACAGACGTAATTACAGTGATTAGACAAGCTTTTGTCATTTTATATTTCTAATTCTTGTAGTAATTCTTGTCAGAGTTTTGCATTGTTTTAAATTGATCGAAGTTAAAAAGGCGTCGATTATACGGTCCACGATAAATTTGAATCGGAAGTGTACGAGTGTGGAAAAAGCGGCGAAGTAAATAATAGTGCCCCTTGAATATAGGCGGTTACTGTGATACGCCTACACCAAATTCTTCCACTTTCAGATCTTTTCAGGCAAATTTTTTTTTAAATTTATGGAAAATTCATTTATGTAGGACAACAATCTTAAGACTAAAAAACTCATAAAAATTATTGTACATTTTTTTTTAACAAAAGACCAACCTTCACTTAAAATTATAACTTGGTAAGATTTCCTTTTGATTTTTGAGAAATGATGGAGGATATTGAATGATGATAGTGCATCATAAAAACATATCCGTAAAGAATCTTTTTAACCAACGAAAAAAACGGAGGAGGTTCTAAAGTATATATATTTTTTTAAATTTTTTTATTTCTGTATGACCACGCATAACTTTTTACAGAGTAGCCCGATTTCGATAATTATTTTTTTGTTTAAAATGTTTGAACTGGTCAAAGGGTATAACACCATTGTCACCAAGTCATATTCTGATATGGGTATCCCATGGAAATCGAAGGAAATCCTTATTTTATGTCTGTTCACCGATTTCTCTGTCAATTGTGGATCGATTTTGAAAATTCTTTTTTTGTTTGAAAGGGCATACTCTCTAGTATACCTTCTTGTTTGTTTGTTTGGCGTCGATTCAAAATTATTTATGTATTTCCGTTAGTGTAGACATATGTTAGACTAAAAAGATTCTTCTAATTTTTTGCTTTTCAGTTCCTTTCTTTTTCCGAAGGTTTAATTTTTGTTAAAAGGTTTTTGTTTTACCACTATCTTAAAGTGATTAATATATGACACTTCATAAACTTGTGTGTAAATACATATGAAGATGACGACGATGATAATATTGTTAGGAAAGCAAGCATACCATAGCATACTACTTACTACCACCATACTAAACATAATATACTAATAGTAGTTACTTAGTTACACCATCGACAACCTAATCTGATCAAACAAACACTTCATATTATAATTGTCTTTAGTATATATCAATGACATATATTAAACCACACAGTCTATTGAGACTAGATGTGCATACAATTATTATTAACATAATATACATTATGTTTGCATGAAACTTTTTGCCATATTTGTTCAAATAACAACAAATTCTAAAAATTTTAAAATGAAAATTATACTTGTATTGACCCATGTTACTTGACGAAAATCTATTGTAACTATTAAATAAAAAAAATATTTGAAATTTTCGTAAAATCGATTGATTGAAATTGATTTTACGAAAATTTCAAATATCTGTTTTATTTAATAATGAAAATTATTCATTAGGGATAAGAAACAAAATGAAAAAAAAAATTAGTGTTAGTGCGATTCAAACGTCCCTTGAAAGGGTCTAAGATTTTCTAGATCAAATTTGTCATTATTAAAATGAAAACTAGTAATGAAAGCTGATTTTGTGTTTTTTATATAAATGTTTGAACATTGAACTTTTTTTCGAAATTTTCAAATTAGCAATAGGCCCTTTGTTGAATTTTTTTCAGTTTTTTTTTATTACCAGACAGAAATGTGCTAAAGTTTTTCGTTTGAAATGGGAATTATTAATCCAATATTTACATTCTGTTAAATTACTTTCTGTTTTTTGCTTACTTTTTAAGAAATCAGTTATTACATATTTGCCAAAGAACAACCCCAAACAAAAATTCTAGAAAGAGAAAATTCTAGAGTAACTAAAAACAATAAGACTTACTGCATAGTATACTGATAGCTATGAACAACAGCTATGAATCCCATGCAAAGTTAACGTACCGTTATTTCTTTTTTTTAATTAAAGATCTATTAAAAATATATAAGTTAAAAGAAATTAAAGTTTATTTAAATAATTTCTTTATTTTTTTTTTTTTAATTTGTTTATCGCGCGTTATAATCAAATTGAAATTCATGAGTAAAAATACAGTTAAAAAAATAATTTTCTTTTTCATTTTATTATTGATGTTTTTAAGACCTATCATTAAAAAAAAAATTTAATCATCTAGGTTGAAATGTACCCTGTTTATTTATAAAAATCGGTGACATGGTATTTTATTTATTGTTCGGAACCTAATTTTTTTAAGGGCTCAAATTAGGCACATTATTTTTAACATATAAAAGGCATACTTTGCCATTGTTAAAAATATGAAGTAACTTTTAGATTTTTTATTTTAATTAAAAGTTTTTGCGTTTCTCGAACTTTGGGAATATTTTTCTCGAATTCTAATAAACCAATTTTAATGTTCATGGGCTCATTTGTTCAAATGAGGTAAAATTCAATTTTGATCCTGTTGCGTCAGGAGTCGTTACGTAATAACTTAGGGTCATATTCCAGACGTCAAAATGAATCGATTTAAAAATTGCGGTTCTAAGCAACCTGCCTGAAAAATGCAAATTTGACTCTAGTATATGGACAAGATACATCGTAATATTTGACTCCACCAAAAGTTTGGAGATGGATCGAATGGACGTGCTTTTTCTAACTCGCCTTATTAATCTGCCGTTTGGAAATTAAACATAACAGTATTTCTATACCTTTATAGTATGGCAGCCTGTATAATAAGTTATTGTAAGCAGCTCTAGTATATCTAATGTTACATGAATATTATTGTTTCATATTATCGTAATCATCATACCAAATAGATTTATCTTCTTATAATTTTAATAGATGATACTTCAAGCATCCTTAATTTAATATCATGTTGTATGATAGGAAAATTGATTATTATTACATTGTGAGATAATAAATTACATAGTGTTTGCTATTATATGTTTTTTTTCGTCAATATATGGAAGTATATCTTTTTGAAAATGAGAAAACCTACATGATGGATTCATCATGAAACATACGTCTTGATGCTAATAGCTTCCCATTCATGGCGTTATGTTTCAATTCTTGAATATAATTGAAGGAAATATACTTTTTTTTCGAAGAAACACAAAAAATATTCAAAGATAAAAAAATACGCAAATTTTACCTTTGATTACACCTAAATTTAATTGATACTTTAAAATAACAGCGATGTTTCCATTGCTACAGTACAAAAGCACGCATTAATATCTAAGTGGAAATAATAGTGATTTATGAGCTTTTGAGTAAGTGATGGATTCATTGTTCTGTAAAGTAATGTCTCTTTTCTATAGAATTATAATAACATAATTACCACCCTCTTAAGAGCCGGGCGTTCTATATTCTGTGACCACCTACCAGACCGTGTTTTTGTCCAAAGTCCAAAAATCCAAAAAAAGAGAAGGTGATTCTATGTTCAACTGTAAAGTAATGTAACAACTAACTGAGTTAAATGTTTCAACTGAGTTGTATATCAATGATTAAATTATTGGCAATGCTTTCCGAGGAACATATAATCACAAATTATGAGAAAACTATTGAGTTTATGAAAATCTTTTTTAAACAAAACTTGTTTTTTTAAAAAAGAAGATTTTTTGTTAATATTTTTTTTTCTATCTCTTACGGTTTCAAAGATGTATAAATAACCACCCCCCCCCCCCCCAACGAGCGAAGGGAAACACGTTCCTATGGTTTCTAAGATACGAACTTGTCCGTACTTTTTTGCTCTAGAACACATTTCAGCTCGTTATCTCTTTTCGTTCGTGAGTTATCGGTTCCACAGACAAATAGACGGACATGCGGAAATGGCCAAATTTTATGAACACATATACCATGCATGCCTACGATCAATATTTTTAAGCGTTACAGTCGTGATTAAACTTAATATATCCTGTAAATTATACATAATAGGTTTGGACATGAATTGTTTTTTAGATTAAATCTGTAATTTATTATTTTTAGTTTTTAAATATAGTGACTTTTTGTGTTTTTTGAAGTCGGTTGAGTTTTTTTACAAAAAGTTTTTTACAAGAAAATATATTTCATTCGTGTAAAAGAAACACAAAATATTAAATATCTCTCTTAATGTATAAGGAGTAAAGTTGTAGAAAATCAAGTTTGCTACAATTCATTACCTGATCATTTTTCTCAAACTCTAATGTGAACAGAGATATTTAGAATTTTAACTTTCAATCTTTTATTGTAAGTATTTCTGTAAATATTAGTGTAACCGAAAAATGATAAGAAACAAAATTACAGTAAAACTTAGTACCTACGACTTAACTCCTGATAAATTTTTCGATTTTTCAAATATTAAGGGAATATGTCAAATTTTGTGTTTACCCCTCCCTCTAAACCCCCTTTCCCCTGGTCCGATTTTAGCCGTTACCTTTGACCTTACGAACTTGACCTTTAGAATACCAAGAGCCCCTCAAATAACAAATTTCATTCCAATCGGAATTAAACTGTGACCGCTAGAGACTCCACAGACATTATACATATATACACTATGTTTAATTTACATCTTCGTTTCATAGATCCCACGAATATGAGAGAGTACATATGTACATATACATTAAGCAATGTGTATGAGAAGGAGGTCTTATAGGTTTGATATACAAGCATATTTTTCAAAATATTGAATAATATTCATAACGAGTATGAGAGAGTACATATGTATACATTAAGCAATGTGTATGAGAAGGAGGTCTTATAGATTTGATATACAAGCATATTTGTCATAACTGTTCGAGTGGTCACCAACCACTCAAACCTATCAGACCTCCTTCTCATACACATTGCTTAATGTATACATTTGTACCCTCTCATACTCGTTATGAATAGTATTCACTATTTTGAAAAATATGCTAGTATATCAAACCTATAAGACCTCCTTCTCATACACAGTGCTTAATGTATATGTACATATGTACTCTCTCATACTCGTGGGATCTATGATACGAAGATGTAAACTAAACAGACGGTATATATGTATATATAAATTTTAGCGATAGTGATTTTTAACATCTGGTAGAAGAAATTTTTACGAAATTCCAACATTGGTAAAACAATAGCTGCATTTCCTTTGGAGGAAATTCGCTAAAAATGCTACAATCATATTTAACACATGTTAAAAACTTTTTTTTAAATGTATGATAATTCAATATTATTTACTATTAAAAACAAATAATAAATTAAATCACCACCATTATATTTCAAATAAAATCAAATTATTCCTCATCAAGTACGTTTTTTTCTTCTGTTACTTAATAATATTATTATTTTCTAGTATACAATGAAATCATGTAATAAATATAAAAAAATCATATAATCATAAAACCATATAATACATATAATAAAATGTATGTTTCGCTTGAAGTTGAATATGAAAAATGATTTTGTTCTTTCCTTTGTAGGTATGCATGTGTTAGTGAGAATTACTTTTGCTTTTTCTGTTAAATGTTAAATAAAAGATTAACTAATCCCTATCATCATCTCAAATTTTATTATTCAATCCATTAACTGTTCTTAACTTTGAGCATTTCTGTAATAAGACAAAAAAAAATAAAATTCTTGATAGTATTTCTTTTATGTCAATCAAACCTTAGAAGGTGAAAATAATTATTTAAAAAAGTTTTGAGTCTGGAACTCAGGCATGATTTGTAAACACATAGACGTTTTATTATAAACAAAGTGATTGGGTGTGTTTGGGCGGACAAAGTTCTTACTATCTTAAGTTAGATATTCAGAATATCTAACTTAGTTTTAATCCCAGAAACTTTGCAGATATTTAGCAACTCAGACTACGAAGCCATTTTGCTTAGTACCATCCGTATTAGTATATAAATAAATTTATAACCGACAAAAAAGGAAGAAACAGATTTATATTAAATAGATTATTTATTTATTTAAATATATTTAGGTACTTATATATGTGTTTTGTTATGAACTGTACGTAAACATAAACAAATACGACTTCTTAGTCAGCAAGTCTGTCCAGGTCCAAAAGCGCTCTACTCAGCCGCTTAGACCTTAATTTATTCTTATGCTGAGTAACTTAACTTAGGAAACTTAGAACTTTGTTAGCCCAAAATATACATAGGAGTCAAAATATAAATACACAATGACCTGTCAAAAGAAGAGTTAAAGAAAAGAAGAAATTACTACCCAAAATGATGGAGTATAGAAAAAAAGGAAACCATGCAGTCATGAAAGGTTGCAACCGAACAGTGAACGGCAAACTATATGGATCAGATTCACAAGGAAACGCAAACAGAATAGAAGCCCCCAATATAAAAATAAAGGCAAAAAAAACAGAAAGAAACACGCCCGATTCAAAAACGTCTAACATCTGCAGGAAAATCGAGCAAGGGAAACAAAGAAGAAAATAATTTGGAGCAGGTTACAAAAAAGATAAAGACTGCTAGAACCTATCACCAAAGATCAAGTAGTCTAGGTCAACATACTCTGGATAAATGGACAGACATGATAAGAATGACATGATAAGACATGACAGACAAAGAGGAGGAAAATTATACAAGGAACAATGCGGTAGGACAAGAAACCCCAATGAGTAGCAACCAAATCACCAAAATCAGTACCAACATAGTAACCGGAAAAATGGAAAACATAGGAAAGACGCAACATCTATAAATATCTGAACATTAAATACACAAACTTTACTTGGAGAAGGTAGGCTAGAGGTGTTTGAGCTGTCGTTGAGGAATGACGAGCGGGATATCATAGGTCTATCCGAAATAAGAAGAAAACAAGATGTGATGCAAGAGAAAAAATCAGGAAATATGTTATTACATTCGGGGGCCCAAAATGGAAACTATGGTACAGGATTTCTGATTAACACAAGGAATCTTACCATTATCCTGATGAATTGCACAGTTGGATGTAGAGCTAAACAATAAAAATTCTATATCCTACAGGTGCACTCTCCACTACAAAATCTTCAAACGAAGAGATTCGGCTTTTTCCTTCTGATAGGAGCTTTTAATGCCAGTATTGGATATCACAGAAGAGGGGAAGAAAATGTGATGGGAAGTAGGAACTTTGGTAAAAGAAAGAACGAGTTGAAAATTTTATAAATTTCGCAAGTGAAAATAACTTAAAGATACTAAATACCTTTTTTGGTGTAAATACCTTCCAAAATATCTCTGTCACCATTCTTAAAGAAATATACAAAAACAACAACATTGGAAATCAGTCCAAGTAGCCGAGCGTTCTAAGGCCTTATGTCTGCGCAGTATGCATACTTGGAAACTGGGAGGTTATGGGTTCAAATCCCGACATCGGCAGTTTTTCAATTATTAAGAAAAAAAAAAGGGGCGGTTAATTGACTAAACTGTCGGCGTATGGACAAGAACGAAGTAACCGGCTAGGCTTGAGAAAGTTTTCTGCAGTTTCCTTCACGAACTCCAGATGAATATCGGCATAGTTCCAATCATAGTCGGCTACAGCCGCATATCCTACCTATTCCTAGTCTATACACACAAATTCCTTCCACTCCACTCACATCCTCCTTTGGCATCACAATGGACCTTATGGTCGAAGGGTAGTCTGTGCAGGGCAGCCTCTACAATCTTTCTATCTATCTAACATTGGAAAACAACGGAAGGCACTTCAAAGTAAAGAAGGGAGTAAAGAAAGGTTGTCCCCTGTCACCAGATCTATTCAATGCAGTCCTACAAGGAATCTTCCTTGAACAGAACTGGGAACTTTGTGGTCGTAGAATAGATGGCACTTATCTAACACATCTAAGATTAGCGGATGATATTGTTCTTTTTGCAAGCTTCCCACAAGACCTAGAAGGAATGATTGGTGATTTGAATAATTTCAGCAAGATGAAAGGATTAGAAATGAATCCTTTCAAACCAAAGGTCATGTAAAACTTGCTGAAGCAATCTTACTGGACAATCAAAGAGTGGAATACGTTAGCGAGTACATTTACCTGGGACAGATCATATCAATCAGGACAGACAGGCGCAAGACACCCACAGAAGAATCACGTCAGCTTAGAAAAGATATTGATCACTTAAGAATAAAGTTAAGGACAACCACTCAACAATCATAAAATCCAAAGTCTTACAATGCTGTATCTTGCCAACTTTAACTTATGGATGCCAAACATGGGCTTTAACTTAAGCCAACGAAAATAAAATATCTAGCACCCTAAATAAAATGCAAAGATCCATATAAAATATACGGAAAGAACAAAGAATCAAAAATATAGATATAACTGGCAAATTAAGAACAAAACGGGTTGAGAAGGAAATAAAGAAGTTAATGTTCAAATTGGCTGGCCATGTTATAAGAATAGCTAAAACAAGTGGAGTAAAAAATTTACAGAATAGATACCCTTAGACAGGAGACGTAACACATAGTCACATCTAGATTTCTTTAGACCCCGTTACCATATGTATGGTGTGTGGGAAAATCATGGTAACCCCATTACTGAATACGTCGTGTAAGGCTTAATTCATTTTACAAAATGCTTACACATAATCACATCTAAATTTCTTTAGACCCCGTTACCATATGTATGGTGTGTGGGAAAATCATGGTAACCGTGTAAGGCTTAATTCATTTTACAAAACGATTGTCAGTGCTCATCAGAGCTCTCTACTGAATCGTTTTCAACATCGTTATCAGAATCACAGACATCTAACTCTCTAGGAATGTAACCCTCCGGCATGCATCTCAATTTATCATGACTGTATTTGTAAGGCCTTTTACCTTTTACTGTTTTTTTAAAGTGTATCTATCTCCTTCTAAAACCTCTGCCACCACAAATGGGCCCCCAAATTTCGGTTCTAATTTAGTTTGGTTTCTTTCTTCTCTTTTTAACAATACAAAATCACCAATATTGAATTTAATTATTTTTGCTTTAGTTTTATCGAATCTTTTTTTTTTTTTATCGTATCTAGCATTAGCTTTTATATTATCTACGGCCTGCTGTGTCACCTTGGAGATATCGTGAGGTCTCGCTACATTACGAATTTATAACTCTAAACGACTGGATTTAGTTACACGATTGATAGTACTATTAAAACCCAATTGTGTTTCTCCTATCGCGTCTTTCTACGACCGTGCAATGGTTTATACAGATATTTCGCCATTCCTTCAAATCAAAATTACTCATAAAGCCCCTCAAGCGCTTTATCCCAGTCCAAGTGCATAATTGACTGATGCACACCCTAATAACGGACCAACGAAACCCCTTGAAGCGATGGCAAACAATAAGCTTTTTACATTTCTCCGAGTTTTGCGGAAAAGGATACAAGATCGCAACTCGTATGTTTTTTCGCGATGTCTTCCGCAATCACATCGTTCTGTAACCCGGTAACAATTTTCTAGATTTGACGATCGCGACGTTGTTCGCTTAATAACGAATCTTCCGACTCTCAGCTAGATTAATTTCCTTTTCTTTTCTTTTATTTAATATTTTATTATTAACATCTATTGGATTTCGTCAAAGGAAATCTACAAGAGTCATTCGTTTACCCGCACGATATATAATTTCAAAAGTAAAGAACTACAAGAAAGCCCATTATCTGTACTTGATCATTTAAATTTGCTATATTTTGAGATACTTTTAATGAGTTACAATCTGTAATGACCACAAATTTCCGCCCGTGTAAATAACGTCGAAAATGTTTTAATGAGTTTACTACAGCTAAAGTTTATAGTTCATAAGAATGATCTTTACTTCGATCTTTTGCCTTAACATAGCCCTAAACCCATTATAGCTAGCGTCAGTATGGAACTTAATAGGGTAATTAGAATCAAAGATAATTGATACGAGTTCTTTTGTTAGAACAGATATTACTTTTGGCGTATTTTCTCATGTTTATCTTGCAATGATATACCAGGCACTGATCCCACTTCTGATGTCGGAAATTTATAATTGGGATTATGGTCGTTTGAACCAGTATATATGTTGTCAGGCATTGTTGTTTTTATAAAATACAAACACTTACCAATTTACAATAGCACACTGAAAACTGCATTTTTCACAAACACGCACTAGTCTACAATAATACCCGGTGTCCCGAACTTTCACAATCAGTAATCACAAATAGTTCAACCTACGACACAGTAAGTTGGCTCCAGTTAACAATACAGATACAACATGAATAATACTAACAAATGCCATACCACGGTTATCTCATCAATAAACATAATTAATTATACTAGTCCAAAAGGGCTACCAACAATCCAAACACTATTTCCATGTGATGCTATTTTTATGTAATTTTCAGCAGAGTTCAGTTGATACTAATACGCAACTGCACGATACGGTCTGTACTCGGGTGCTGTCCTCTCAGAACTGACTGTCCTGCTTCCTTTTTGAAACTCATCCCCCTTCCTTGATGTTTGTAAAAAAATATTGGAAAGGGGTCATTCTATTACTCCATTATATTTATGTACCATCTCTGGTGTATCACAAAAATAGGTTTTTTTAACATCCGTACCGTACAATTTGCGTCTAAGTAGAGAGCCGCACGTGCTCCCTTCGACCGAACCCTTACTTACTGTGTTAATTGATAATCTTAAAGCAATTATTCTTTATTGCACTTTTAGACAATTTATTTTATTCTAAGAATATATAAGTATTGATAATATCTAATTTCCGGACCTCTATGTCTGCAGGTTCCTTTATGTCGGACATACTGTAATAAAATAAACCTTTTCTTAAAAAAATAGTTTCTTTGTACTTATAAATGTAAGTGCACAATAAATATAAGTGTTTGCACAAATTCAACATCCGACATATATATATATATATATATATATATATATATATATATATATATATATATATATATATATATATATATATATATGTATATATATATATATATATATATATATATATATTTATATTTATATATAAAACTAGTAAATGTTTGAAATGCATTATGACTGCAGCAATAAATGAACTACGTGCTGCGAACTGAAAAAAAAGTGTAATATGCGAAATATGAACTATCACAAATATCAGTTTCCTACTAGAATTTAAAAAAAACTTGTTTTCTCTCACAAGTAAAAAATCGCCCCTGAAATGTTTTCTATAAAACCTCTGTAGTTTATTATTATTAATGTTTTGATTTTTTTTGTTTCAGATTCTGGGCTGTATGTATACTTCTAAGTGGTTAGAAATGTTTTGGTAAGTTTCCTTTAATAATGATAATGTGATAATGTTGTAATTTTTTACTTTACAAATTTTAAATTATTAAATTAAACATTGTATAAGAATTGAAAAATAGAGTTATTGGTATTTGGACCATAAATAAGAAAAATAAAAAATACTACATATTATATTACGAGCGACGTTTCGTATGTTTATTCATATTTCTTCATTTCTTAATGTTGTAATTCTATTATCATAATTATTGCATACCTACATGAAACAGTCTAGTTTTGTCAACTTTTAAAAAAATAACTACAATATAAATTCTTAGCCAATAATTTAAGATAAAATAAGTAAAAAATTATATGACTCCACTTGTTGTAATGAGAGCTGACTACATAAAAGTGAACTGATTTTTTCTCATAAGTTTCCCATGTTATCGTCAAAGCAAGAGCCGCATTTTGGTCTCAGGTGAAAGTTAAATTTTTTGGTCATTTAGCCTCACTTTTACTTCTGCAATAAACAAATTTGCAGAACTATGTTTTATGAGTTCAATTTCTACTAAAGTTTAACTACTTTACCGCTTCTGGGAGCGGTTGGTCCTCAACCAACACTTCTGGGAACATTTTCTTCCAATTTCCATTATCAAAATGTAATTTTTAGAACTTTGATCGACCGTTTTTTTTTACTTCAACTCTACACTTTGACTCCCCAACCACACTCTGCGCCTCACCTGAAACTTCTGCAAAATGCGGCACTTGCTTTGACGATATCATGGGAAACTCATGAGAAAAAAGCACGACTAGGCTCGATCACTTCACTTTTATGTAGCCAGCTCTTAGACCATAACAACTATAGTGTCAATATAAATATACAGATACACATCTCCACGTGTTCATAGTTTGTCGCTGATGTATGTATGGTTAAAAAATTATTAAAATTACCACTGTTAGTTTTTATCACTAATTACTATTATTATTAATAAAATTCCAACTATTTGCGTTCTTGATGTTTTTGTTGTTTATAAAAGACATATATTATAATGATGTTACCGTATATATTACTTATGTTATAGGTGTCCGATCTAATGTTCACAGTCTCATGCAATTGGATTTGTATCATTTCGCTAACATTTCTGTTGAACCAATTATTCACTGTCTATTGATTCACTGTCTAAGATCTTTGTATCAAACTGAAAATTGTGTGCCAGATCAAAATGATGAGCTGCTAGTGCCGCTAGTAGTCTTATCCCATTATATAAGAATATAATTCAAACGTTTATATCACACTTTTCAATGAACACTAAAGTGTGTTTCGTTATTTTCTCAAGGGGTATAGCCAGAATGCAACAAATATCTAATGGATGTTTGACCTTTTCGTTTCTAACGCTTTCGGAATGCTCGGAAATCGGAATGTTCTATTTAGGTTTTGTCCTTAAACTTGCCAAATAATTCGGTTTATAATTTTATATAGTCCCGCTTAAAAAACTAAAAACTATACATTTAATAATTTTAATTATGTTATTAACTGTAATGTTAAAAGTTAATGTAATAACCTGCGAATTCTATTTAATGAAATTACACATAAATTCAACATAAAAGTTTTACGGTTGTTCTTAATATATATTTTATTTAAACAAAATATTAATTTAAAACAAATTACTGCTCACTATTATGGTCTATGAACATAATTTGTAAATCACAATTAACGATATTTTACACAAAAATTTTACTTACGAAATGTTACAAATATACAATTTATGATTATTTATTTACACATGAATTAAATTTTAACAATTAAATAAATAGAAAATTACATTAAATAATATGAAGAGTTCTTATAAAGGTACAGACAGATCGATTACTTTCAGATGCGATTCCCGTGGACAATAATTGAACCTGAAGCCCCGTACGAGTAGCGGTAAAACTGTAACTTAACATATGAAAAAAACTGTCATCAGTATCAAAAATCATATAAACAAAAGATGGTATGATATTATTTATAATGATGAAATAAAGATATATGCTTCTAAAGCAATTACAATTTGCTTCAGTTAATGTTTGGATTTTTTAACACCCTATTCATAAAATGTAATATAAGCGGTAAGTTGAATTTGATGTAATTGGCACATTAATTAATCTTCAGCTCATATGATAACATATAATGATTATTATATCGTTTCACCTTCGTCAAGATTCCGAGAATTTTTGCCACGATTTTCATCAAATAAAGGACATTGCCAAACGACGTGATTGGAAGTTTCAGCCCGATAGCTACAATGGCAATTCGTGCTCTGAACGGTATTCACCTTATGCAGGGAGTAATTTATGTTACAAAGTCATCTGTAAATTGTAATCACTTACTTTCGTTCATAGCTGGTGAAGTGGAACAAATGATTTGGTTTTTGGTTGGAGTAAATTCTAAAGAATTATCTTCACTATCCTTTGCTTTTTTAGACTGATTCTCTTTGAGAATATTTTTAAAACAAATATTTAATATCAGAGAACGGAAGTAAAAGTTTGAACGGAAGTAACACTAGGATTGTTTTCAATATCTTCTTTGGCTACTGACTCATAAATAAAAATAAATAGAAAATTAACTAGATTAAAATATACTAGATTTAAAATATAATAAATTTTAAATTATATTGAAATTTCTCTTGTTAAAATTTCCTTCATTCACATTTATTCCTGTTAATTTTACTCTTATTAAAATTACTCTTATATTGTCACAGGATATGTTACTTGTTGCTAATTTGGTGACAGTTTCACTCTCTCTAAAGATGTCAAAATACAAAATGTGTTCACTGCGCAAGGTATGACTCAGCACCAATCAGGTGCGGTCATAGAATTGCATCTAAAGTCGAGCGAACATATATAAGTAGCGTAAAACCAAGATAGATTGTGAAACTGTCACCAAATTAGCAACAAGTAACATATCCTGCGACAATATAAGAGTAGTTTTAATAAGAGTAAAATTAACAGGAATAAATGTGAATGAAGGAAATTTTAACAAGAGAAATTTCAATATAATTTAAAATTTATTATATTTTAAATCTAGTATATTTTAATCTAGTTAATTTTCTATTTATTTTTAATTTTGTCTGTTGATCTCGACTTTATATCTATTTTCTAATTGTCAAAGAGTAAAGTACGACTAGCTAGTTTATACTGATGATGACTACATTGTAGTCGAAATACGTATTTATAATACAAAAAACTGATCTAGGTAAAGCGAATTTGAAAAGAATTTTAAAACTGTTGCAGACTATTGTGCGTTGTTATAGAGTATAATTGTCCATTTAAAAAATTTCTGAGTTGAACTACAATTATCTAAAAAACAAATTATAAAAAATGACTATGAGTTTAGAAGTTATTTATTAGCAAACAAATGTGGTGATGACCTTTGAGAGACCCTATATGTTTCAGTCAATAGAATGTTTCCAAAAAGCTAACGTTTCGAACGAACATGCTCAAATTACGTTATAGATGGCGTCAACTAAGAAATGTATAAAACTTGTATCAATTTGAGCCAAAGATAGTATGGTTAATGATGAAATATTACAGACAAAATACAGGAAACATTCATAAACTTGATCTCAGATTTTTATCAATAAAACGCACGCACATAATTTAAGCTGGTTATCTCTTTTTTTAGTTATAGTGTCTGCTGAAGGACATGCACATGGACCGGTGGATATAAGGAAATGGACACTTGGTAAGGTCAAATAACGTCAAATAAAGTCATATAAGGTCATTTTATGAACACTTGCACCAAAAATATTATTTTGCGATCTTATTACAAAGTCGAGACTAAACTGAACTATTTAGTGGTCCACAATTTTGATTAGTCTTGTAGTAAATGCTGAGGACAGATACAACATATTATTTAATTTTTATATAAGAAGAAGATATAACACGTTACATGTATTTACTATACATATATTTTTTAGAGGCTTCTTTGTATACTACTAACATGGATATAAAATATCTGTTATTTAAAAAACCATATTTTGACAAAATGGAAACCCGACTTCTATAACAAAACATGCACTAAAAAGTAAAAAAATAATTGCATATTCTTGTGCCAATTTTAGTTCACCTAAGCAAAAATTTTTAAATATATATGTACAATTATTGTTATTTTTGGAGGCGGTGTCAGCATAGAGAAATTCACATAATTTTTGGACACCGCCTCCAAAAATAACAATAATTGTACATATATATTTAAAAATTTTTGCTTAGGTGAACTAAAATTGGCACAAGAATATGCAATTATTTTTTTACTTTTTAGTGCATGTTTTGTTATAGAAGTCGGGTTTCCATTTTGTCAAAATATGGTTTATTTCTCGCTTTTTAGTGACTTTGAAGTTCTATAACTAGTTTTATTTGTCTAAATACGGGTAGACCTACTAAACGACTTACTAATTTTTAGTGAATTTTTTTATCACATTTTTTTTTACCCGTTTTTTTTTTTTTTTTTTAATTTTAAGAGCATTTTTTTATAACAGATTTTCAATTTTATTTACATGCATTCTGTTTTTTTTTTGTAAAAATTTTTTTTTTTGGGGTCGTTTTTTTTTTGTAAAAAAATTTTTTGAAGTCGGTTTTTAAAAAAATTTTCTTATTTTCCCATTATGAATGAGTATACCCTTTCAAAAAAAAAAAAAAATTTCGCATAAAATCGGTTATCACATATAAAATGAGGATTTTCCTCGATTTTCCGGGGATCCCCTCATTAGAATGCGATTTGGTGCCAATGGGACCAATGGGAAACCAAACCCTTTAAAACAAAAAAAAAAAATTCAAAATCGGTTCATAAATGTCGGAGTTCTGAGGTAACACACATAAAAAAAAAAAAAAAAAAAAATACAGACGAATTGAGAACCATCCTCCTTTTTTGAAGTCGGGTTAAAAAATATAACTATAATTTTATATATACATTTCTTTTTACAATATAACAACTACATATATCTATCTTTGTTTTAATATTTACAAGCCAAAATTTTTTTTCTTATATCTGACAACATCGAAATTTTAATTATATATTTTTAACCCGACTTCAAAAAAGGAGGATGGTTCTCAATTCGTCTGTATTTTTTTTTTTTTTTTTTTTTTTTTTTATGTTTGTTACCTCAGAACTCCGGCATTTATGAACCGATTTTGAATTTTTTTTTTTTGTTTTAAAGGGTTTGATTCCCGATTGGTCCCATTGTCACCAAATCGCATTCTGATGAGGGGATCTCCGGAAAATCGAGGAAAATCCTCATTTTATATGTTATAACCGATTTCTGCGAAATTTTTTATTTTTTTTGAAAAAGTATACTCATTCATAATGGGAAAATAAGAAAATTTTTTTAAAAACCGACTTCAAAAAAAATTTTTCCTTAAAAAAAAACCGACCCCAAAAAAAAAAAATTTTACAAAAAAAAACCAAATTCCTTGTAAAGAAAACTGAAAATCTGTTATAAAAAAATGCATTAAAAATTTAAAAAAAAAAAAAAAACGGGTAAAAAAAAAGTGAAAAGTGTTATAAAAAAATTCACTAAAAATTAGTTGGTCGTTTAGTAGGTCGACCCCAAAAAAAAAAAATTTTACAAAAAAAAACCAAATTCCTTGTAAAGAAAACTGAAAATCTGTTATAAAAAAATGCATTAAAAATTTAAAAAAAAAAAAAAAACGGGTAAAAAAAAAGTGTTATAAAAAAATTCACTAAAAATTAGTTGGTCGTTTAGTAGGTCTACCCATATTTAGACGAATAAAATCAGTTATAGAACTTCAAAGTCACTAAAAAGCGAGAAATAAAACTTATTTTGACAAAATGGAAACCCGACTTAACAAAAGAAGCACTAAAAAGTAAAAAAATAATTGCATATTCTTGTGCCAATTTTAGTTCACCAAAGCAAAAATTTTTAAATATATATGTACAATTATTGTTATTTTTGGAGGCGGTGTCCAAAAGTTATGTGAATTTATCTATGTTGACACCGCCTCCAAAAATAACAATAATTGTACATATATATTTAAAAATTTTTGCTTTGGTGAACTAAAATTGGCACAAGAATATGCAATTATTTTTTTACTTTTTAGTGCTTCTTTTGTTAAGTCGGGTTTCCATTTTGTCAAAATAAGTTTTATTAGGTATATATTTCATATTCATTCGGACTGTGAGATTTATATATATATATATAGAGTTCCCTATCCCCTTATGGGATGTTGGAGACCACTCTTCTCCAGGCGGTTTTGTTTTCTGCGGTTTTGGTGATTTCCCTCAGATCCATTCCAGTCCAGGTTTTTAAATTGTCCATCCAGTCAGTTCTTCGCCTGCCGACTGCTCTTTTTGCATCTATTCTGCCTATCAGTGCTGTCTTTAAAATGTCGTACTTTCCCGACCGCATGAATGTGTTTAAAACAATACCCTACACGTTCCTCCGTTAAAAATTGAAATCATAAAAACTTTATAATCTTAAAACTTTGACGAAATATGCCTTCGTCAGCAATATTAATGTTATACATTGCTTTAATGTTATACATATTAATGTTATACATGGCATTTATATCATTGTTATGATATAAATGATTAAATATCTTATATATAGCTAAACAAAGCAAATATCATTTAGGTATACCTATTTTGTTAATATACGTGGTCTGTCCGAAAAGTATCCAACCTACCTTCATATCTCCGCGCTGGCGTTATTTTTCGTCATCGGGCGAGTGGCATCCTTCCAAGTAGCCCCCATTTGATAGAATCACACGCTCCCAGCTGTGTTTCCACTTTCCGAAGCAGTCCTGGAAGTCAGTTTTTGGAATTGCTTTGAGTGCCCTCGTCGCATTATCTTCAACCGTGTTTCTGTCGTCGAACCGGTGTCCTTTGAGCAGTTTTTTCAAATTCGGGAACAGCTTAAAGTCACAGGGGACTATGTCGGGACTATACGGAGGTTGGCAAAGCAGTGCAATATTGTGTTTAGTTCAAAACTGCTGCACTAGATTCGATGAGATTTCCTACCGCTCCCACCGCTTTTCACTTTCTAAATTTGAGGTAAAAATTTTCCAAATTGTAGTTTTTCGTATTCCAAAATTATCTTCTAATTCACAGTAAACTATTGCAGTAAAAATTGCAGTAAAACGTCAATCCTCTTTAATCTCAAGTCGCACGCGCTCGATATTATCCAGTGTTGTTGTCGACGAATGTCGGCCAGAACGAGGATCACTATCAACAGATGTGCGACCACTTTTGAAACGATTATACCACTCTTTTATTTGCTCATACACCCGTTCCCAAAGGCCTTGTGCATCATTTGAATTGTTACCGAACCAGTTTTTCCGAGTTTGAAGCAAAGTTTGATGCAAATTCGTTGATCTTATCTTTCAGTCATTTTTCACAATAACAAAATCCAACGAACGCAAAAATGGCTTTGTAAACAAATACACGCTACGCACGAACTATACGTCTCACAGAGGTCGCTCGAACATTCTGGCGCGATGATATAATAGCAGGTCGGATACTTTTCGGACAGACCTGGTACATATAACAGGTTTTTTAATATTACTATTTTTTAATATTATTGATAACTAATAGTATAGGCTAATACCGATAGATCCATGTATCGAAAACTATTCTTATACGGTAAAGAATATAATCAAAAGTATCTTAAACATATATATATATATATATATATATATATATATATACATTGATATCAATACAATAAACAAAATACACTTATACTTAAAAAAACAAATATACTATTGGGATGAAATATATTTGGTGAATATAATAATAATATGACACATTATACAGAACGTTACAAAAGTGAGGGGTTTTATGAAATGTACGAAAATTAATAATGCAGTTTGGTCAATTTTTTTTTATCGGGAATGTAACCTTGAGTATATTATATTCACAGGGTAAAAAAATATAATTTGAGAACGTAACGTTAATTCAAAATAATTTTGCCTGAAATACAACGGATGTTGATAGAATGTATATCAAACTTAGAGATGCATGTATTTTATCAACAACTAGATACGATGCGATCTAGTGTGCAGTGTTCAATTATCAAATTATGGACGTAAAGTCAAAGTACAGATGAATTTTTACAAAGAAGCACAAAGATGAATTTCTATACCCGGTATAATCAATCTTATTACATATAAAATACGATTTATGATAGATTAAGCAAAGACGAAAGTATCAAGAGAAATGGGAGGGAGTTAGCAGAACTGTTTGAAGAAAACTTCTTAATTGTTCTTAACGGGAGAACTATACTAGAAAGGCCTGCTAACTATACGTATGCCAGACATAGTTAAAAATCCATAATAGATTTTATTTGGGTAAGTATGGGTAGTATTAAGTATGTGTCAAATATGTGGGTAATGAATGATGACTACCTTTCTGATCATTATCCATGCATTGTGTGAATTAAGCACATTCGAAGGAAAAATACCTGTAGTCAATTTAATCCCATAACAACAGGCGGCTTTAAGAAACTTAAATGGAATGATCAATACAAATCAGAATGCACGGAGGCTATAGATTGGGAACTAGAATAGCTACCTTGACGAAGCAGCTTCGATAATTACGTATAATAATTTCAAGGAGGTTATCGAACATGTGGGAAATATGATAGTGATAGTTAAACATAACGCAATTAAACATCAAGGGAATAACAACAAAAAAACGGTTGAATTATGACTGTCATAAACTGATGGTAGCCATTAAATAACAATCTCGCCTATGTCGAAAAATGACTTTGATATCGAATCTGCTCAAAGTATCACGATATGAAAAAAGCGTTTAAGAAATTATTGAAAGAAACTTGACAGAAATATCACGACGAAATTAGGGATAGGTTTAATAACGCAAGACACTACACTGAATTCTGAGCAGCTGTCAACGAATTTAATTTTAAATCTAAATGTTCTAAGAATATAACAATAGATAAATGGGAAACTTATTTAAAGGATAGGTTAAAATTTACGATTGATTTGACCCCATACAGAATTTTTATGAGGAATGTAGTAGCTGAACTTGAATATCGTATTGAACTTGAGCAGTTGGATATGTCATTGAACAAATGTAAGAATGGAAAAGCCGCAGGAATTGACAATATAACATATGAATTCTATACAAATTTAACACCTACTGGTAAAAACCAATTATTACAGATGTTCAATGACTGGAGTAACGCAGCTCTAATTATGATTTTTTTAAAAAGGAATCCCACAAACCCGCAAAACTATCGTGGTATAGCCTTAGTAAACTGTGTACTAAAAATTTTTACGCAAATAATAGCAGATCGTCTATACAAATGGTGTGAAAATAGTCACAAAATACCGGAACATCTAGCCGGCTTCCGCAAAGGGAGAGGTTGCAGAGATAATGTTTTTAGTCTTAATGCCATCGTGAACCTGCAACTGCGATTACGAAGGAGAAAGTTATTCTGTACTTTTGTAGATTTTCGTGCCGCTTTTGATTCAGTCTGGCATTCCATTTTATTCCAAAAATTATATTGCTTAGGAATGCACTAAAATTATTAAAATAATTTCTGATCTGTATCAAAAGACTGCCTTATGCATAAAAAATAAAAATTCGTTACGCAGGAGCTGCGTCATCTTAGCGAATTTCCTCAGAATACTATCTAGCGGTCACAATTTTAGTATGATCAAAATAAAATATAATATCTGATATGACTTTCGTATTTGCAAAAATTAAATTTATTTATAGCCAAAATAGAACGGTATAACAATTATAGTTTATAGTTACTATGAAAACGACAATCAAAATTTTTTACAATAAAATATATGTCATGTATTCGTGACAAACAAACACAAAATATTAAATATCTCTTTTAATATTAGAATAATACAAAAATGTATAAGGATAAAAGTTGTTAATAATCAAGTTTGCTACAATTCATTACCTGATCATTTTTCTCAAACTCTAATGTGAACAGAGATATTTATTTATAAATATTTCTGTAAATATTAATGTAACAGAATAACGATAAGAAACAAAATTACAGTAAAACTTAGTCCTTACAACTTATCTCCTGATAAATATTTTGATTTTTCAAATATTAAGGGAGATTGTAAAATTTTGTTTTTCCCCCTCCCTAAACCGTCTTTCCCCTCGTCCGATTTCACCCATTAACGAACTTCACCTTTAGAATACCAAAAGCGACTCAAATACCAAATTTCATTCCAATCGGAATAAAACTGTGACCGCTAGAGAGTCCACAGACATTTAAAAAAAGTACATATACATATATATATATATATATATATATATATATATATATATATTAGAATTTGTATATATATACATATATGCAAATTTTAGCGATAGTGATGTTTAACATCTAATAGGTAGGATCGATTGACATTTGCAGAAATTTTTACGAAATTCCAATATTGGTACAAAAACAATAGCTACATTTTCTTTGGAGGAAATTCGCTACTAATGAAGCCACAGGATACTTTTAAATGTACAACGGTGTTATGCAAGGAGAATGTCTGAGCTCCCTCCTATTCCTGATTTACATATCAGATATAGAAAAATCTATGCGTGATTTCCAATGCGTGGGACAAAATAATGACGGCAGGCAAGACTTACTCCTGCTGGCCTATGCGGATGATTTATGTGTCCTATCAGACAACCAGATACAGGCACAAAAACAACTCCGGCTTCTAGAAGCGTATTGCGAAGAAAATATTCTAGAAGTAAATGTGAGCAAAACAAAGATGATCAAATTCCACAATGGGCCCATACCAAAAGATAAATATAAATTTTATTACAAGAGCCAATGCCTAGAAATAGTTAATAGATTCTGCTACTTGGGTACTCTTTTTTCGGTGTCTGGATTATGCAGTGAAACTGCAAAGAATATGGTCGAAAGATCGCATGCTGCTTCTGGGAGAATAAAATCTATATTAATCAAATCTAAATTCGACTCATACGAAGGGAACATAACTTTATTCAGGGCAATGGTTCTTTCAGTACTCCTCTATAACGCTGAGATATGGGCTTGAAAAGATCAACACATTTTAGGAAAAATACAGGTTCAATTTTTCAAATCGCTGTTCAACCTGCCTATAAATACCCCTAACTATCTTATTAGATACGAATTTGGACTGGCACATTTGAAACTTGATGTGTTTAAAAAAGCCTATGGGTGGTGGCTTAATATTTTGAACATGGATGATGATCGAATCCCAAAGATTCTGTACAATAGATTAATAGAACTCAATCAAATTCAGTTAGCAACACAACCGCGCTATAATTGGATAGCTTTATTCAAGGAATGTCTAATGAAAACAAACAATACACTTACTTGGGTACGAAAAAATTATCATGTAGCCAAACATAAAGCTGCAACAATATTTGAAGATTATAAGCGAATGCTTATAACGGAGGATTGGGATTCGATCGTATGCTCATCATACAATATAATTTATAAAGAAATTAAACATAGTACAGAAGTTGAATATTTTTATAAATCAAACATCAACCACGAAAAACTGAAGTATACAATGCATAGTTACGGCTCTCAAATAAAAACTTAGTTTCTTCTTACATAAATGGAAATTCATTTAAAATCAGTACTGGTGATAAATGTAATATGTGCAGTAAAGACCAACTCGAAATGATTTTCCACATTGGGTAGAATGTACCTTTTTATAGTGAAATAAGGCGGTATTACCCTAAACTAAAGTTAAATGAAATACTTAATTGTGTAAAATTTTTTGAAACTGTTTTAGTATGTGAGAATATAGGACTGCTCAATGCTGGTTATGAATACATGATCAAATGCCTTCAAAAAAGAGACGCGGTTGTAAAAAATTATCTATAATGGGTCCACAAAAACTATGTATAAAACAAAAGTTCTATTAAGTGTCAAATAAACAAAAAACATATTAAAGACTATACATAAAACGTACATTTACTTAGAAGTTTTATTTATTTATATTTAAGTGATATTATTTGTTTGTTTATAATTTACGATTGTTTATTTTGATCTAAATTTATTATTATTATTTTTATCCTTTACTCTCACCTGTAAATGTAAATTTTTCTACGAAATACAGTATTATACTACTACTACTACGTATGCAATACGTAGTCACTCACTGACGTATACAGACTCTAACCCACTTCTAGACATGCTAGAAGGATGCTGTTTTTGCATTCGATGCGGAATAACTTCAAACTTATGGTAAAAATCGGAAAACTTTAGTTTTCCCAACGCAATCCTTCAGAAAATGGGAAAAAACTAACTTTTTTACTTCTATTCATGCTAGAAGGGTGCGTTGCAATATGTCAACGAGGCGGAGCGAAGGCCGAAGATCACCTCGGGGGGTCAAGTCGCTGCTCTCTTGCGAGTACAGAGATTCCTATAATATATACCGTCTTTTGTGTAACTGACTCATCCACACAAAATCTACCCACTTCTACCAATGCTAGAAGGATGTGGTTTTTTTCATTCGAAAATAATTAAATATTACGGGAAAAATCGTAAAACTTTAGTTTCCCATGAAAAATATAAGAAACCTTAAGTGAGAAAAACGGTGGGGAAACGTATAATTTATACATTTCTCATACAATGAGCAAACAATAACATTTATAAATAATGAAATTAAAGAAGTTTCCTTCTCCCCCTCTCGTGAGCTTGTGACGGTTACTGAAAAATTGTGATTATACAAATATACAATATAACAAAACTAAATATAACAAAAATAAAATAAAAAGTATGGATGTATGTCTGTATAAAAATTATATCCGAATCCATGCAAAATTAATAATATTGGTTTGCCATGCATTAGGGTATAATTTTTATATATGCATACTCCATACTTTTATTTAAATTTTTTGTTTTGTTATATTATAGTTTTTTTATTTTTTATATCTAATAAAAATTATTCAGTAGTCACTTAACCCACATAAGCTCACAGGGGAGGTGAGACTTCTTTAGTTTCATTATCTACAAATGTTATTAGTGGCTTTTTATATGACTAATTTTTTTATTTTTTGCAGTTTTGTTATATTTCATACCTAATTACAATTCTGACCACTGAAATATCTGATTTCCCTGCCCGACTAGGAAATATCTAATTTCAACTTACTGGGACAAGCTTATTTTTTTAGGGTGTGAGTACTATATGAATCTAGTAAATATAATTTTTATGTTACCTTCATTGATTTTCATTAACAACTATCTCCCATCCTCTACCGGAACAATTGAAACAAACAGATACGAGTACATAAGCTGTATATAGCTAATAATTCTGCGGTACATACGATGTCAAAAGTTATCGGTATACAGCACTATCATTTCAAATATTTATTTTAAGTTATTTGTGCGTTATTTTTTCGAAAACCGAATAAATTAGGTACAAATCAATGATAAAATTTTGAAATGGTAGCGCGAACTTTGACGCCAACTATACATCTGTAAAAATGTGTGCAAAGCTACTACCTTAATATCCAATTAGTCCATCGCCTTCTAATCTATAAAACTATATAGAAAGGCAAGCTTTGGAATACTGTAGGTGTAAACGTTAAAAATGTTAATTGGGTAGAATCTTTAAAAGCAAAGTTTCATATAATCATTTAAATTATATAATATTAACGTTAAGCCTAGAATTCACTACAATATTATATTTTAATTAAGTTTTCGCATGTGTATAAACTACTAATTAAATATAATGTTCTAAACAATAATTAAATATTTTATTAAATGCACATTATTGATTATTAACAAATACCAATTACTAAACACCTATTTATTAATATATACAATAACAATGTAGTTATACATAAGCATAAAATGAATTAAATCCAAATAACGAACCTTCACATGTTATTATACAATAGTATTTTATTCATAGTCGGCAAGTCACATGATAACTAATATTGTTGTTTTGTTCATATTATGTTGAAGGTTTGGTTGTAGTAAAGACAATTCAAAAACAATGTAATGTTTTTTTTTTTGGAAATGTTGCAGATTTGTGGCTTTGACAACATAACTTCATAATCTCCTTAATCTGTTTCTTGTGGTTAAGTTTTGTGTAAATACTAGATGACACCCATTGAAATATTCAAATAGCTTTTTGAATAACTAATTGTAGAGAAAGAATTAAAGTATAAATTAAATAATTATTTTGGTAATAATTTTAAAATTCATTATTGTTACAATAAAATCGTAAATATTTTTGTAAATATTACAGTGACAGAAATAAATTGTAAAATTGATTCCTACAACTTTACTCCATTTTACCAAAATTAAGAGAAATATTTCAAATTTTGTGCAAACCACTACCCCTCTCTAAGAACCTCCTTTCCTTCCTTTGCCGATTAAAAAATCCTTACCGATTAAAAAACTTGGCTTTTCAAATACCAAAAGAACATCGCATACCAAATTTCATTATGATCATACTAAAATTGTCATCTATAGAACCAACTTTTTTTATTCTAATTGATTCATAGAAGTATGACTGACTGTAAATTACGGGAAGTATGACACTAGTGATTCCTGAGTAATAAAATTACATTGTATCGAAACTAATTATACTAAATATTTAAAATATGCTCTCTGGTGACTCTGACCACAATAGGTGGATATTTGGTGAAGAAGTTTTATTTTCATTTTCAGATCGAGACAATAACTTGCCCATTCAGGAAAGTAAATAAAAAAAATTATATATGAAAATTATAATGTTTTAGAGCTTTATATTACTCTAATTGTGTAAAATGAGAACAAATATTATGTTTGACAAACAAAAAAAAAACTAAAACAACAACTAACTACAATTGACCGCGACCGAGTTCTGAATTCGATATAGTATGCTGAAAAAAAATCAAACAATCATTCATTTTTAAAAAGAAACAGTTTCCGTATTCAAATTTTTCCATCTACGAACTTGAAGTTACTTTTTAGCTTTAGAACAGATATACAAAATTTTAGATCATCATCTCTTTTCGTTTTTGAGTTGTCGTGTCTAACTAGTTCATTTTACGAACCTCTACACCAAAAGTTTTTGTCTGTGATCAATACGTTCAACCGTTATAAAGTCGTGACTTAACTTAATATATCATAATAAATATTATATATACCGCGGGTGAAAAATCAAAAATTTTTCTTTTTCTATTAAATTCAAGAGGAACAGACAGCTTTAATCCTCCAACTCTTTCAAATTCAAACCTCATTGCGATTTCTTTACACTATTTTTTTTTGCGGCAAGGAGATGGGAAATGCATTGACACACAGAGTTTGTCACTCCTAACCCGCCAGACTACCAACAAAAAACCACCCCACATTTGAGGCTTCGACAGCTAGCTCATTAGCCCCCTGAAGTTAAAAAAAAAAGTAAAAATAACAACTAGCTGAGTTAATTGCTTAAATGCACGGTATATACTGTATTTATAAAAAAAAATTGCAAACAAAAGTTTTTTTTTAAAAAAGGAACATTATTTGTTTTAACATATCTCTTACGATTTGAAAGTTAGGCAGTTTTGCCCGTTTTGTCCAAACATGGCCCGACTTTGTCCATTCACGAACTTGATCCTACTTTTTATCTCTAGAACACACACACAAATTTCAGCTCGTTATTTTTTTTTTGTTTTTAAGTTATCGTGTTCACAGATGGACGGACGGCCGGACGGACAAGCGCCTATGCCAAACATTTATGCCTGCCATCAATATTTTCAAGCGTTACAATTTCGGGACTAAATATACATTGTATATTTATATATATCGAGTAAAACAATTACAAAACATAAAATATAAAAAAAGCAACAACGAAAAACAACAACAATAACAAATATAACAGCATTGCAGTGATGTAAACATTGCTATAAAAGGCCTTCGCTGTAGCAGATAAAAAATTTAAAAACTAGTTAACAGTAAAAAGTTTAAAAACTGCATAACAATGAATGGTTCAAAATACAAAAAAATAACAACGTGTAATAGTGTAGAAGTAAAGAGGCGACAACATTACGGTTTAAAAGATAAAACTTAAAACTATATGTAATTAAATGCGATATATTTGGTGTATAGGGCCCAAAATATCACAGCTAAAATCAATAAATAAGTATGAAAGGCAAACCAATTAAATAAGAAGACAAAATTGTACGAGGCTGTACATAAAACACGACGACTTTATATTTAAGAGACGACTTTTAAAGTCAGGGATGTTACCCCTAGAGTCTCCGCAGAAGTTTATATGCATTTAAAAGTGTAATCATCCTCTCCACGGAACTCGCATTATAGGATAATGCTCGTGCTACGATATACATGTGAGATTTGAATGTGGCCTATTCGCACACGAGTAAGGGCCACAATCTATATGTAGTCCAGATTTACTGGTGCCGGTATCTTACTGATGCTTGGCTTGACCTGATTGAGCTTTTTCGAGACGTTGTTCCACTCATGCTGCCATTTTTCAATAATTCTAAACTTTATGCACACTTTCAGGTCCTCTGAGCATGTTGGGATTTTATCCTGGTGGTCTGAATCAGCCGCGACCCGCGCAGCTTCATCAACACCTCATTGCCATGTATACCCACGTGCCCAGGCATCCATACAAAAATGTTTGCGATGAATATGTTTTGCACCAAAGGGTCGCTTGAAAGCGTGCACGTTAGTACTCGCAGCACGACCAACGTCCAACGCCCAACGCCCAAGTCACAAGAGAACAAATGAGGAATATATTGTGAGGAATGTATAAGGTTCAAAAACACTTCACGATTGCGCAGGGCTTGCAAATTTTCATATAATTCAGCAGTGTATACAGATGCCTGTGGTGATAGCGACCAAGTGTGTAAGCTGTTTCCAATGGCGGTATACCTCCCCACACTCGAAATGGTTTTGCATCCATCCGTATACACGCACAGAGAGTCATTGTATTCGCTGATAAGTTGTTGGAAGCCGATCCTATAAAACTGGAAACTGGTCTTTTAATTACGGAGACCAGCCAGTGAAAGGCGACACCTAACCTTAGGGATTAGCCAACGAGGTGCTTCATGAAAGTATAGAGTAGCTCAGAGACTTCGAGAAATATAGATAGAGACTTCAAAATGAAGACTCTCTAAAAGCTACATCGTTCGAATGATCAACGGCCTAGTGACCGTAGAATGTCTCTCATAGAGTATCCTCAGGTATCTCTGAAGAGAGCCGGAAGGTTGACATGATTGGGCTTAGCCCATACCCCCGCGGCGTAACTGATGAGCAGGCGCTCACGCCTCAACCGCAATGAGGGAAATCCCGATTCTAGCTATAGACTCATAGAGGGACTCGTTCGAAAGGCTACTGTAAGTCTAATGCCTGCGTGGTGAATTGGATCTAGGATTTTGAGCATCAACATCTGTGCAGAAGATAAAACGTCACAGCCATAATCCGTCATGTGTAGCACCAGCATAAAGCTGCAGTAGCATCTCCCGGTCCACACCCCAGAATGTACCAGCCAATCCCTTAAACACATTTATTGCTATGCGACAACTCACTGTCAAGGATAAGAGGTGTGTACGCCACGTAAATTCCTTGCTCAAGACAAGTCCTAGAAACCTAATAGAGTCGGCACATCCAAGACGCGATCCCTTTAAGTAAAGGGTCGGATCAGGAGGTGACATGTGTTTTCTGCAGAAATTTGCCACTTTTGTTTTAATTCTGGAAAACCGAAGCCAACACTTTCTTCAGAATGCACCACTTCATCGATGCCCTGCTGGAGTCTCCTTTGAATTGCATCCATTGAGGGAGCTCCTTAGAGAATTTCAAGGCCATCGACATACAGACATGGACGAATCGGGGCTGTAGCTTCGATGTGGTTGACCACTATAGCAAAAAGGATGACTCTAAGCGTCGAACCCGTGAGAATATAATTCTCCTATGAATGGATCCCAGAGTCAGTGCCACCCACCCGGGCACGAAATATGCGGTCACACATAAAACGTTTAATAAACTGGGGCTATTTCTACACTATTATTTATTATTTTCCCGTCCTCGATCTACAACTTTTTTCGATAATATTTTATAACTTAACAACCAGGAGAAGATACTTGGAACAGTCATACTGGACCTTAACTGAAGTATTTAAAACAGACATATTTTTCTCCTAATGATCCAATATTTGACTTCACGTTTTAAATGAAATTACTTGATTCATATTTGAAAATAAATTACTTAAATTCAATAAAAGCTATTTAAAAAATCTAATTTGAATAGTTGTATAGTGTTTTATAATGTATTTTTATCAAGCAACTGGCGGCTCACATAATATAATACACCGTAATCACGTGAAATAACAAATTTTTTTTACACGCTACCGTGTTAGAAGTAACATAATTTATTATTGTATGCAAAGCTTCCTGGTAGTAATATTAATATAAGTATTATAAGAGCTTATTATGTTTTAAGCGGTGATCAGTAGATTGTATTATTATCACATGTGTCAGTGTGTATACGTGCGATTTTATCTGTGGATATTGTATTATCTATCGTGCGTTTAGAGTGAGGTGTGTAGATGTAAACTAGGCTTTGAACAGGTTATTAAGGCTTATGATATTAGTAACTTTAATTTTAAAAGGCTATATTTTTAAAATAATTTAGAAATATTAGATAGGCCTGTTATTGAAATGGTTGTTGAAAACCAGAGTTACATATAAGCTGCTACCTGAAAATATTTTGCATAAATCTTAGAACAATTCTCTTAAGAAGAAAGTTGCTCATAACAAAACTAAAGGTTTTAAATTTTGGAAAAAATGGCATTCTTGAACTGTGGAAAATAAACAGTCCATTCTATCTAGCAGCATTATACCAAATAAGATTTTACACTTTGAGTGTTTCAACATGGTTTAGAAAAAGTTAATTTAATTTAAACTAACGTCGTACATTTACTGTTATTGTAGCATTACACACATTTTAGAAACATGTTCTTCACGAGAAATAACCAATACCTGTGCTATGTTTGCCTACCTTTCAAAGTTTTAATATAAATGCAAACATACATTTAATTTAAAATCATGTTCATACAAGAGAAAATGAAGGCATTTACGAGTATTAGTCCAGCAAAATTACACTTTGACAAAAAGAAAATTGTTAACAGGTTGGGAACAGTAATAAACGTAAAAAAATTGCGTTAGCAGGGGTGTTGCGGTGTGGATTGGGAAGGGGGGATGAAAATGGATGAATTGAGTATTATTGCGATTTCCGGCGAAAGTTGCAGTCGGAGAGAAAAGTATGCAGTAGACTAGTTAAACATAATAAAAAAATCTACAACTTTTATATCAATGATTTTTCACATAACCTCAAATGTTCGAAGAAAATGGGAAAAAATGCTGTTTTTAGTTTTCTATTTATATATTTAGTTTTCATTCCCATAAAAATAATTTTATTTTGACGAAACTTCTTGAAAGCATACCTTTTTGTGTTATTAATATCCAAAAAGAGTTTTCCGAGACAATCACGTTTGCCTCGGCAAAATATTTTTCAAATTAAATTTGTCCTTCAGGAAATTATCGCACAAATTTCTTTGCGGTCTTCATTTTTCCATTTTGACTAACTTGTTTTTGGTAAAATAAAAACAAATCCCCATTTCAAATATAATAATAATTTCTCCATGCTCAAAAATGGGAAAAATAAAAAAAATTACTTTTGTAACAATCAATCTTTCAGTTTAGTTATGTTGATAATTTGTCGAGTTTTTTAAATAATCTGAAAAACTGATTACACCATTGAATTCTACGAAAAATAATGCAAAAGACCCTGTGTTTCATTACTTGACGTGGGATTCATAGACGTATAAAAAAATGTTGTATTTGTTAACTAGAATTAAAATTTTTGTTTTCAAAATTATTTTATTCTTAAATTTCTAATATTATTTGTTTACAAGATCTAGAGCACGGTAGTGCGACAGGCTGAGTTTAAGGAGTTTTTTGCCTTCGCGCTTACAGTACTATTACTATACGTTAAATCAAAGCAAACTTGACCCTGAAATATCTTCTGAACGAAGAGAGCTACAGTGCTGATTTTTCGAATGTAAGCTATTTAGGTAATCATAAAAGAAAAAGTTTTTGATTTTCGTTAAGAAATAAATGGTGAAAAAGTTATTTCGGTTCAAAAACCGTAAAATATCAGGTACGCCCATAATTTTCATTCGACAGGATAAAACTCGTAGGGCCTACACCAGGTATCCTTTAAAGATGATATTTGGCATATAGTTAGGTCTAGTACCCAAGGAACAGGGAAAATTATGAAATAATGAAATTTATATCGGGAAATGGAAAATGTTTGCTTTTTTTTTGATAAAATTAACATACCCGAGCAGAAAATGCCAGATGTTTGCCGGACACTATATCTGGTCCGCACCAGTTATAAGTATGGCATGCCAGATCGGGCATGCCGGACTGGTACCGGATCAGTTCCTGGACAGGTATCCATCTGGCAAGCCCAATCTTAAAGTGTTCATATTATATTGGGTTTGCCTGACATGGGCCACACTAGGAACGGATTAGGTTAACCTTAGCTCACAATTGTAGGATTTTTCTAAACTTTGTAAAATGAAATTTTTTCAACTTTGTTAATATTAAATAAATTTTAATTATTATAATTCTTTAACAAAATAGTAAAATTATTTCAAAAGATTATAAATCATGCAGGACTGGTACCGGATCAGTTCCTGAACAAGTATCCATCTGGCAAGCCCAATCTTAAAGTGTTCATATTATATTGGGTTTGCCTGACATGGGCCACACTAGGAGCGGATTAGGTTAACCTTAGCTCACAATTGTAGGATTTTTCTAAACTTTGTAAAATGAAATTTTTTCAACTTTATTAATATTAAATAAATTTTAATTATTATATTTCTTTAACAAAATACTAAATTATTTCAATAGTTTTTAAATCATGCCGGACTGGTACCCGAACAGTTCCTGAACAGGTATCCACCTGGCAAGCCCAATGTTAAAGTATTCATATTATGTAGGGTTTGCCTGACATGGACCAGACTAGGAACGGATTTGGATATTTCTTTTTTTTGGAGTTAGTTAAAATTTGTGTTGATTTTCTCATTTCCACGGAAACTCTACTTCAATAAGATAACTATAAAATTGTTTTATTTAAGTTTTGTTTTAGTTTTGAAATGTCGATTTTAATTGTCGTTTCCATAGTCACGTTAAGTCAGGACAACGTCTGTCGGGTCAGCTAGTATATTGAAACAAATATCGAATGGGATTATATCGATAATACCTCAAAAGGAAATTATTGTTCCAACGTCATGGATAGTTTGGAATGAAACTTGAATCATATGTCTTGGACATATATGTCAGAGCCGTTTACAAATAAAATAAAGTGCCAAAAACGTCATGAAATGGTAAAAAATTGTCACAATATCATATTGAAATTCATGGAAGCGCTTGTAAGTGATTTATTTTGGTTTTTTTAGAATTATATTTATGAATAAAGTATAGTATGATGACTGTACATTAAAATTATTAATTAATGCAAATTTTTATAGGTTCTTACGAGCAAGCTGAAATTTGTCTTAAAAAATAAAGGTATAACGTCAGCAATTAAAACGACGGAAATTGGGACGATCATCGATTATTACGCTTAGAAGAAAGTGAAAAAAATTTATATGATTGTAAACTAAATTTTGTTATTAATCAATAAAAGATTTAAATTTAATTGAATTAAACTTGTTTTATTTTTAAATCTATAGAACAACTTAAGAAACAGATCCGATTACAAGCTGGCATGCCAGACCTGGACCCTATAAGACATCCCTGATCTGGATCTTATCAGGCATGTCAGATCCGTTTCCAAGCTGGCATGCCTGATCTAGATCTTATCAGGCATGCCAGATCCGTTTCCAAGCTGGCATACCTGATCTGGATCTTATCAGGCATGCCAGATCCGTTTCTAAGCTCGCATGCCTGATCCGATGCGAGCCATGCAGCCAGATATGTTCCAGATCGGGTATGCCAGATTGGGCCCAGATTAATCGTCTGCGTTACATGACGGATCACGTACGGATCAGTTGACCAGATCCGGTCCTTGTCAGTTTCTGGTAAAAATTTCTAGTCGGGTAAGAAATAAATATTATATAAATATACTTTGATTGGTCCATACTTTCTGTATACGTACTTAAAATTAAGCAACACACCACTTTTGAGAGGAGTGCACGATATTTTAAAACTTTGTTGCTCCACTTCCAGAAATGCTAGAAGAATTTCATTTTCCGTTTCAAGTTTCATCAACATCGCTCGGATAACTGAAGATTCCTCGGATACCTGAGGATTCCTCGGATAATTGATTTTCTGTAGTCAAGCAAAGGTCTGGTTGCTCGATTTCCTTAGAATTATCTTCGGATTCATCGAAATCTTCTGAAATTTTTTCAACATTGAAACAATTGTCCGAACAACGACATTTTGTACATAAATGCATGAAAGCTCATACTTTCGATAACCACATCTTCTTCACAACTGATTTCGCAAGAACACAAATTTTTATATATCTCCCTTAATATTCGAAAAATTGAAAAAGTTGTATGAAGTAAAGTTGTAGGTACTATGTTTTACTATAATTTTGTTTCTTATCATTTTTTCTGTTACACTAATATTTACAGAAATATTGACGGTTTAAGATTGAAAATTAAATTCCTTAATATCGTTATTAGAGTGTGAGCATAAATGATAGGGTGATGACTTGTAGCAAACATGATTTTCTACAACTATATTCCTTACGCATTTTGCAAGTGTTCTAATATTAAGAGATATATTTTGTGTTTTTTTCTGTGTTTATGCCCCTTTTTCCCCATGACATATGTTATTTATGAATAAAATTGGCCTTGCAAATACTAAAATCATATCAGATACGACATTTCATTTTGTATTCTAGGGAAATTCGCTAAGTTGAAGCAGCTCCTGCGTAACGAATTTTTTATATTTGCCTTCTCCTGTTGCTGTATTTATAACTTTGTTTTGTTTGACAATTTCTATTGCTGTATGAATAATTAGAGAATCTTCGTCTTCCTTTGCTATTTTTGTTTTAAATCCTTCAAATATTAATGCTTTTAATAATTCTTTTATTATTTCATTTTTATTTTTATCATTTGACAAAAACTTCTCTTGTAAAAATGTTATTTTTGTGTGTGGTTCAAACTGAAAAACAGGTGTACTCGACTTAACCGTTGTTTCGCCTTAACCGTTCAGCTATTTTTGTTGACGATGTAAATGAGTTTTCATGGTCTGGATAACCAACAGATATTATATAACTATTGTTTGTATAATGATTGCGTCCAATATTTCCCATTAATCGCTTCAATGGTATAATTTTTTTGCCAAACCACCTTGCGCAACTGAATTCACCGTCAGTAACATATACAAGATTTTCAGTACTTGATAAAGCTCCAGTGCTTGTAAAGTGATCAAACAGTTGCGATTTAATGTTTTTCCTGCTAAGCCGTTTTCTGTTAAAAGTGATAGCGGGAACGAAGCAAGTTCGAATTTTAAATATTACTTCATGTAACTTTTACTATTGATATTTATACATACACGTTGAAACAATAATAATGGATTTATTGGAATAGTCTCATTATTTACTTTGACTGATGATTGAATATATCATTATTCGACTTAAATGTTGATAGCAATAGTGTTAAAAAATAAAGTTTCTGATCAAATAATGAAACTAAGAATCTTTTGTATTTTTTTTCCGCAAAATTCAATGGTGTAATCAGATTTTAAATATTACTTAAAAATTTCAACAAATTATCATTTACTAAAAAATTGATTGTTGCAAAATTCTTTTTTTTTCATTTTTGAGCATGTTTTTAAGTGGAGACAAGTATTATTTTTTATTTTACCAACAAGCGTAGGTCAAAACGAAAAAATTGAGAGCTCAGAGAAGTCTGTACAGTAATTTCCTGAAGAACAAATTTCATGTGAAAAATGTTTTGTCGGGCGGAAAAACGTCATTGACTCTTAACGTCATTGATTTTTAAGACACGAAAAAGTATATTTTCACCAAGTTTCGTCAAAATAAAATAATTTTTGTGGAAATGAAGAATAAAATACGAAAAATAAGGTTTTTCGCATTTTTCTCGAACATTTTGAGGTTAAGTTAACTCGACTAGTCTATACGTCGTCTGACCCAATGAAACAAAATACAAACTGCATAAATTCAAAGATTACGACTGAGTAATAAATAAACGTATTTCCACCAGTTTTAAAATTCATCTAACCATTTCTTGAGTTATCTTTCGCGATTTCTTATGTTTTCCCCAGAAGAGTTATGTTAAGAACTATTTATGGCATTTTCGTCATAAGAGAGGGAAAAAACGGAGAGTGTGAGCTTACCTGCTGTCTTTAAAATCATTTCTGCTTAGGAAAGTTAGAATACAATTATAACATTGGGACGACGTTCAGTAAAGAACTTGAATACAAAATTGACGATGTCAAAAGGATGAATTGTTTATAGATATACTTTTAAAGTATCCTAAGGCCTACACGTTTAAATAATTCAGTAATATAGTAATAATATATTTAGGAATCGTTCTCGTATTTAAATTTTAGCCCAGAAGATTTACCCTTGTTCGCTACACACTGTTTATGTAGAGATAGATAACCTTATCTCAAAAGAAACAATAATTACAACATACATGTTCATTTCAATGTTTGTTTTATACTATTCGTTCGCATAAATAAAATTATTATAAATGTATTTGGTTGATTGCAAATGGCGTCTTGATAGACGTTGCTATATGTGGTCTGTCAAAATTAATTAATTAAAAGTGATTGTGTGAAATTATAAAAAATTCGTGAAGTGAAAATAAAATAGCTAAAGTTAGTTTCAAAGTGTGTGCTTTGTGAAATACAGTTTTGGTATGGCAAAAATTTAAAATTAATAATAATAATAATCGTTTCACCACATTGCTGCAAAGTAAACATTAACCTTGTCATCAAATGTTTAAAAAAATAAATTAATAAATCTCAAGTTACATTTCGCTTTTATTACTATATATCGAATAATAAAACAAACACTCAGGTGGCCGAGAGGACTAAGTAATGAGTTTGTAATTAAAATTGTTTGGTCGGAGTGAGTTCGAATCCAGTGCGTTCATTAAGTGTATTTAATTAGCATTTTCATATTTTTTCGTCAAATTGAATTAATCTGAGGCATTATATGAAAATAAATAATCTTATAACTTTATTAATTTTGGTCACCTACCGATGATATATTATATTTATATGTTTAAGTGGTAAACTGGTGTAAGTGATAGGACTGTACCAAAGAGGTTGTTGTATGAACTCTTGTGTTAAACTTAATATCTGCATAGAAATAATTAGTAAAGTAATTTCTGAACAGTAAAGTATCTAGTTTTAATATGGAACGCATGCAAGAAACATTGAACACAATCTTGGCAAGAATTGAATGCTCAGAAAATAATATTACTAAAGAGTTGCGTGAATTAAAATCCGAAATAAAAGAAATTAAACAAAAGAATCGTGAACTGGAAGAAAAACTAAAACATAGAGATAACACTATCTTACATTTACATAAGGAAATGAATAAAAGAAATATAATTATTCACGGAATGGGAGAAATCGACAAACAGCCAGATCTAGTTCAATATGTAGTGGACAGTATGAATTCTATGTTATCAACTGAAATCAATAAATCGGACGTAGAAGAAATATATACACTAGGAAGAAGTACTACACGAATTAAACCGGTTAAAGTATGTTTCAAGGATCTAAGTAAGAAGAAGTTAGTAATGGAAAACAAACCTAAGCTAAGAGGCACAAATATTTATCTAAATGATGACCTACCATTGGAGCTAAGGGTTAAAGAAAAAGAGAAACGATTAGCAAGAAAGGGCGAAAGAAATCCAAACAAAAGATTGATACTTCAGTCATCGGAAGAAGGAGAAGGGGGAAAAATTCGACAAGAAGTAAAGAAACCGAGAGATGCGTTGTCACAGTTTACGTTTGATAGAAAAGAAAGTGCGGTTGAGTTACGAAAGCAAAAAAACTTATCCCAATAAGTACTCATAAATCTTTCAAACTAGTTTTCTGGAACATAGGTGGTTGGGGTGTCAAGTCAAAGAACTTCGAAGTGGTGCAATATTTAGAATCATTCGATATTTTTATACTAGCCGAAACGTGGGTGCCAAATAATAAAATTTACTCGATAAACGGATACGAGTGCTTCAGTAAAAGCAAGTGTAGAGCAACTGATAGGGGTAGGTACCCTGGCGGTTTAAGCATTTACTATCGGTCGGAGTTTGCCAATTCTATAAAGAGAATAGAGAACGAATTGGAAGAAGTAATCTGGATTCTGTTTACCAACGGGGATAATCATATTTTAATAGGAGCAGTATATCAGCATCCTGAATGCTCAAATTACACTAATAAAAGTTTTTTCGCTAAATTGGAAAACGAAATTTGGCAAATGAGGGACAAATATCCACACTCGGAAATCATTTTAGGTGGCGATTTTAACGCTAGAGTAGGCTGTGTACAAGACATTTTAGTAGAAGAAACGGATGAACTAATATACCTCAACAACGTTAATACCATAAAATCGGGACGCTTAAGTAAAGACAAGGTTTTCAATAAGTATGGTAAAATGTTACTGGACATGTGTCTAAACACCCAACTGATTATCATTAACGGGAGAACTAAAAGCGATAAAGAAGGTGAATGGACGTTCGCAAATAAAAATGGTTGTAGTGTCGTCGACTACGTTATAGTTTCTGACTCACTGTATCAGGAAGGGATTGACATGAGAGTGAGCGACGTATCAGATTCGGATCACTTTCCACTTGAAGTAACTAAATCTCCTTACAAGAAAATAAGTACGGAACATAGATTCGGGGAAAGAAGAAGATTTAGGTGTACAGAACACGGTATGCAAAATATGGAAATACTACTGGAGTCTGTCGAGTCGCAGCTGTATATGATAGGCATAAACGAAAGTGTTAAGAACAATAATATAGATACAGCAGTAAATCTTCTTCAGAAATGGTTTTTACATGTTGCTGGTGATATGGAAGTAAAATCGTCTAGTAATCACACAAAACTTCGAAAATCTAAATGGTTTGATAAAGATTGTCTAGAACTGAAAAAAGAAACTAGAAGTAATCTGAGGCAAATGCGACGGAGCAAAAATAATAACACAACACTAGTTTATATCGATACTCGGAAAAAATACAGACAGATGTGTAAGGATAAAAAATGCACTTACGAAGAAAAATACATCAATGACATTAAATCGGCATCGAACCAAGGTGATTGCAAAAAGTTATGGCTTTTGATCCGAGAGGAAAAAGTAAAAGGTAGGAACAGGGAACTAGAAGCACTAGATTGGGTTAACCACTATAAAAAAATTTATGAAAGCGTCAAAGATGGGCTTAGTGACGAAGTTATCGAAGAACAAACCGAAACAAAAATTGATAACGACAACAGTAAAATAGAGGAGGCGGAAGTGTTTAGTACAATTCAAAATTTAAAATTGGGAAAATCACCGGGTATTGACGGAATATTGAACGACTTTATTGTCTGCGCAAGTAAGAATACAAACTGGTTATACATGATCACGGGATTGTATCAGAAACTTCAAGAAAACAAGAAATTTCCGACTGAATGGTCGGTGGGGCTGGTGTGTAACATATACAAGGGTAAAGGAAGCGTACATAATATGGATAACTACCGCGGGATCACGTTATTACCAAGCATTAGTAAAGTATACACCAAAATATTATCTCTAAGAATACAAGAATGGGCCACCGAAAATGGAATAATAAGCGCCTGTCAATCTGGATTTCGACAAAACTATGAAGTAGTCGATAATATATTGATTTTAAAATATCTAATACAAAGGAACTTAAGTAGAAAACGCAATAAAATGTACTATTGTTTCATCGATCTTAGTAAGGCATTTGACATGATTGATAGAAATAAACTTTGGCATAAACTAAGTATTTTAAGAATGCCAAAGGATATGATAGATGTTCTGAAATCAATATACGCTGGATCGTCTTGTTGTATTGGATATAACTCTACATTAGTGTCAGAAACGTTTGAAACGAACCGAGGCTTAAGACAAGGTTGTCAATTATCAGCACTTCTATTTATTTTATTCATAAATGATTTACCGAAATTTATGACCCAGTATAACACTATTAGCCCTTGCATTGGAAGTCAAGAAATCAGAATGCTAATGTATGCGGATGATATAGTGTTACTGTCGAACTCAATTGGGGGAATGAGAAATGCGTTAAATGGAATGGAAGATTACTGTAACAATTGGAAGCTGAATGTAAATGTGGAAAAAACAAAAATGCTTATTATAAGTAACGGGTGTAAAAAGCATAAAAATGAAACATGGAACATGAGTGAAAAAGAGATTGAATGTGTAAAAGAATATAAATATCTGGGAGTATACGTGACACACAATGGTAACTGGAAAATCCACCAACAAAATATGATTCGGAAAGCGAGATGTGTTTGGGCGAATATTCGGTTAAATTTATGTAAACATCCTAATTTTCCTGTTGAAGTCATTAAGAAAATGATTAAAGCCTTAGTAATACCGGTTTTGACGTATGGCGCACAAGTATGGGGAATGGGGGAAATATTAAAAAATGTAAAGTTATTTGTGTGTAGTATGTGGAAAGAAGTATTGGGTTTGGCTAAAGCAGCTCCCAACGATGCCATACTGATAGAAGTAGGAGAAATATCAGTTGATGCGTACATAGTACAACAATGCCTAACCTACTTCTGCAGAGTTATGGCGGAAAGAAACAAAAGAAAGCTTCAGCAGGATTGTTTCGACCATGGGATGGAAGACAATATCTTAGAGTTAGTAAGAAAGTTTGGAATCGATGCAAGTAAATTAAACGATCAGAATGTTTCCTATGATTGCAAAAAAGCCCATATTAAAAACATATTGAATGATTGGTACAGAGAAAGAATGTTTCATAACATGGAAGATATGCCTTCTCTGGACGTTTTCAATAAAATAGGACATTTTGAATATGGGGCACCATACCTAGCCGTAGCACAGAAACCCACTAGAAGAATATTGGCTAATTTTAGATTAGGAAGATATGTATGGGAAAACAAAAATAAAATAAATAATCAACGAATATGCCCATTGTGCGGCGGAGGTGAATCCGGATACCACCTAATATTTGATTGTCCTGGCGTTAATGAGAATATGAGACACGAACTGAGAAGAGAAGGTTTCACGTGCCTGGAAAATATTTTAAATGTTAGAGATGAGCAAGCGGTAGTGAAAGTGGGTAGCTTTTTGAAAGAAATATTAAATAGCAGGTCGATGAAATTGACGGGAAGGCTGACATATGTATAAAATTTAGTGTTGTAGGCTTGACACCCGTATGTTTGTGCAATTAACTATTATTATTTACTAATTGATGCAGTTATCTATGTTTTTTCTTTTTTGGTATTTAGGATATTCTATAATTTTATTTTCAAGTGTACAGAATTCAGCATATTTTATTTTGTGTTTTTTTTTTTTTTTATAATTTGCAATATGTAAAATTATTTATTTTGTTAAGATCCAATGTAAGGATTGATTAGCCTTATAGGGCACATCAAATAAATAAATAAATAAATAAATAAATGTATAATAACAATGTCTGTCATATTGTTTAGAAGCAAATGATTGATGATTTTATTATATATTTGTATAATAATATATTTTATATTTTTGTATATAAAGCACTATTAAACAACCGCATTGTTTATACATAGAATTGCAACATGTTTCACTCGAATTACTACAGTGTTGTGTCATCACCCATCATTAACAATAATTATTAAACCCATATCTACACATCTTTTTATCTGTATATCTACATACAAAAGAATTTGTAAGAATAGTCGTGTCCGGAAAATTTATAATCCGCATTTCACTGCAAACAAATAATTTCTTGCAATTAATCGCCGCATCAGTTCCATACATAAACAATGTTTAACACTGAGTAATATGCTAAACTTTTAAAGATGGTAGCGCAGCGTGACCAATAAACAAACCAAATCTGGAGTCATTGTTTATAAATATGTATACGTCTTTGTCTTTTTTTTAAATATTTTATTTTTTGGAAGCGCTTTTAGTAAATGTTTGTACTTATTTTTTCAATAATTTTGGTATATAGTTTTGGGGCCAAAAATTAGAAATATTACTTTCATTTGTTTGCGAATGGGCTTATCAATTTTCAATATAAATTTAACTCCCAACTAATTTTCAATTAACATTTTAAGTATTAATTGAAATTCTTTACCTATCTTTAGAAAATAATGAAACGAAATTTCTGTTTTTCTTCATTAGATTAACACAAAGGCACTGAACAAGATCGAGGCATTATTAAATTATAAAATTTGGTAAAAAAAACGCTTACAGAATCAAATTCACATATATGCCATGTAAATGTATATCTTTTTTTGTGTTTGTATGTTAGATAAATTACATTATCACCAGAGGCATAACGCTTTACAAGTTTCGCGATACCTACATATAGCTAATACAAATTTCTGTTCATTTTGATTATGATTTATTAAAGAGTCTTATTTGAGACCAAAGTGGAGCTAAAAACTTCATTTGGTATATAATGTTATGATATTTCGTATGATATACGATATTAAATGGTTCAAGTATCTTTAGAAAAATATCAAATTGTTATGGTTTCTTTAAAATTGAAGTAAATGAATCAAGATTATATTATGAACAGACGAGCTATTAGTTTGTTTCTTTCACGTAAACTGTACTCGTGGTAACTGGAATCAACAAAACTCACTTTTACTAGTGTGGGCCCAAATCTAATCTGATTAACGATTAAAAATTAACGATTAAAAAACTAATCGAGATTAATGGTTAAGGATTAATAATTTCAGTGAAAAAAAATTTTGCTAACAAAATTAATATATTTTGCATAAACAATTCTAAATATGAATCTAAATCGAAAAAAATAACAAAAATAATATTGTTATTAATTAATATTAATATGAAAAAATAACTCTAAAATCCGGCAGCAAACGAGCCCCAGATCTCAGTATATCGCGCCCAGTGCGCTAACCGTTACACCATGCTTCAATAGCTATCATCTGTCAATTACTAAATTATTATTCCCAAATATTATTCCTGTGTATACTTCAACGTCACAATAATATACGAATTTTTTCATATTGATATTAATTAATTATTTCAATGACTTGTTAGTCTATATTATATGATTGTTCTTTCATACTTACTTGTGTCTTCGTAGTTCGTAATCGTACTGCATATTGATATTGGTATAGTATTGTGACGTTAAAGATTAAAAGAAAATAATATAGATGTGTATGATTTTTCATATCAGGCATTTGATGTCAAAAAATGTTTGAAAATAATATGTTGGAATAATAATGCTAAGAAAAAGTAAGTATAGGTTATTTAGATTTAATATGGCTAAATAATTTATTGTGCAATGTTAAAACTTGAGTATTTATTTATTTAAGTTATAGCCTATATTCAGAAGCCGATGAAGACAAATCGCCGCCCTAGGTAAAATTCACGTTCTCTTTAAAAGACATTTTCATGATGACGCTTGACGCTGGCGTTGGACATCGGTATTGGTCACGTGGTTGATCACTAGACTAGTTTGATCACCATCGTCGAAAACATTTGAAGTTTGAATATATTCAATGGTACGAGAATGTATTAGGCTTATACGCTTTCAAATGAAAAATTATATTTTTGATCACCCAATTTACGGTATATTTAGTGTAAACGATCAAAATTTCCCCCCCTAGGCAGCTACCTACCATGCCTGCCCGGTATATCCTCGACTGCCCAGTTTAATAAGTAATATATGGAGCTCCCAATCTCCAGAAAAGATCGACAAAATACATGTTGAACTCCCGACTTTTAATAATATTGAGGTGGCATATATATATATATATATATATATATATATATATATACATGTATATATATATATATATATATATATATATATATATATATATATAGACATATGTACTTTTTTAAAATGTCTGTGGACTCTATAGCGGTCACAGTTTTATTCCCATTGGAATGAAATTTGGTATTTGAGTCGCTTTTGATATTCTAAAGGTCAAGTTCGATAATGGGTAAAATCGGACGAGGGGAAAGGAGGTTTAGAGGGAGAGGATTAACACAAATTTGACTATCTCCTTTAATATTTGAAAAATCTAAAAAATTATCACGAAAAAAGTTGTAGTTACTAAGTTTTACTGTAATTTTGTTTCTTATCATTTTTCTGTTACACTACTATTTACAGAAATATTTACAATTAAAAATTGAAAGTTAAAATTCTAAATATGTCTGTTCACATTAGAGTTTGAGAAAATGATCAGGAAATGAATTGTTGCAAACTTGACTTTATACAACTTTACTCCGTATACATTTTTCGACTATTCTAATATTAAGTCAGATATTTTGTGTTTGTTTGACACGAATACATAAAATACATTTTATTGTAAAAAACTTTAAACAAAAAAATTCAATCGACTTCAAAAAACACAAAAAGTCACTATATTAAAAAGTAGGAAATAACCTTTTACAGATATAATCCAAAAGACAATTCTTGCCCAATCATATTACGAATAATTTAGTATACATAAATATACAAGGTATGTTAAGTTTGATCACGACTGTAACGCTTAAAAATATTGATCGTAGGCATGAATGTTTGGTATATGTGTTCATATAGTTTGGCCATTTCCGCATGCCCGTCTGTCTGTTTGTGGATACGATAAGCCAAGAACAAAAAGAGATAACGAGCTGAAATGTGTTGTGTAGAGCAAAATAATAAGCTCAAGTCCGTTAATGGGCAAAATCGGACTATATTTGGGCAAAACTGCTTATCGTTGAAACCCTTGGAACGTGTTTTCTTTCGATGGGGGGGGGGGCGGAGGGGTATATATACATCTGTGAAATCGTAAGAGAAAGAAAAAAAAATGTTAACAAAAATTCTTCTTTTTAAAATAAACAAGTTTTGTTTGAAAAAGATTTTCATAAACTCAATAGTTTTCTCATAATTTGTGATTATATGTTCCTCGGAAAGAATTGTTAACATTTCGAATACGCAGAATTGTTAACAATTTAATCATTGATATACAACTCAGTATATACTGGTATTCAACATGTAAGTCAGTTAGTTGTTACATTACTTCACAGTCGAACATTGAATCTGCTTCTTCTTTTTTTGGAGTTATTTTATTATTTTATTAAAATTTTGTTTTAATTTTGAAATGTCAATTTTGATTGTCGTTTCCATAGTAACTTTAAACTTTAATCGTTATTTATCGTTCTATTTTGGCTATTAATGAATATAATTTTTGCAAATACTAAAGTCGACGCAGTCCCTGCGTAACGAATTTTGGGTATTTGAAAGGTCAAGTTCGTTAATGGGTAATGCTTCCAGAAACTTGAAATTTTCACCATAAACTTAAAATATACTTCTGACATACATGAACACTTTTGGGTTTAATATAAAACTTTGGATATACCTCATTTGGGGGGGGGGGGGGCAGTTTGCCACTATACAAAGTGTCTGGCAATAAATGACGCGATTTCTAATATTATCTCGAAGAGAATATACTTACGCTTTATACTTTGACGAAAGTAAGTAGCAATTTTATACACTTTTGCTACCTATTACCTGCCAAAGCCACGATGATCCAAACTTCATAGTTTCCGATCGTTCCTTACACTTTTGAGGACATGCGCAGACAAGCTTTCAGGTTTTATAAAATGAGGAAGGTCTGGCAATCATCGGCTCTTACTCTAATAGACTTTACATAGTACACAAACCTAATAAGTTCTCAGGGCTCACAGTGTCCGGCTCCACAAATAACTTAGTTGCTAGTTTCCTTGCTATTTTTGAAAATTGTTTAAACAGTTTTTCCTACCTAATGTACACTAATAAAAACACTTTTTAAATAAATCTTTAAAATTTAAAAAAGTCTCTGTATATTATACGTGCCAATTCATGGTTGCATTAGCAGTTCCACTATATTGATGACCTTTTTAATTTATAATATAGGTATTACATTCACTGCTGTATATCATCAGTAGTAAATACTCAAATACGCTACTACTGATTAGAGAATCAAACCATATATAATTAATACGTTCCTATACACACTACCAACAAACCAGGAGCTAGGTAAATACTAGATTCTATTGCCTCAGCGATCTATAAATATGGTTTCAAATATAAATCGAAGTTTTCATATTATACTTTCCTTTGATATTTAAATTTACAAACGATATTTGATGTGAAAAAATATATGTATACACGATGTACCAGAAAATAACCAAGATTATTTAATTTTTTAGGTTAATTTTATCAAAAGGATTAAAGTACACAAATAGTATTGGTTTATTACAAAGCATTTATGGGTTCTTTTATTACAATATTTCAAATAATTTAATATGTATATTATATATGATTATGCCTTGGTTTCAAAATTCAATCACAGTGAAAGTGATCAGGAGATGCTGAACCGAATACATTTTAAGTCTTAAAATATATCGTTGATTTGTGTTGATACGTACGAAATGAGTACAAAATACTAAGTATACAAATATAATATGAGGAATAAAAAGTTGATGTTGTTGTTGTTAACAACGAATGTAATATTGTCAATGATATGATGAAATTGATCATATACCAGGGTCATACTTGGTGTAACGGTTAGCACACTAAAAATCCTGAGTTATAGGTTCGAGTTCAGGTGTATGAGTTAGTTTTTCATCAACTTATGATAGAGAACACAATAAATCTTTCAGGTCGAAGTTTGATATTCTCCAACTTATAATATATATCTTGTTAATAAATACCATTTGTGTACGGTGTGTTAAATAAAAAACTATCCTGCTAAAGTATTAACATATTTAATAATTTATGTTAAAACGAAAAACATGCTTTACAATTATTATTCGCTTGTACCTATATTTTAAAATAAACAAAAAAAGTTAAAACATATTTTTCAAAAGATATTTACTAAATTGTGACACTGTTTTACTAAATTTTAAATCTCTTTAAAAGTAAATCATAAAATATAGTCCACACATATTTAATTTTCGTATAAAAATCAACTAAAACTTTTCTTTTAATATGCACACAAAATTAATGTTTACCAAAAAACGATCTCAATAACCAAACAAATTTTTATTATTTTGTGTATACTTAAGCGTCACAATACAATACTTGTCAAAAGCCATTTCGGTTGCATAAGACAGATATGATAGAAATAAAACAGATAATATGACAGATATGATAGAAATAAAGAACTAACGTATATTTTATTGACAAATGTCTTGAACGTTAAATTCAATATTGATAAGAAAAAATTAACTCGTCTGGATCGCTATACCAATAACGACTCTGACGTAAGAGCTAACTTTTTCATATCATAGACGGTATTACTTTTTGTTGTTGTCAAATATTAACTTATTATTCATATTTATTACGTCAGTGATATGAAAAATTTGGCTCTTATGCCAGAGTCGTCTTTCGTATAGAGGTAAGCACGCTTGACTAGATATCCAGAGGGTCGAGGTTCAATTCCTGGTGGACGAGTAAATTTTTTAGCGAATTTCCTCCAAAGGAAATTCAGCCTATTGTTTTTGTACCAATGTTGGAATTTCGTAATAATTTCTTCAAATGTCCACCGATTCTACCTGCTAGATATTAAAAATCACTACCCTTAAAATTTATATATGTATATATATATATATAAATTTATATGTAAACTATTCGTTCGCCTAGCTATTTTCTATTATACAAAAAAAATTAGTGGTATGATTTTGAATAAAATTAAAGAGGTAAAGAAAATTGATTTTTCTAATCTAATACCCGAGATATAATAATTTAAGGTCGTCAAGTTAGTTAATTTGATAACTAAGTTTTAAATACAAAATTTTAAATAACAGGTTCCCATATGTTACCCATTCGTTACAATTTTATTGTATATGTTTCAAATTAAAAGCATGGTTCATGACAACATTGAAATTTATTGATAACATCTCTCAGTTAAATCAAATATATAAATTCCACAATAATTATTTACGACCTTTATATTGAATAAATTATTTATTCTGGCACACCTGGTTTCTTACACATTTGAATATTAATGGAAAACATTTTTTTTTTCATTTTTATTCCACTACCTACATCCAACATAGTAGAGAGTTTTATTTTCTATTTTAAAAGTATAGATAGGTATTGGTTTTGGTGACGTGAAAATTGATAAGGCGATATTCGTGTAAGTAGTTTTATATACATAAAAAGTAAGAAGAACTTACAGTATTTGGTCATAGTTACGATACAACTATACAGGCCGTGCAAAAAAACTTTTACATAACTGATTTTTTTTCTCATAGTTTGTTATAATTTACAAAATAATTAAATTTCCGCACATGAATCCTTCATTTAAATCATCTCCTATAGCTGATTATGTTTTATAACTCCTGAAAGAGTTTTGCGACGTTGGGTTAGATATTCGACTGTTTTCAATATTACTGTTCAATAAAAATTGGTCTCTGTTCCTTTATAATAAGATTTCTCTTTTCCTCTGAATGGTTACAACAAAGTTCATGTTCTTGAATGTGTGTAATAAATGATTTCTGAAATAATTCCAAGTATACAACACTCATAACATTACAGAAAAAAATTTCTCTATTAACCATTAACTCACACCTCACCAAGAGGTTTCTGGAGTATTGCAAAAATCTAGAGCAGGGAAGTGCGCAAGGCCGAGTTTAAGGGGTTTTTTGCCTTCGCGCTTACAGTACTATTACTACACATTAAATTAGAGCCGATTTGACCCTGAAATATCTTCTGAACGAAAAGAGCTACAGTGCTGATTTTTGGAATATACACTATTTAGGGAATTATAAGAGAACAAGTTTTTGCTTTTCATTAAGAAATAAACGGTTAAAATGTTATTTCACTTCAAAAATGCAAAATTAGCGGAGAAGCCTACAAAAACTTAAGTATAGTCTATCATTATTCTTCGCTACTTCCCGATCCTGTAAAGTTGATATTTGGCATACAGGTAGATCTAGTACCCAAACTAACGGGAAAATTCCAAAAACTGGAAATTTGTATCGGAAAAAAGGAATTTTTACAATTTTCGTTTTAATTAATTTAACATTTTAAAGCATATATCCATCTGATTCGTTAATACTTGTGAGAGTCCTTTCTGATTGGATGACACATTAGCTGTATAAATATTGATAGGTATATATGTGTTCACTGGCTAATTCATGAATCAGGATTCGATGTTAGATGTTGATACTGTTAACATCGCTGTATCGAAACAATTTATCTCAAATTTTATCTGAGATCTCTTACCTGCGATCATCTGACAATAAATTTATTAATTGTCGGAAACAAAAAATTTTTTTGTTTTTTCTTCTGGGTTTTTACACTCTATTGAATCTATTTATAATACATTATTATACTGGATTCATGCTGAGTTGACAATTCAGGAAAAACCAAAGAAAATATTATTTCGTTCTTTTACGAATTTACCTTTGACAATATTTTATTAGATTCTATTGTCGGGGACTTTTGTAACAGAAATGAATTTTAATCTTTTTTATATTCAAAATAAAAATAACCTGAAATATATTTCTTGATTGTAACTCCTACAACCATTAAATACTTTTCAGTTTATTTAGGCGCCTTTATTTAATTTTTTAAATTTAATGTGTATTTCTTCTGTTATCTAGGTTGGAATTTAAACTGAAGATGAACACCACCGCCGGCATGGCGGTGGCAGCGAAGCCAACGATATCCTCCACATCAACATCGACACCAGCAGCAGCATCATCAGCATCAACAGCAACAGCATCACCAATGGAAGAGGACGGGTTTAAACCCGTCAGCAACAAAAGAAAGAAGCGATCGTTGGCCCCAACCGTCCATAAAAAAGCGGCAACTGAAGTCAGCAACAGATGGACTGTTGGTCGATGTCACCGCAGCTGTGTCAGCAACTCGACCTGCAGCAAAGAAACCAAGTCCCATTGTGGTTCACATGGGTCTCACCAATTTCAGGCAGGTCGAGGAAGCCATAAAAGCGGCAGCCAAGGGCTCGATCAGGTTCACTTTTGGGCCCAGCACAATAAGTGTCCACTGTGAAACCGACTCGGACTACACCAAATGTAAGGCCAAGTTAGAGGCGATTCAGTTGCCGTTCCACTTTTACGGCAATAAAAGTGACCATGAACCAAAGTTCATTGTTCATGGCACCATGCGCCACCACACCGACGATATGGTGGCTGAAGAGCTCAAAAAGTGCGGCCTTAAGCCTAATAAGGTCGTGCTTTTCAGCAAAACTGGAGACGAGAGCGTAAGAGTATCTCGTCTCATCCAATTTGAAAAGGGGACGCAAGCACAAAGCGTCCTCAACGTAAAGTGGATTTGTGGTGTCAGAGTTGGCATCGAAAAGTATATCAACAAGCGGGGAGCCATTCAATGCTACCGTTGACAGGTATACGGGCATGGTTCACGGAACTGTCGAGGAACTGTGCGTTGCGTGAAGTGTGGTGAAAACCACGGCTCACGAGAATGCGCAGTCCCGCGGTCGGATCCTGCGAAATGCTGCAATTGTAGCGCTTCGCACCCGGCAAGTTCTATGGACTGTCCCGCACGCAAGACATACGTGGCGGCGACGGCATCCCGCTCAGCAGCAGTAGGAGCGAGGCGCAAGGCCGCTCCGGGCGTGGCGCAAGGCCGCCCAAAACCACCATCGCTTCAGGCCAGGGAATTCCCGGCCCTCCCTCACGCAAAAGAGGTCAACAAGCCAAGCAGAGTTCCAGCCAATAGGAAGCCAACATCATCACCATCGGTTTCAACAAAGTACGTTCCAGCACCTGTGCCATCAACCAATCCGTGGTTCCCTAAGAAGAATTCAGAAAAGGAGGTAATCGACATTTTGTGTAACACCCCTCTTTCACCGTTTAACCCATTCCTGACCGAGGCCCTAGAATCCCCGGCATCTCCAACTCCAACGGAGAACAACGCTTTTGACTTCATGACCCTCCTGAAACTCAGGATTGAAGTGGAGACTGCATAGAAATCGTGCAATTCGAACTCCGAAAAACTCCTCGTGTTTTTCAAGATGACTGCTCATCTATTCGAAAATGGCATCCCATCCTTCTGCTAGGTCCCAAATCCGATTTCTACAGTGGAACTCTCAAAGTCTCCATCGCAAACTTCCAGAGCTTCACTCATTTCTCCAACAGCATCAAATCCATGTTGCCGCCATCAGGGAATTCTAGCGGGAATGCACTTTTTGCACACTCCCTCAAACGTTACTTCATTGTTGCGTACCCTGAGGAACCCACGTATTACCCTGATGCTGCCCACCGCCTACCCCAAACCATCGATTTAGCGATACTCAAGAATTGTGACCTTCTGTCGGATCTTGATGTTCACTTGGATTTGCAGAGTGACCACCGCCCTATCACTTTCACCCTAGGTGAAATGAGGGGTGCTGTAACTTTGCAGACCAGGCTGGACTTCGAGAAAGCGGATTGGAAACTTTTCAAACAGTATCTCAACGTCGAAACTTTGATCACTCCACAGATCAAAACGACCGAACAGATAGATTTAGAGGTTAGTAAACTGACGGGAAATCTCGTAGCTGCTACCGAAAAATCTATCCCTAAGAAAACTCGATCTTTCGGCTTTCAACTTAAATTAGATGATGACACACTACGACTTATACTGCCTGAGCTTCATGACGCCATGAAGCAAATGTCAGCTGATATTTGAGGAAAAGTCACGCGCACCAGGGATGAAATGTGGGATGAGAGGATTTCGGCTCTGACCACTCGTGACAATAGTGTCTGGACAATTGCTAGAAATTTGCGTAAACGTTCCAACAGACTGCCCCCTCTTTTGTCAGAAAATGGGTATCTCTACTCAGATTCAGACAAAGCACAACTTCTTGCTGACACCTTCTCTAAGGCGCACAGTTTAACAGGTGGCGACGCTTGGTGTCCGAATCTTTGGAAAATATTCGCTCTTCCATCATTAACCCAACCGAAGTCGAATGCGTATCACCTCAGGAGGTTTCAAACAGTTTAAGAAAACTTAAGTGTAGGAAGGCTCCCGGCGATGATGGAATAACTAACGCTGTGCTCCGCTATCTTCCCCGGAAGACGGTTGTACAGCTCAGTTACATCTATACTGCGTGCTTGAGACTTGGTTATTTTCCTGACCTTTAGAAAGCTGCCAAAGTGCTAGCTCTTCCGAAGCCAGGAAAGCAACTTAAGTCGCCCTCAAGCTACCGACCCATCAGTTTGCTGCCATCTCTCAGCAAGGTCATGGAGAAAGTAGTTTTGAACCGGCTGCAGTCGCATGAAGATATCCACGGACAATTGATTCCCCAACAGTTTGGTTTCAGATCAAAACACTCAACAGTGACTCAGCTTAACCGACTAACTGATCATATTTCTACTGGATTTAACTGGAATAAATCCACAGGCATGGTCCTTTTGGACATCGAAAAAGCTTTTGATACGATTTGGCACGATGGACTTATCCACAAACTTTCCAAATTCAACATACCTACCTACATCCTGAAATTCCTGATTTCCTACCTATCTAACCGAAATTCCCGAATTCATCTCCAACAAAGTATATCGAACCAATACCGACTAAAGACTGGTGTACCTCAAGGCTCCTTGCTAGGACCCCGCCTCTTTTTATATTACATAAATGATATCCCGAAAGATCGAGCAACCGAAACGGCCCTCTTTGCTGACGATACAGCAATCTACTGCACTTCCTGGCAGCCGAAACTTATTTCGAGCTCCCTCCAGTCACACTTATCCACGCTTGAAAGCTATTTCAAGAAGTGGAAAATCAAAATTAATCCTACGAAGACTCAGTCCGTCTTGTTCACAAAGAAGGCTAAATTTTCTTCTTACCCACTTGAACTGAAAATGTTTAACACGGCAATCCAACAGACTCAAAGTGTTGAGTATCTGGGAGTAACTCTTCAAAGACAGTTGAATTGGACGAAGAACGTTAAAAAACGTCTCGCCCTTGGAAACGCATCCTTTGCGGGGTTATACCCACTTCTCAACATTAGGAGTAGATTGGACGAACGATTGAAACATCGACTTTACAAGTCATGTATTCGGCCCGTACTCACATACGCTGCCCCAATTTGGTGGAACGCTGCACCATCGCAACTCGCGAAAATGCAAAAATTTCAAAATCGTTGTCTTCGGACGATTTCGAAAGCCCCCCTGCGATATCCGGCTGAATCCCTCCACCGAGAAACTGGGCACCCTATTATCCGAACATTTATCCAAACAACCGCTAAATCCTTCTTCCAATCATCCCGCACAAACCCGTTCCCGGAGATCAACGAACTGGGCCGTTTTGACCCAAATACGTTGCTCTTCAGAAACAGATACCGAATGCCACACGATGTCGATTGCAACTAATTCTGTTGTAATCTAATTTGTACATACTTATTTATTAACTTATTTATTTATTTATTTAAGGTTTAGTTCTTAGGGGTGGCTTATCCACCCAAATTAGGTTAAGTTATGATTTCAATGGTTTTTATATAAGTTTTTTCCATTAAATTTAAACGATGTATATTAAATTCTACAATAACTCGATGTATTTTATTCATAAGATGATTGTATAGGTGAAGTCTAGGCTAGGTACTATAACTTTAAGATGTTTTGCAATAATTAACGGAAAACGGAAGATTTAATAAATTCATTTTGAACTTTGAACTAATCATGAATCAGTTTGTGTTCATATTCCAAATAGATAGAAAATATTGATTCTTTCATTGTTATGTTACAATGTAACTTTTTCAAAATAAGATTTTTTTTTTTTTTAATTTAACCCATTTCTAGATAAGCTAGAAGGATGCTTTTTTTTGCATTCAACCCGAATAAACTTGAAATTTATAAGAAAAATGGGAAAACTTTAGTTTTTCAAACGAATAACTCCGAAAATGAGAAAAAACACCAAAAATTACCTTTTTTACATCTAATTACAGTGTTTTCTATATGGAAGTTTAGAATTACTTAGGAAAAATATTAGTTTCAGCCAATTGAATGAATATGTTTTCGGTTGAACAATTCGAATACAAATTTTTATCCTTTATATAGATTGACTGTAATAATTTTTCAAAAAACAAACAGTTTTAAATGCATTATTCGTAAAATAAATTAAATTTTTGCATTAGCCTAAAAATTGAAATATCTCATAAACCAGTAAATATATCGAAAAAAAAACAAACTAAATCTATAAGAAAAATCGGAAAATTTTAATTTTCCCAAAACAACATCCTCAAAAATGGGAAAAATACAAAATTACCTTTCTAGACATGATAGAACGATGCGATTTTTTGCAGTCGATTTGAAATCCCTTAAAACATATATGAAAAATCAGGAAACTCAAATTTTCCCAACGAAACCTCCCCATAATTGAAATAACCTGAAATCTATAAGAAAAATTGGAAAATAACATCCCCAAAAATGGGAAAACAACTAAAATTACCTTTCTAGACATGATAGAACGATGCGATTTTTTGCATATGATTTGAAATACCTTGAAACCTATAACAAAATCAGCAAACTTAAACTTATCCAACGAAACACCCCAAAATTGGGGAAAACAACAAATTTCATTTATGTGTTTAAATTTTAACCACTTCGAGACATTTAAGTAGAATGCAGTTTTTTGCATTTGCGCAGAATAACCTGAAATCTATAAGAAAAATCGGAGAATTTAAATTTTTCCAAAACAACACCCTCAAAAATGGGAAGACAACAAAAATTACCTATCTAGACATGCTAGGAGGATGCAGTTTTTTGGAGGGGCAGAAGCCCCTGGCGAGCAGAGCGACTTGAGAAGAAAGAGTTTAATATCGCGAAGCGTAAAGTAACGCACAGCATAAAAAAACGCGTAGAGTTTTGTGCAAAGCCTTCGGCTACGTACATTTAAGCCTTTCAAAAAGAAGTTATATCCAATCAAAAACAAAAATGTAAGAAAGGGCCGAGTTTTCGCGGAAATCCTTAATGTAATAGTTGCTCCTTAAATAGTGCTGATATGGGAGAAAGGACCGAGCTATTTACAAAGTAAATAGCTCGGTAAACTATTTACCAAAAAAATTAATGTGGGGTAAATTAATTAAATGATAGAAAATATTTGATTGAAATTTATTTCAACCAAATTTCCCTTAGTATGTTATTTAGTTTTCCCTTAGTTCGTTTTTCAAATTTTATATAACCCGACATTATATGAAGTCTAGAGCAATTTACTTTGAAAATAGCTCGGCTCTTTAATGGAATATCATCACTTTTTAAGAAGCAACTATTATATGAAGTCTAGAGCTATTTACTTTGTAAATAGCTCGGTCCTTTCTTCCATATCATCCCTTTTTATGCTAAGGAGAAACTATTATATGAAGTCCACAGCTATTTGCTTTGTAAATAGCTTGGTCCTTTCTCCCATATTATAACTTTTTAAGGAGCAACTATTACATTAAGGATTTCCCCGAAAACTCGGCCCTTTCTTACATTTATGTTTTTGATCGGATAATATATTCTCTCACAATTAATATATTGTAGCGGTTCAACACTTGAAGGCAGTCTGTATTTCACGTCTGAACTGTACTTTAAACTACCATGTTTTCTAGTAGGCGGTCTTCTTAAAGCATTTCATAAATTTTCGTTGTTCGTCGGATTGTCTGGTTTGAGCTATATTTTCAATGGTAATTTTAGAAATAATTTATTTGAAATAAATTCTTATACAATTTTGAGACACTCGTTATGTATATTGATATGGTACATATACCTATAGTTGTCAAGTAACATTCATCAATCTATATCACATATCCTGTATACACGATATAGAAAACATTTTCGTTTCGTCTTCCTGTTCGCTTTAGGTTACAATGTAACTAGTGTTATAACACAATTTTACAATATCTAAACCATTCGTATGGAATTTTCTATGTCATTTAAGTGTCAACAGCGTGAGTAGCTACAACTTGTTTGCATATTCAATAAACAAACAAAAAATTTGGAAAATAAGCAGTAGGTACCTATCCGTTATTGTTTCAGGGATAATTTTTATTTACTATTTATGAAACCATCCATTTTAGATTAAAAATTGGTTTTGTCAATTATTTAAAGGCTGGGAGCTTGACTAGCGTTTGACTTTCATGAATAATAAAGAATATAATACCACATACGTTTATCTAAGAAAATTCAGAAATAAGTCATGACACACCACGTTGACTTAGTTTCTAGTCCATCAAAGTCCGAGTTTTGTCAAAGGTTTTTGTACGTCTTGTCAAAATAAAATTTTATACAGTGCCATATACATGCACTTAACGAAATATTACAAGAAGAAAAAATGTTAAAATATAATAAATTATATAATAAAAAATTACAAAACTAATTTAAAAACACGGAAACAAAACGGATTTTGAAAAGTTTTCATGTATTCATTCACATGCATAAACTTACGGACACCTTTGAAATTACTTATTGACCAATAGCATGTCTCAAGTGGGGAACGCCGAAGGGTGCCAAAAAAATAAACTTCGGACCTACTTTTTTTCGTTTGAACGTATATAGAAAATAACAAAAGTATGATTATTTTGTATTATTACGTTTCATTGCGAAAAACTGTTAAATAATCACACAATATAACGAATTCAATATAAATAATTTAAAACCTTATATATTTTTAATTCTTCTATTAATTACCAACCAAGCACAGACGCCTGCCCCGTTCCACCCAGCTCTCCTAAAACTGCCCTGGGCCAAGCTTTGTCCCACGATGTCTCTGACACTGTAATTATGATTCTTTATCTTCTCCAAACACTAAAAATATAAATGAAGTTTTAAAATCAGAATAAAAAATACTACGAAGTGCGCTCTGTCATAAAGGCACTTAATGCAGTTCGCCGATTTGGTAGAACAATGTAAGCTAACCTTTTCTGAAACTTATAAATTTACTTGAGTATGTATATTTTGTAAGAGAAACAGATTTTAGCGAACAAACTAAAATTATTGATAGTTTAAGATAAACAATGATCGAAAGGAACGACAATATTGACGTGGGAGGATTTAAAACAAATGGATTAACAAATATAAATGAAATGATGAATAGAACAGCAACAGCAAATATTAAAAACAAATAGATATCAGTAAATGGATATAAATAAATGGATATCAGACGAGTCAATTAAAATAATAGAAGATCTCTAAAGAATAAAAATTCAAAAGAATACAAAACGTTAGATAAATTAATAAAAAAGAATTGTAGGCAAGAAAAGGAAATTTGGATAAATGAAAAATGTGAGGAAATTAGTAAATTTATTAAATATAACCCGAAAGCACAATATGCAAGAATTAAGATGTTATATGAGAAGAAAACGAAACTGCTAATACGATAAAAGATGAAGATGGAAAGATTTTAATGGACTTCGACGATATCACCAACAGATGGCAGAGAAACATTGAAATGTTGTCTGATGATATAGACCAAGGAAGCAACCCAAAACGTCAAAGTGACCAGAAATAACAAAGAAAGAAGTGATCTTTGCCATTAATAAATTGAAAAAGTTCATGGCTCCAAGTCCAGATAGACGAATTGTTAAAAATTAATGACGAAAACATCTTAAATCAGTACACATATCTACTTTATGACATCTATATCACCGTAAAATTACCTAAAGACTTTCAAAGTCGACAATAATAGCAATACCTAAGAAATCAAATGCTAATGAGTTCGAAAATTATAGAACAATCTATATTATAAACAATTTCATGAAAATAATAACCAGAATATTGTTGGAAAGAAACAAAAATAAATTATTTTCTATAATTGGCCAGGAGCAAGTTGGATTCAGAAACGGAATGGGAACTAGAAATGTGCTATTCTCATTAGGAAGAATAATTGAAAGAGGTATAGAAGTACAGAATAACATATATTTGTGCTTTCTGGATTATTCAAAGACATTTGATCTAGTGAATCACAGGAAATCAATAGAAATGTTGGGAAAAATGGACATAGAACTGCGGTATAATTCCAAAAACTGCTTTTATTATCTATAACGGACATTAAAAATATACTCGCATGACCTTTGGTTTGAAGAACGCACCCGTAACCTTTCAAAGGGTTATGGGTAATATGCTCAGAGAACTGATAGGAAAATGCCTCGTATATATGGACATCATAATTTTTTCAACCTCCCTTCAAGAACATATAGAATCATTACAAAAACTATTTTCCAAATTAAGACAAAACAATTTCAAAACGCAGTTGGACAAATGCGAATTTTTAAGAAAGGAAATCGAATTTAAGGCCATATTGTGACTACGGAAGGTGCCAAACCTAAACCGAAAAAAGACGTTATAAGAAATTTCCCTTTACCTAAAAACACTAATGAAATCAAAAGTTTTCCGGACTCCTCAGTTATTACAGAAAAGTTATTTCCGATTTTGCAAAAATCACAAAACCAATGACAGCATGTTTACGTAAAGACAAAACTATAAAATTAAATAACGAATAAATATAATGTTTTAACTATTGTAAAACACTATTGTGTAATTACCCCATATTACAATAATGGGGACCCTCTTATACTGACGACTGATGCTCGTAATATAGCTTTAGTGCTATCTTGTCACAGGAAAAAATTGGTCAAGACCTACCTACTTGTTATGCATCACGAACCTTAATTCAGACTGAATAAAATTATTCAACAATTGAGAAGGAACTCCTTGTAGTTGTTTGGGCTATGAAATACCTTAGATCATTAGTATTCGGACGTAAATTTACTATTGTGACAAATCATAAACCCCTAACATCGTTATTTTCCCTTATGGAAAAATTAGTACGTGGTGGGTAAAATTTTAAAAGTTTGATTATGATAATGTATATAAAAAAAGAGGTCTCTTAAGCTAGCGGACTAAAAATGTAGGCTACAAATGGGACCTAGTTGGGCATTTGTAGCCTATTTGTAGCCAATTTGTTACGCTATTAAAAAATTTGTAGCCTTAGCCAAAATTAAAAAAATTAGGTATCCGCTAGCTTAATATGAAGCTAGCGGATACCACAATAATCAATGTTTGGAAGCTTCGAATTACAATTGTAAGTGCATAAAAATTTGTAGCCGGCCAAGATCTATGGGATAGAAACAATTAAAATGTATTTCACATGCAAAAATGTATTTTACAGTAAAAATAGTGTAATTTAACATGCAGCGGCTAGGGATAAAAATTTCAAAAGTATTTTTTTGCTATCAGAATCGTTTTTTTAGACTAAAAACAGGTAACCACTATGGCTACAAGTATCGAAAGAATTGTTTTACAGAAAAAAAGGTTTGCTTAAACTAAAAACGGGTAGCTGCTATGGCTACAATTTTCAAATTGACTAAACAAGAGTAGCTACAATGACATAAAATTTCAAAGTAATTTTTTTCAATAAAAATAAATTTTTTTAAATGGGCAAGCAGCTATGGCACAAAATGTCAAAAGTATCGTTTTACAACTAAACAGTTTCTCTTACCTAAAACCGGGAAGCGGTTATGGGTACAAAAACCAGCATTATCGAATAAATTTTTTTTCTAAACAAAAGTTTTTTTTTCGATATAAACCGGCAGCCGCTACGGCAACATATTTCAGGAGTATTATTAAACAGTGACAAATATGTTTTTTCACTCTAAGTGAGTAGCCGCTACGGCAACAAATTTCAAATTGACTTTTATTGAGAGTAGACACATGGTTACAAACTTCAAAAAAATTATTTTCTAAAAAAAAGTTTCATTCGATATAAACCGGCAGCCGCTACGGCAACAAATTTCAGGAGTATTATTTAACAGTGACAATTATGTTTTTTCACTCTAAGTGTGTAGCCGCTACGGCAACAAATTTCAAATTGACTTTGAACGAGAGTAGACGCATGGCTACAAATTTCAAAATATTATTTTTCGAAATATGATTTTTTTTTCGATATAAACCGGCAACCGCTACGGCAACCAATTTCAAAAGTAATATTAAACAGTGATAATTATGTTTTTTCACCCCAAGTGTGTAGCCGCTACGGCAACAAATTTCAAATTGACTTTGAACGAGAGTAGACACATGGCTACAAATTTCAAATTATTATTTTTCTAAAAAGGAGTTTTTTTCGATATAAACCGGCAGCCGCTACGGCAACACATTTCAGAAGTATTATTAAACAGTGACAATTATGTTTTTTCACCCTAAGTGTGTAGCCGCTACGGCAACAAATTTCAAATTCAACTTAGCGCACTGCATTCTGCAGACGAAAATCTGAATTCAGGTATATCTATCTCTGAACGTCCCTTAAAAGAATTCTCAAATCAAATATTAATAGACCCCGGGTTACGCGAAAATTATAATGAAACTCTATTTAAAACACGAAAAATAATCGAATAAAAGGACTAAGACGACAAAGCGATTATCGACATATTCAAAGAACACATTTCACCTACCAAATTAACTTCCATAATGACTGATGACGATACTTTCAATAAAATTTCCCGTATTTACGATCTTCATTTCTCACGATATAGAATCATTAGATGTATGAACCTCTTGGATGACATTCGAAACACTGACGAACAAAACAAACTTACAAACGATTATCATTGTGTATTTAAACACAAAGGTATAGACAAAATGTTAGCACATTTAAAACGGACTTATTATTTCGACAATATGAAATCTAAAATAACGTCATTTATCAAAACAGAAATTCCTAGTAAACCTTTTAAAAATATCCACATTGATATTTTTCATTTAAATAAAAATGATATTCTTACATTACTTGACAAATACTCACGATACGCAAAAGCTCATACACTCCCATTTAAAAACTCTATAGAAATTAACAAAATTATCAAAGACTTTGTATCACGTAACAATATACTCCGCAAATTTATTAAAGATTCAGCACGAGAATTCAACAGTATTAATTAAAAAAAATTTCTTTAACTATATAATATGGACGATTAAACAACGACACCTAAAAACAGTACAGATAACAGCCCCGTTGGACGATTTTATTTAACCTTTGATAAATATTTAGAATCATAGGCAGAGAAAACAAAAACGAAATTTTGAGTAAAAACTTAAACTCAGTTTAAACACCTACTACAATAGAGTCAAAAAATGTTTAGAATCTGGACCATTTCCCGAAACCAATGAATATAGTGGCTCTTCTGGCGGTACCAATCGCGTCAATTTGACTTGACCGCTCGCGCAACACAATCCAGGGGCTTCATTTTTAAACTTAAATGCCTTTCAATATTGACACACAACGTTCATTGGTCCAATAGCAACGATTTTCTGTGAACTGTAATCGATTTCCACATTATAATTAAATACATTATAAACTACATTCCGCGTTTCGCGTTTGGCTTGCTCTTGTATATCTTTCACTTCTAGCTTTTCGAGTTCTGCAACTTAAGTTTGTACGTTTAATTGCTGGTATTTTTAAAAACAAAAATTTGTTACGCAGGATCTGCTTCCACTAAGCTAATATCCTAAGAATACTTAAATTACTCTCTAGCGATCGTAATTTTATTGTGATCAAATTGAAATATAAAATCTGATATGATTTTAGTATTTGCAAAAATTAAATTTATTAATAGCCAAAATAGAATGATATATAACAAATATACTTTATAGTTACTATGGAAACGACAATTAGAATTGACATTTCAAAATTAAAACAAAAATTTAATAAAATAATTTTATAGTTATCTTATTGAAGTAGAGTTTCCGTGGAAATGACAAAATCAACACAAATTTTAACCAACTCCAAAAAAAGAAATATGGTGGTTAAGTTTTATTAAATGTACAATAAAATAATATTTAGTCCGTAAAAAAGTAGTTTCGGATTCCATTCACGACAAACATATGAAACGAGATTTTTATATCTATTGATATATATATATATATATATATATATATATATATATATATATACATATATATATAAATTTTACGATAGTGATTTTAACATCTAATAGGTAGGATCGATGGACATTTGAAGAAATTTTTACGAAATTCCAACATTGGAGGAAGTTCGCTAAAAAACCACTGTTATTTCGTTTTAGTTTTAAGTTTAATTATTAGAACTTAACTTTAAGTTTAATTCTTTAGTTTTAAGTTTTCACTTCTATCAGCAATCCTCAATGACTACCAATTTTTATTTTATTTCTACAGTTCGTTATTCGAAATATTTTCGGGCCATCGAATTCCTAGTATTTTTCTTAAGCATTAATTTATAATAACCTGTATCTTTTCGAAGATTTGTTTTAAATTAGCAATCACACCCATATAGCAGTATCACTTATACGTTGGTGTTAAAAATTTGAACCTTCGGTCGAACTGATAAATGTGTAGGTTGGCAAACTGGATTGATCAAGGTCATTTCGGAGATTTACTAATAGTTACCCTTTTAATAGTAGTACCAAACCTAAACGTGGATCTTCAACTGTTAAGTATGTATAGTCTCACTTAATCTATGTTTTATCAATCTTATATATTATGATCCCTTCAATTTAGAAAATTTGTTATTCGAGAACTTATCCCCTGTGCGTAAGCCAAAAAAAACTATAACTAACCACAATGGGTAGGTAGTAAAATCTTTTGTTTTAATGTGCAGTAACACCAAGTAATGGCACTTTCAAATTTTACGAGACTAAACATTTCATTTTATACCTTGCATTACAAACCTAGTATATACTGACTATGATCGTATCTATTGACTTTGACTTACTAGGTCTACTACATTACAAAATTCTCTTTTAAACAAATTGATTTTTATATTTAATTAGGCATTCTTTTAATGAAAATTAGAAAATAGGTCATATAAGTTATAAAACATTGTTAATGAATAATCAGCAACCAGAATATATTTTGTATATTATATTCTGACTCTCATGAGAAAAAAGATTAATTAAAGAAACTATTTAGAAAATAGGGACGTTGGATCGGTTCGGTCGTTTGGCTTATTTAGCAATGTTGTATTTATTACATACCATAAAAATCTCTCATAAAATCTCAGAGCCCATCGCGGAATAATTAACTGTGTAGATTGATATAAATATCTTCATTCCTTGCCTTACAATGGTTTCGGAAGATTTTTGTTTAATAAATACAACTATGCTTTTATTTACGCAAAATTTCACTGGGATATATTAAGTTTTGACTGAAATAGCACTGAACAATTTGATGACGGTGTAGTATTTTTATTCCCAACCAGCTTCCTAAGGATTATGCAAATTTAATTGAATTGAATTTTAGTACAAACAATATTTTATTTTTATTATACAATATTTTATTTTTATATTGGTTTTAAAGAATTTTAAATATTTTTGACCTTGCGTTATTAATAAAGCGTATATTCATTTTTAAAAAAATCGCCGAAAATAGAAGAGGTTTTTTTCTGACCACGCTGCTGGTCGCATTTACATAAACATGTAACATATATGAAAAAGGTAAAAGAGAATTTATCACAGGTATCAAACCGGTAAAAAAAGTCCGTACATTGAACACGATTGAGAAACTACAATTTCATTTAACCTAATTACTGTGAATAATAAGGATTTGGATATAATTTCCTGTACATATTGTACACAATATTTATCTTTATGAATTCCAATTCCTGCCAAATATATCTTCACGCAGAAAACAAAGGAATTAAATTCAAATGTAAATAAGAAATACAAGAAAAAAACACTTATAAAGAAAATTAATTTTTTTTCTTTTTCTGTTCTTAAAATTGTGTCGAAAAAAAATAAGTTTGTTTTCTCAGTTGATAATAAACTTATTTAACAGTTTCATATGGATGATAAGTTTTTTTTTTATTGAATATATATAATAAAGTTTTCTTTCATTTAAAAAGAAAGCAACGTGTATAAGTAGAAACTTTTTTGGGATTTTTAATGGATTTCAATCAAGTTTTTTCCTATTGAATAAATATACAATAAGTCACATGTAAAAATGAAATAAAATTACTTCATTCAATCGTAGATATATCCAATTAGTTAAATTTTTTTAAATTACAAAGTTTCTTCTGTGTGTTTTTCCGGTTTTAAGAATAATATCTTAGTCCAGTTAGTACATTACAATTGTTTAATTTTCATTTCTATATTATATTATCATGCATAATATGTCATTATATGTCATTGAATGTACCTTCGATGTAATATCCAAAAATATCTAAGGACGACAAGTTGTAGAAATTAAGACATAACCTTTCATGGAGCTCCATTATTATCTCATTATTGTCCAAGAAAAATTAGGCTTTTTCAAAAAACCTAACCTTTAAAGATTCTTACGGAGTTCCAGCATGAAATCGCTTTTCGTCAGATATTGCACTTTTTTTCGCAAGCTAAGAATAACGTATTCAAATAAATCCGGACGTTTCAGAATTTTTGACCGTTTAGTACGCGAGATATTTAATAACAAAGTAATAACTCTCTCTTATTAGAAGCATGTAAAACATCATGCCCGCCCAACTATTATCTGTTGTATTAAAAAATTTAAAAAAAACTAGAATAGTAAAGATAAATATTTATTAGATAATTTAAAAATTCAAAATTACATTAACGTTGTTTGGTAGCCACATCTGTTACACTTGACCCCACATTTTTCTATATTTATTCAAAAGAATATAATCAAATGCAAGTATAGAAAAAAAATCAGATTTTTTTACTACTAATTCAAGAGATAAAACTATTTAAAATTATGCAAAAATACACAAGCTTTTATGAATGTCTTTGTTCAATAAGATCGGAAATTAATGGTTACAGAAAAATCGGCAAACTTGACCTCAAAAAAATTGTTTAGTTTTGCTTCTATCTGTTTTTCACACATAATATGTTATACATTAAAATGTTCATACATAATATGTTATAATTTTATCCAATTAAATTCTAATATGAATTATTTTTATTCATTATGACTTTGTTCAAGAAAAAAAAAAGACAATAAATTGATCTCGGATTGCGATTTCCAAACTACTATAATTTGTATATGTTTATATATATGTATTTGTTTATATGTGTTTGTTCTATAATAAAAGCAAACCACTTTTTTATCCTGATTATACCAGCGCTGGACTCCCTTTAGTAGGCTCTGTATCTTTTAAAAGTACTTATACATTCCCATGGATTACCAGGTTTGAAATGTACTTTCGGTGTTTAAAAGATGAAGTTTATTTATGGAAAAATTTTGTCTGAAGAAAAAGGAGATTTCGTATCAGAGATAATCATAAAATTTTGAGTGTATTATTCTTTTATAGAGGTTAGATTTAGTTGTAGTGGGTGTCCTGAATAAGGCAAACTAAACTGAAACCCTTTGGAGCTGTTCAAGTGCAGCAATTGGTCTTTAAAGTCAGTAGACTTTAGCTCAGAGAGGTGGTCAAAGTTGACCCAAAAGCTTCGTCTTTTCGTACTAAGAGCTGGACAGTGACTGAATAGGCGCGTCATTTTCATAACCTCCTCCTCACTGCCAGCTCCTGCATTAGTCTTGGCTAAACGTTCTTTATAAAAGTAAAATGAAAAAATTTTCCATAACAAAATATCTGGCTAATAAATTGTACCTTTAGAATAATGAATGTAATTGTAATCCCATGATATTATTATTTTTATTATAAGATCCATGAATGTCTGTCAATTCAGTTGTTTAATATTTTAAATCGAGTTTGACTATTAATTCTAAATACACGCAATGGACTTATATAATGAGCATATTAAATAGCTAAGTTAATGGTTAAATATCGTTTATATACTTATTTCTTCATCAGTGCGTGCATGCATCAGTGTGCGTTTCCAAAAATTTTTTCTGGTTTCAAAGAAGAAATGTATTTAGTGCTTGTAGTGCACTACAATGTATGTAGTGCAGAATATACTAGTTATGGTTTATAACAAAAATATATGTTTTACGATTCACTGGCTCGAAGTCATTCGATTGCTCTTAAACATGCTCAATTTGAGCTAACCTACCATCTCTTTGAGTTATCGAGTTGAAGGGCGGTTATTCTATTATTAATATTTCCAACTGTTACAGTATTTACGTATAATTGTCGTTTATATTTTCATTCGATAAAATTTTTATTATAGACGGTATTATGGGTAGTGACGTTTGTTTCACAAATAAGGATCTTGTTGATTTGTTTTATTTTAAGTACGCAAATAATATTCGAGTATATTAATTAATTAATATAACTTAGGTTTTGGAATATTACATTATTAATTATTAAAAAATAATGATCTAAAACAACAAAATTACTCTGGACATATACCGGATATGTAAAAATAAGTTACGCTAGCGAGAAGGTGTCCGGCGATCGGCAGAAATACTGATGTAACCCTGTTTCTCCCACATATAATCATATCACCCCCTGTTAATAACCTTGATCTCACAGTAATGCGACTAAGTAGTGGGTCAATGAATACCAGTGATGGCTCAAGTAGTGAGGAGTTTATAAAAATCTAATTAATTAAAATACTTAAATAAAACATAGCCTATGGCATAGTCAGAATCATAAGAAACATTTTTAAAAAGGTTTCATGAAAATCCGTTACATTTATTTTGTTAAATCAGTTTAAACATAACACACAATTTTATATATTAGTATACATGTATTTCTGAAACTAAAAATGCAATAAAATTTCAAATGAAAAAAATTGAGCAGTATTATGTTCAAACATCTATTCAACTTAAAACTTATTTGTTGAAATCAAAAATTGAGCAGTGTTTGTGCTCGTATATTTATTGGGAAGGCATAATAAGCATTCGTTGAAGGACTGGTATATATTTTAGTATGCGACAATCACGACCATCTATAATAAAACAAAACCTATTATTATTATTGATTGTCGAGTATACGGAAGGTGACAACAGCAGCCATCGGTTCATTTACCGTCTACATGAACTGGTGGGTGTTTTAACACAGCACAGAAAAAAAGAAAAATGCATCAAGATTATTTATCACCATATTGAAGGTTTAGTTTATATATTATGTTGTAATGAAAATTATTGAGATTAATTTTTTTGATCCAACACACATTTTAATAGAAAAATATTAAGTAAAATATTATGCAAAATATTTAACAAAACAATATTTTTCTCCTTGCAAAAAGAAGGAGTTTTTTTTTTTGAAAGTACAAAAAGAAAATAATATAGCTCGATTTATTTATTTTTCTTAAACTAAGTTTTTTTTTAAGTCGAAAAATGATAATAAGATTAATAAGATAATAAAGATAATAAGATGCTTTTGATTTAAAGTTTTCTATTTTTGAAAAAAATCAAAAATTGAAAAAAAAAAATATTACATATAATTTAATTTAAAAAATTCAAAATCATACAAATTGAATGCTTTTAAATAACATAAATAGATCACAAATAAATAATTTTGTAAAAACAAGATAGTTTTTGTAAAACAAATAAACAGAAGTAAGCTAGCTTACAGTTATGAATGTATAATAAAATTTGTGTATAGATTTTGAATTGACACTGGCCGTGTTCGTTAAGTCGCTAGTTGAATATCAACCAAACGGGGTGTGACAATGGGTCAAACCCAAGGAGAGGTATAATTTTTAATTAATTTTATAAATAGTCTGAACACTCCGACTACATCCATGGGTGTTGATATACTAAAATATTCTAGAAGCCTCCATGCGAAAATATATTGTCAAAAACAAAATATTTATTCAAAAAAACAATCATATTCTAGAACGACCCATGGCGGGTATATAAACCGTGACCAGTGTCGATTCAAATCAGTTTTAAATCGTGTCTGATTAGTTTAATATCAAAGTATATAATTGTTGTTCAATCCAGATCAAAGTATAAGTTGGAATTTGTACAAATAATTTGGTCAAGTAATTCAAAGTTTAACATTGTGTGAAAAAGAATTAAAATAATTATTGAAAAAGAAATTGGATAATCATTTTTTTCTTAAAGCAATAAAATCAGGTTTTTTTTTGTTTCGTAAAAACTTGTGTTTAATTTAATTTTTATTTTCTTTTCTTTAAACAAAAACGTGCGTGTTGTTCCAATTACAAAATATTTAGTAATATCGTTTACTAATATATTTTTTTTGTTTTTGTCGAGTATCGGAATCATTGCAGGTTCGGGCAGCGCTCCTTTGAGGATAAAGAGAGCCAGGATACCGCGACAGTGGCGACCGTGACAGGATCAGGAGACGTACGGAAGAAGAAAAGAATTACAATGGCAAGCCGCAGCATTCCCATGCCACGTCTGCGTGAGATGATGGAGGCCGAAGGGCTGGACAGCACTGGCACAAGAGAGGTCTTACAGGCAAGATGGGAGGAGCACCAATCTAGGCAACAAGGAACACCAACTTCAAGGACTCAAGGACCTGCCATTCCCACATCAGAACGGCGTAGAAGTGTGGTTTCCAACCCGGAAGAGCCAGCTGCTGCGACAATGGAAATGATGTTTGCGACAATAATGTCCAACTTCAAGAATTTGGATGAGAGAATGGGTGATCGATTGGATAAGACGGCCAACAAACTTGAAGAGATGAGCGACCAACTTCAAGGATCTGAAGCAAGGATGGATGAGCGACTTGGAAATCGACTTCAAGAGTCCGAAGAGAGGATGAGAAATCGGCTTCAGGAATCTGAAGAAAGAGTGGGCGAACAGACATTAAGTATAATGCAACAAGTCCAACAAGAGCTGAAAAAGGACTTGTCGGAGCGAATGGAGAACATAAGAGAAGTGTGCGTACGACGTATCAGCCAAATAAGCACTGACGTCGAGGCTGTGAAAGCTGAGATCACGAACATCCAAGCCAATGTCGCTGTAACCCGCACACAAATCGAAGGCATAGAAAGCAACGTAACCACACGACTTGATGGCATGGAAACGAAAATGAATGAACAATACAATAAAGTCGTGGATGACATCATACGGATCGAAGAGCGGCAGACACAACAACTGCGCGACATGCGTATTGATCCGCAAGAAGTTAATACAGTCATTCGCTCCGCCACATTGGACACAACGACGCTTCTGTCCATCATGCCGGAGTTCAGTGGTAGACCGGCTGAAGATCCAGTTGTTTTTTTGAACAGAGCAACGACATTACTGCGACAAACGCATCTGCCCGTAGACTGTTGGATTGAGATGGTCACAAAAAAATTAACAGGACCAGCCAGAGATTGGGCATTGATGAATCGTGGGTTGGGCTACAGCTTCGATGAGTGGAAATGGCAACTGGAGAGTTTCTTCAACAGTATAGGAAGAAAAGCTAAAGCCGAACTGGAATTGATGACCATTTCCCAACCCACAGGATTGAAGACAGAAGCGTTCGTCAACATGAAGGTGCAGCTATTCAGAAGAGTGCACGCCGATAGGAACATTGATGACGTGGTGCCCATAATATTGAATTTACTACGCAACAACATACGTCCACTAGGAAAAATTTCGAATCCAAGATCGGTGGACTAGTTACGCACCACGGTTCGGACACTGGACGAAGAGCCAGGATCAATAATGGAGGAGATTGGTTCTGAAGAAAATATTAACCTCCACAAAACCACTCAACATCGGCGTGAACACCAACAATTACCGGTCCATTTAACAACAATGGAGACCAAGAACTCACACCAGAATGGGCCAATTGTGGAAGTTGATGTGCGTGGAAGATCAATATTGGCACTGATCGATAGTCAAGCATCACACAATTTTATCAGCGAAGAATTGGCAAGAAGTATTGGTAAATGGCACCCTGTCAGAGATAGTACAGGGAGTGGAGCCACATACAATAATACTTTCAGAATTCTTGGGAAAATGTGCATGGATGTGATGATATCAAGAATGAAGTTCAATGTTGAAGTAATGGTTGTACCTGGCCTACGGAATCACTTAATACTTGGTCATGAATTTTTAACAAAAAATGGTGTGAGCATCGATTACCGGAGTGGTATAATTTACTTGGGGTGTGATAAGAGAGTCCGCATTGCATGGAGAAAACCAGATGGAGCCCATAGAGAAGTGGCAACAATTAACAACGCATTGGGCGAGTTACAAATAAAACTCCTTGAGAACCAAGAGCAGTTAAAAGATGTCATTCGGCGACATCCCAGCGTTTTCGGCAAAGTTGAAAGGACAAAAACGATCACACACAAGATCGAGATTACGAAGAATTCCCCCATTAAATTACGACCATACCCGTACAACAATGAGAAGCAACGGGTATTAGAAGAGATGATTGAAGAGATGGAAGGCGATGGCATTATAGAACCATCCACATCGCCTTGGGCCGCACCCGTCGTATTGCCGAAGAAAGATGGTACTTTTCGATTGAGCGTCGACTATAGAAAGTTGAACGATATTACAAAGAGCAATGCGTTTCCGATTCCAGATCTGCAAGAGATGTTGAGAAAAGTCAATGGAGCAAAAATATTTTCTACATTGGATCTACAGACTGGTTATTGGCAAATTGAGATGGAGCCACAATCGAAAGAGTACACAGCATTTACCACCCCAAGAGGTCTCTATCAATTTCGCGTTATGCCGTTTGGACTGAAGAATGCTCCAGCTACGTTCCAGAGTTTAATGAACGAAGTTTTATCTGGATACATCGAAGATTTCTGCCAAGTTTACCTGGATGACATATTAATCTACAGTCGATCAGTCAAGGAACATTTACACCACCTGGATCTTCTACTTGAAAGACTAGAACAACATGGATTAACTTGTAAACCAAGCAAATGTGTCATTGGCAGCAACAAAGTCAAATACCTGGGACATATTTTGAGCGAAGACGGCATTGACAGAGAGGAAGAGAAGAATGAAGCTATCAGTAATCACCCTGTACCAAGAACACGAAGACAATTACGACAATTTTTGGGATTATGTGGTTGGTACAGGAGCTTCGTGAAGAACTACGAAGATATAGCTGCACCTCTAAGCGAAATGCTCAAGAAGAACATAAAGTGGCGCTGGCTAACATTGCATCAGAAGGCGTTCGAAAATCTGAAATCATCGATTGTGAATGCACCGAAACTAGCACATCCAGATTTTAAGAAGACGTTTTGTTTAAACACGGATGCTAGTGACGTCGGATTGGGTGCAATATTATTTCAAATGGAAGATGATGGCAAGACAAGACGAATAATAAACTACGCCAGCAAGAAACTTGGACCCACAGAAAGAAAGTACGCCACGACAGAAAAGGAATGTCTCTCGATAATCTGGGCATTGAGGAAGTTTCGAGGATATCTTGAAGGAAGACATTTTAAATTATACACAGATCATGCAGCGCTCCAATGGCTGAACAAAACTAAAGATAGTCGAGCAAAATTGACAAGATGGGCATTAGCATTGGGAGCCTATGATTATGAAATAATTCACGTCCCCGGAAAAGATAATCAAGCCGCCGACTCCTTGTCCAGACAACCACAGGGCAAGGCTGACGATGAAGAAGTGGAGGACATTCCAGAGTGGGTGATTGAAAAGAAGGCAAAAACACCAATAACCCTCAACGTAATTGAAGTGGAAACACCCACACTCGACGATATTAGACGATGGCAGGATGAAGATCGTGATGTGACTGCCATCAGAAGATACATCGTTGATAACACAAGTCCACTGAGAAGCAATCTACGTCGACGAGTGGACAGAACAAGAGCTAATTACACCGTAGCTGACGGGATCCTCTGGTACCAAAGTCAACAGATGGTACAAGAAGTGCCAGTGGTTCCCGAAGAACGCCGACTTGGGTTTCTTAGAAGATATCACGATAGTGATGAAGCAGCACACCCTGGATGGAGAGAAACGTATCGTCAAATCCGTAACCGCGTCTACTGGTATGGGATGCAAGATGACATACGCAGATATGTAAAAGGGTGTGATACGTGTGCTACGTGTGAAGCCACTAAATCAGAAACCAAGTACAGCAATGAGAAGTCGAAGACCTACTTCACCATGGGAGGTAGTCAGCAATTGACTTAATGGGTCCATACCCACGCACATCACGTGGAAAAACGAATATATTGGTTGTGACTGATCTTTTCACTAGATGGATCGAAGCATTTCCATTGGGGGCCACGTCGACCTCGAAGATAGCCCAAGTACTGAAAGACGAAGTATTTAGTCGTTATGGATATCCAAGAGCAGTACTAAGTGATAATGGTCCCCAGTTCAGATCAAAAGAATGGAAAGCAGTGAACAAAGATTGGAACACAGAGATTTGGACAACACCAATATACCATCCACGAGCCAACCCCACGGAAAGACAAAACCAAGAGTTGAAGAAGCTGTTGCGATTACATTTGTTGGATAGAGAACACAAGAATTGGGACCAACAATTACACAAGTCCTTATTTGCAATACGTAATAGAGCAAATAGAACAACTGGTTTTTCGCCTGCCCAATTGTTACTGGGGGCAGAAATGAAGAAACCTGGGGATTGGCAGATACAAGTCAATGAAGAGCCTCAAGAAATTCAAGATTGGGTCAACGAGAGAGGCCAAGAACGCACTGATAATGTTGAAAGAGCTCGGCAAACAATATTGGCCAATGCCGAAATGAACGACCAAGTGGAAAAGGGACTCGTTTATCAACCAGGAGAGTCCGTCTGGATGCGCAATCAAGTGCTCAGCAGTAAGGTGGAGGGTGTCCATAGTGGATTGGCACCGAAGTGGAAAGGGCCTTACAGAGTGCTGAGGAGTTTACCAGCTGGAATATATGTTGTGGATACAGTGCCTCCCACGAAAATACATGGAGGTCTCTTGAAGCCGGCCAGTGCAAGGACCGCCGCCAATGGGAATCTGGGAAGATTGAGTGTGGAGAACGAGGTGTTCGGCCAACTACTTCCAGATCGATTGGGGGGTCAAAGGCATGGAGGTGACGGAAGACGACGGGATGTACCAAGTGTGGACGAGCCAGAGGCCAGAGCATTAAGGTCAGGGTACAACTTGCGGCCCAGACGACCGGCAATCAACACCAGGCGCCGTTGATGAAGAGTGAGAAGAACTAATGTGTACGTACAAATTTTAAGTTATGCTAGCTAGCTAAATGTACTAGTACAATTCAAATAGTTCTTAAGTAAAAAATTGGTCGACCAAATATAATAAGCAAATTAGAAAATGTGTGTTGGAATCTAGAGGGGGAGATTTTGTTGTAATGAAAATTATTGAGATTAATTTTTTTGATCCAACACACATTTTAATAGAAAAATACTAAGTAAAATATTATGCAAAATATTTAACAAAACAATATTTTTCTCCTTGCAAAAAGAAGGAGTTTTTTTTTTTGAAAGTACAAAAAGAAAATAATATAGCTCGATTTATTTATTTTTCTTAAACTAAGTTTTTTTTAAGTCGAAAAATGATAATAAGATTAATAAGATAATAAAGATAATAAGATGCTTTTGATTTAAAGTTTTCTATTTTTGAAAAAAATCAAAAATTGAAAAAAAAAATTATTACATATAATTTAATTTAAAAAATTCAAAATCATACAAATTGAATGCTTTTAAATAACATAAATAGATCACAAATAAATAATTTTGTAAAAACAAGATAGTTTTTGTAAAACAAATAAACAGAAGTAAGCTAGCTTACAGTTATGAATGTATAATAAAATTTGTGTATAGATTTTGAATTGACACTGGCCGTGTTCGTTAAGTCGCTAGTTGAATATCAACCAAACGGGGTGTGACAATGGGTCAAACCCAAGGAGAGGTATAATTTTTAATTAATTTTATAAATAGTCTGAACACTCCGACTACGTCCATGGGTGTTGATATACTAAAATATTCTAGAAGCCTCCATGCGAAAATATATTGTCAAAAACAAAATATTTATTCAAAAAAACAATCATATTCTAGAACGACCCATGGCGGGTATATAAACCGTGACCAGTGTCGATTCAAATCAGTTTTAAATCGTGTCTGATTAGTTTAATATCAAAGTATATAATTGTTGTTCAATCCAGATCAAAGTATAAGTTGGAATTTGTACAAGTAATTTGGTCAAGTAATTCAAAGTTTAACATTGTGTGAAAAAGAATTAAAATAATTATTGAAAAAGAAATTGGATAATCATTTTTTTTTAAAGCAATAAAATCAGGTTTTTTTTTGTTTCGTAAAAACTTGTGTTTAATTTAATTTTTATTTTCTTTTCTTTAAACAAAAACGTGCGTGTTGTTCCAATTACAAAATATTTAGTAATATCGTTTACTAATATATTTTTTTTGTTTTTGTCGAGTATCGGAATCATTGCAGGTTCGGGCAGCGCTCCTTTGAGGATAAAGAGAGCCAGGATACCGCGACAATTATAATATGGTTAATACACTCGACCGTCTCTTTTGAGCAATATTTTTGTTATAAAATATATTATTTGTTATAAAATAAATTTTTTGTTATAAAATAAAGACCGTTCGTACTTTACTTTACTTCATTAAAGATTAAATATAGTGATATTAATAGTTCTTTTGATTCAAAATTATATCTACTAAACTAATATCAACCCCTTTCTTTGAATTATCTACTAAACTAATATCAACCCCAAACAATGTGCTTATTGTACATATATTTTACACAAAAAAATGGTAAAACCCAAATTTGGTTTATTATATGTTCACTTCCCTTTTAAGACGCCGAAATATTATTCAGAAATAAGTATTTAGTTCAACCACTCTATTCTAAGGTTTCTTTCCACTTCACAAATGTTTTCATTTTCATTTTGGATTCAACAACCGAAAAATCAGCTACAATTATTTAAGTTTAGGTTTGGTTCTTAGTCATATTAATACGAGCATTTCGGTGGGCTGTATTATCCATATTGTTAAAATTTACCCCTTTCAGGACCCACAATAAAAAATATACCAAAATTTATTAAAAATTAAATTAGCTAGTTTTTTTGGTCACTGGATTGTCGTAGGTGTGTGTATTTTTATGATGTTGGAAATATTTTTTAAATAACAAAGAGAATAAATAATATTACATATGTATCAATATGTCTTTCTTTTTGTACAATTTCTTTTTTAAATATAATTTGTAAAACGAATCATAAATATTTAATCCTTTTCCTAAAAATTATAAAATGATGTTTATTCTTTTTAAAAAATGCATTAAAATTCAAGGACCGTTCTTTTTCATAAAAAAATTTATTTTACAGATTATTATTGGTTTAAGGATGCATTAATTATTATTGGACATTAAATAAAACCCCCCACTCATTTTCATTTTTCTGCCATTTCCTGCGCCAAAGACCAAGTAATATTGAATTTGTTCTACTATCTCCTTGTTATTATCTTGGCTTTCTTTAGCCTTCAAAGAAGCGTAGAACCTACAAAGATTTTGATACTCAACACCAAAAAAAAAAACACAAAATATTAGTAAAAGTTTACTTGATTCAATTGGGCAACACGAACTTTAAAGAAAAATTAAATAAAACAAAATCTTTATGATTTTATTCAAAACTGAATTATATTTGATTTGAAAAAAAAAAATTGAATTTAATTTTATTTCCACTATTTAAATGAGTAAATATATCTTTAATACAATATTTAAAAACCATGTCACTTGAACAAACGATAATTTTAAACTGATTTGGACCTAATTAAATGTAAATCTTAAACTGATAATAATCGTTATATTATCAAATGATAATTAATGAGAATTCTAGGTTTTTGAAATAAAATTTCAAATTCGCCCCCTTTACCTAGATCAGTTTTTTTTTATATTATAAATACGTATTTCGACTACAAAGTAGTCGCCATCAGTATAAATTAGCTAGTCGTAATTTACTCTTTGACAATTAGAAATAGATAGAAAGTCGAGATCAATAGACAAAAATAAATAGAAAATGAGCTAAAATAAATAAATATATAATAAATTTTAAATTATATTGAAATTACTCTTGTTAAAATTTCTTTCATTCACATTTATTCCTCTTTACCTTACTTCTATTAAAATTACTTTTATATTGTCTCAGGATATGTTAGTCGTTGCTAACATGGTAACAGTTTCACAATGTTTCAAAGTTCAAGTTAAAATGAATTAATTAAATCGTCGATTTACCGTTAATAATTACAAAACATCTTAAAGTTATAGTACCTAGTCTAGACTTTACCTATACAATCATCTTATTAATAAAATACATCGAATTATTGTAGAATTGAATATACATCGTTTAAATTTGATGGAAAAAACATAAAAACCATTGAAATCATAACTTCCGGGAACGGGTTTGTGCGGGATGGTTGGAAGAAGGATTTAGCGGTTGTTTGGATAAATGTTCGGATAGTAGGGTGTCCAGTTTCTCGGTGGAGGGTTTCAGCCGGATATCGCAGGGGGGCTTTCGAAATCGTCCGAAGACAACGATTTTGAAATTTTTGCATTTTCGAAGGTGCGATGGTGCAACGTTCAACCAAATTGGGGCAGCGTATGTGAGTACGGGCCGAATACATGACTTGTAAAGTCGATGTATCAACCGTTCGTCCAATCTACTCCTAATGTTGAGAAGTTGGTACAACCCCGCAAAGGATGCGTTTTCAAGGGCGAGACGTTTTTTAACGTTCTTCGTCCAATTCAACTGTCTTTGAAGAGTTACTCACAGATACTCAACACTTTGAGTCTGTTGGATTACCGTGTTAAACATCTTCAGTTCAAGTGGGTAAGAAGAAAATTTAGTCTTCTTTGTGAACAAGACGGGCTGAATCTTCGTAGGATTAATTTTGATTTTCCACTTCTTGAAATAGCTTTCAAGCGTGGATAAGCGAGACTGGAGGGAGCTCGAAATAAGTTTCGGCTGCCAGGAAGTGCAGTAGATTGCTGTATCGTCAGCAAAGAGGGCCGTTTCGGTAGCTCGATCTTTCGGGATATCATTTATGTAATATAAAAAGAGGCGGGGTCCTAGCAAGGAGCCTTGAAGTACACCAGTCTTTACACGATATTGGTTCGATGTACTTTGTTGTAGATGAATTCGGGAATTTCGGTTAGATAGGTAGGAAATCAGGAATTTCAGGATGTAGGTAGGTTTTGTTGAATTTGGAAAGTTTGTGGATGGAAGTCCATCGTGCCAAATTGTATCGAAAGCTTTTTCGATGTCAAAAAGGACCATGCCTGTGGATTTATTCCAGTTAAATCCAGAAGAAATATGATCAGTTAGTCGGTTAAGCTGAGTCACTGTTGAGTGTTTCGATCTGAAACCAAACTGTTGGGGAATCAATTGTCCGTGAATATCTTCAAGCAACTGCAGCCGGTTCAAAACTACTTTCTCCATGACCATGCTGAGAGATGGCAGCAAACTGATGTGTCGGTAGCTTGAGGGCGACTTAAGTTGCTTTCCCGGCTTCGGAAGAGCAAGCACTTTGGCAGCTTTCCAAAGGTCAGGAAAATAACTAAGTCTCAAGCACGCCGTATAGATGTAACTGAACTGTACAACCGTCTTCCGGGGAAGATAGCGGTGCACAACGTTTGTTATTCCATCATCGCCGGGAGCCTTCTTACACTAAAGTTTCCTTAAAATGTTTGAAACCTCCTGAGGTGATACGCATTCGACTTCGATTGGGTTAATGATGGAAGAGCGAATATTTTCCAAGGACACCAAGCGGGCCGTTTCTTCATCGTGATATTCGTCGCCACCGGTTAAACTGTGCGCATTAGAGAAGGTGTCAAGAAGTTGAGCTTTGTCTGAATCTGAGTAGAGATACCCATTTTCTGACAAAAGAAGGGGCAGTCTGTTGGAACGTTTACGCAAATTTCTAGCAATTGTCCAAACACTGTTGTCACGAGTGGTCAGAACCGCAATTCTCTCGTTCCACATTTCATCTCTGGTGCGCGTGACTTTTCCTCGAATATCAGCTGACATTTGCTTCATGGCGTCATGAAGCTCAGACAGCCTAACTCTTTGCCAAAATTTACGTAGTTTGTTCCGAGTTCATATAAGTCGTAGTGTGTCATCATCTATTTTAAGTTGAAAGCCGAAAGATTGAGTTTTCTTAGGGATAGATTTTTCGGTAGCAGCTACGAGATTTCCCGTCAGTTTACTAAACTTCAAAATATAACTTTTCGGTCGTTTTGATCTGTGGAGTGATCAAAGTTTCGACGTTGAGATACTGTTTGAAAAGTTTCCAATCTGCTTTCTCAAAGTCCAGCCGGGTCTGCAAAGTTACAGCATCCCTCATTTCACCTAGGGGAAAGTGATGGGGCGATGGTCGCTCTGCAAATCCAAGTGAACATCATGATCCGACAGAAGGTCACAATTCTTGATTATCGCTAAATCGATGGTTTGGGGTAGGAGGTGGGTAGCCTCAGGGTAATACGTGGGTTCCTCAGGGTACGCAACAATCAAGTTACGTTTGAGGGAGTGTGCAAAAAGTGCATTCCCGAAAGAATTGTTAGACATACAGTTCCATGACATATGGCGCGCATTATTATCACCCATGATCACAGCGCGATCATGGGTCCTTAAAACGCGGTCAATATCTTTTCCCTGTAAGAATCTATCAGGGGGGTTGTATAAAGATGTAACTTTATAACTACCACTATTAGCCGAAATAAGAATTGAGATGGCTCCAAGACTACCATCTTCAGGAGGCAAGAGAGAATGCTGGACATCGTGTCGAACGAAAAGAGCAACGCCCCCACCATTTCTGGTGGCTCGGTTGCGGCGCTAGGTAAAGTACCCTGGGATTCTAGTTCTCTTGTCCGGCTTTAACCAAGTTTCCCTGATGGCGGCAACATGGATTTGATGCTGTTGGAGGAATGAGTGAAGCTCTGGAAGTTTGCGATGGAGACTTTGGGAGTTCCACTGTAGAAATCGGATTTAGGACCTAGCAGAAGGATGGGATGCCATTTTCGAATAGATGAGCAGTCATCTTCAAAACACGAGGAGTTTTTCGGAGTTCGAATTGCACGATTTCCATGCAGTCTCCACTTCTATCCTGATTTTCAGGAGGGTCATGAAGTCAAAAGCGTTATTCTCTGTTGGAGTTGGAGATGCCGGGGATTCTAGGGCCTCGGTCAGGAATGGGTTGAAAGGTGAAAGAAAGGTGTTACACAAAATGTCGATTACCTCCTTTTCTGAAGTCTTCTTAGGGAACCACGGATTGGTTGATGGCACTGGTGCTGGGACGTACTTCATTGAAACCGATGGGGATAATGTTGGCTTCCTATTGGCTGGAACTCTGCTTGGCTTGTTGACCTCTTCTCCGTGAGGGAGGGCCGGGAATTCCCTGGCCTGAAGCGATGGTGGTATTGGGCGACCTTGTGCCACGCCCAGAGCGGCCTTGTGCCTCGCTCCTACTGCTGTTGAGCGCGATGCCGTCGTCGCCACGTATGTCATGCATACGGGACAGTCCATAGAACTGGCCGGGTGCGAAGCGCTACAATTGTAGTATTTCGCAGGATGCGACCGTGGGGTGCGCATTATCGTGAGCTGTGGTTTTCACCACACATCACGCTACGCACAGTTCCTCGACAGTTTCGTGGACTATGCCCGTATACCTGACAGCGGTAGCATTGAATGGCTCCCCGCTTATTTATGTATTTTTCGATGCCAACTCTGACACCACAAATTCACTTTACGTTGAGGACGCTTTGTGCTTGCGTCCCCTTTTCAAATTGGATGAGACGAGATACTCTTATGCTCTCGTCTCCAGTTTTGAAAAGCATGACCTTATTAGGCTTAAGGCCGCACTTTTTGAACTGTTCAGCCACCATATCGTCGGTGTGGTGGCGCATGGTGCCATGAACTATAAACTTTGGTTCATGGTCACTTTTATTGCCGTAAAAGTGGAACGGCAACTGAATCTCTTCTAACTTGGCCTTACATTTCGAGTAGTCCGAGTCGGTTTCACAGTGGACACTTAATGTGCTGGGCCCAAAAGTGAACCTGATCGAGCCCTTGGCTGTCGCTTTATGGCTTCCTCGACCTGCCTGAAATTGGTAAGACCCATGTGAACCAATAGGACACGGTTTCTTTGCTGCAGGTCGAGTTGCTGACTTAGCTTCGGTGATATCGACCAACAGTCCGTACCTGTTGCTGACCTCAGTTGCCGCTTTTTTGTGGACGGTTGGGGCCAATGATCGCTTCTTTCTTTTGTTACTGACGGGTTTAAACCCGTCCTCTTCCATTGATGATGCTGTTGATGCTGATGATGCTGCTGCTGGTGTCGATGTTGATGTGGTGAATATCATTGGTTTCGGAGCCACCGCCTTGCCGGCGGTGGTGTTCATCTTCAGTTTAAATTCCAACCTAGATAACAGAAGAAATACACATTAAAATTTAAAAATAAAATAAAAGCGCCTAAATAAAATGAAAAGTATTTAATGGTTGTAGGAATTCGAATCAAGAAATATATTTCAGGTTATTTTTATTTTGAATATAATTAAAAAGATTTCACTTCAGTTCTGTTACAAAAATCTCCGACAATAGAATCTAATATAAATATTGTCAAGAGTAAATCCGTAAAAGAACGAGATAACTCTTTGTTTGGTTTTTCCTGAATTGTCAACTCAGCATGAATCCAGTATAATAATGTATTATCAATAGATTCAATAAAGTGTAAAAACCCAGAAAAAACAAAACTTTTTTGTTTCCGACAATAAATAAAGATATTGTTAGATGATCGCAGGTAAGAGATCTCAGTTAAAATTTGAGATAAATTGTTTCGATACAGCGATGTTAACAGTGTCAACATCTAACATAGAATCTTATGATATGAAGTTTGGCAATGTTTCTTGGTTTTACCCTGCTTATATGTTTGGCCGACCTTTGATACTGTTTTAAGATCGCATCTGATTGGTGCTGAGTTATGCGTTGCGCAGCAAATAGATTTTTGTATTTTGACATATTTAGAGAGAGACAGGCATATTGACGATTAATTTTACCATAAAATTTTGAATAAATCTGAATTTGGAATCGGTCTACTGTCTAGATTCATAATATTTCTTTTGAATTTCTGAATGTATATGCTTTCATATGCCTTAACAAGTTTTAAAATGGATTTGTCAATTGTATGGTCATTCTCTACAATATGTGCAGCTACACAGGATTTTTCTAACCTGTCATATTTCATATGAGCCATATGTTCTTTGAATCGGGTTCCAATTTGTTGTATAAATCGGATACGGCTTTGGCCAATGTATGTTTGTGAACATGATGGGTACTCTATGCTATACATTCCCGATTTTGTTCATTTTCTATTCTGTCTTTTGAGTTACGAGGATCTGTTTATTTTTATATTTGATCACAAGTGCTAGTTTTAGATAATGATCCTCCATTTCTACTTCATTTCTTCTTCAAGTACGTCAGGTTGTACCATTTCTTTTGTTCGATGTTGGCCCGTTCTGGTGTTAGTGTCGTTGTGTTTCTTTTTAAAATTTTGAATTTAATTTTTCGGATCATGTTGTTTATTAATTTTGGATTGTAGCCGTTAAATATTGCAATTTGTTTAATATGCTGGATCTCTTTAAAATAACTTTTTCTCGACATTGGTACTTTCAGTAATCTGTTTATTAAAAAGTTAAATATGGCTAGTTTGTGTTGAGGTGGGCTATTTGAATCCGAAGTGATGTATCTTTCTGTATGGGTGGGTTTTCTGTAGACGTCAAAATATAATTTATCTGTGCCCATGTTCCTGCAGATTTTCAAATCTAAGAAGGGGATCGATCCTGCTTTTCGACTTCTGTTGTAAACTCTATAGATGGGTACATTTTGTTAAGCTTTTCTAGAAAAGTTTTGGGATTTTCTTTATCCGTATCAAAAATCGTAAAAATGTCATAAACATATCGGTACCAGAGCGTTGGAAAATATTGGAAGCTGTTCTTGGCTTTTTAACCCGACTTCAAAAAAGGAGGATGGTTCTCAATTCGTCTGTATTTTTTTTTTTTTTTTTTTTTTTTTTTTTTTTTTTTTATGTTTGTTACCTCAGAACTCCGGCATTTATGAACCGATTTTGAATTTTTTTTTTTGTTTTATAGGGTTTGATTCCCGATTGGTCCCATTGTCACCAAATCGCATTCTGATGAGGGAATCTCCGGAAAATCGAGGAAAATCCTCATTTTATATGTGATAACCGATTTCTGCGAAATTTTTTTTTTTTTTTGAAAAGTATACTCATTCATAAAGGGAAAATAAGAAAATTTTTTTAAAAACCGACTTCAAAAAAAATTTTTCCTTAAAAAAAAACCGACCCCAAAAAAAAAAAATTTTACAAAAAAAAACCAAATTCCTTGTAAAGAAAACTGAAAATCTGATATAAAAAAATGCATTAAAAGTTTAAAAAAAAAAAAAAAACGGGTAAAAAAAAAGTGTTATAAAAAAATTCACTAAAAATTAGTTGGTCGTTTAGTAGGTCTACCCATATTTAGACAAATAAAATCAGTTATAGAACTTCAAAGTCACTAAAAAGCGAGAAATAAAACTTATTTTGACAAAATGGAAACCCGACTTAACAAAAGAAGCACTAAAAAGTAAAAAAATAATTGCATATTCTTGTGCCAATTTTAGTTCACCAAAGCAAAATTTTTTAAATATATATGTACAATTATTGTTATTTTTGGAGGCGGTGTCCAAAAGTTATGTGAATTTATCTATGTTGACACCGCCTCCAAAAATAACAATAATTGTACATATATATTTAAAAATTTTTGCTTTGGTGAACTAAAATTGGCACAAGAATATGCAATTATTTTTTTACTTTTTAGTGCTTCTTTTGTTAAGTCGGGTTTCCATTTTGTCAAAATAAGTTTTATTTTTCTAAGTCGTTCATAAAGAGATTGCTTTTGAAAGGAGATAGTGGATTACCCATGCTTGTCCCGAACGTTTGCCTGTTGAATTTTTCTACAGGCTAGACGAAGGCCCATAGAGAACTCAGAGGACCAACTCATTATCGGCATTCATAAAAGATCGGCTAAAGAAGTGAAAGATATTTTAGACGAATGTCCAAAAATCATAAATAAACAAATAAAATACCAACTACAATGTTCAAACCCGGTAACACCAAGATTATATTGCCTTCCTTAAATCCATAAAAACGACAGATCAATGAGACCAATAGAAGAATGGTTGTTCGAACCAATAGAAAATATTATTTTTGAAACATATTGTTTTTTCCAGATTCGTCTAGAACATTGAGTTAGGCTTCAGCCATGGTCGTATTCAGAGGGGTAGGCAAATGATAAAATTTATTAAAAAATATATTGGTTTGACTGGGGTTAGCAGTATACCAAGAAGATACCCCTCTGATTTGACGACTTAATGCACTGGACTATCAGCCGTGTTTACTATATATAAAACATTCACCAACTTGTATTTACAATACTTCAATCATAACATAATAGTTGTGTATCAGCTAGCTGACTTCTTTTCTATTTATGTTTTTTGACAATATTCAATATATTTGAATTAATACTTTTTTTTTGTAAAATAAATTATATTTGATTTTTACATTCATTTGAGTTAAAAAAAAAAACTTTGTTTTAAAGAAAAAAAATTAATCAAAATTGTATCTTAAATAATTATCTTAATATATGTTAAGGACCAAAAAAATTACGCTTAATAATTTTCAACACAACAAAATCTCCACCTTTAGACCTCAACACATATTTTCTATTTCTTTCTTATGTTGGGTCGACCACTTTTAACTTTAAAACTAATTTTTGAACAGTACTAGTACAGTTATCTAACTTAATGTGTACGTACACATTCTACATTTCTTAGTTTTTCTTTCACGATGCCTGTTGTTGATTGCCGGATTGTCTGGGCCGCAATTTGTACCCTGTTGTACCCTGATTCTATTGCCCTGGCCTCTGGCTTTTCCACACTTGGTACTTACCGTCGTCTTCCATCACCAACACTTCTCTGACATCCTAATCGAGCCGGAAATAGTGGGTCTAACGCCTCGTTTCGCACATTCAATCTTCCCAGATCCCTATTCGCGGCGGTCATTGCGTTGGCCGCCTTCAAGAGACCTTCATGTATGTGGGTAGCACTGTATCCAGTCTATAGACACTAGCTGGTGATAAATGAGCCCCGTCTCCACTTGATCATCCTCCTCGGCATGGGCCTAAATTGATTGCCAAGTTCTCTGTCCATTTGGTTTGCGTTCTTGGCCTCGCTCATTTATCAATTCTTTAATATCTGATGGTTCTTCTTCGCTTCGTATTTGCCAACAACAGGCTTCTTCATCTCTGCCCCCAGTAACAATTAGGCAGAAAAAACTCAGTTGTTCTGTTTACTTGGTTTCGTATAGTGAAAAATGACTTGCTTTGTTGTTGTTCCTTAGTTTTTATGTTCTTGCTCCAACCGATGCAAACGCAACAAGTTTTTCAACTCTTGATTCTGACGTTCCGTAGGATTGGCTCTTGGATGATATTTTGGAGTGGTTCATCTTTCTATTTTCCATTCTCTGTTCACTGCTTTCCATTATCGTGATCTGAACTGGGGACCATTATCACTCAGTACTGCTCTCGGATACCCATTATGACTAAATACTTCATCTTTAAATACTTGGGCTATCTTCGAGGTCGACGTGACCCCTAATTAAAAGACTTCGATCCATCTAGTGAAGAGGTCTTTCACTACCAAAATATTTGTCTTTCCTTTTGATGTGCGTGGGTATAGATCCATCAAGCTGATCATGGTGAAGTAGGTCTTCAATTTCGCATACATTGACTTGGTTTTTGGTTCAGTGGCTTCACTTTAGCGCACATAATACACCCTTTAATGTATCTTCGTATGCCGTCTTGCATCCCAAGCTAGTAGACGTGGTTTCGTATCTGACGATACGTTTCACCCCAACCAGTGTGTGCTGCTTCGTCACTGTCGTGGTATCTTCTTAGAGACCAAAATCGGCGTTTTTCAGGAACCACTGACACCTCTTGTACCTTTGACTATGGTACCAGAGGATTTCGTCAGCTACGGTGTAATTAGCTCTTGTTCGGCCCCCTCGTCGACGGATATTACTTTTGAGTACATCACATTATGATCTGCATCCTGCCATCGTTGAATGTCGTCGAGTGTGGGTGTTTCTACTTCGATGAAGTTAAGGGAAGTTAGTTTTAGTTTTTTTTTTTGGTGTTTTCGCGCTCTTTTCAATCACCCATTCTGGAATGTCTTAATTTTTTTCGTCTTCGGCTTTGTGCTGTAGTTTTCTGGACAAGGATTCGGCGGCTTGGTTATGTTTTCCGGGGACGTGACTTTTTTCGTAGTCATAGGCTCCCAATGACAATGCCCATCTTGGTATTACTTTGATTCGACTTGTTTAGCCATTGAAGTTCTGCACGATCCGTATACAATTTAAAGTGTCTTTCTTCAAGATATCCTCGATACTTTTTCAATGCCCAAATAATTGCGAGACATTACTTTTTTGTAGTGACGATTTTCGTTCTGTGGGTCCAAGTTTCTTACTGGCATAATTTGATTATTCGTCTCGTTTTTCCATCATCTTTCATTTGAAATAAAATTGCATCCAGTCCGACGTCACTAGCAACCATGTTTAAACAGTGTTCTTAAAATCAGGATGTCTAGCTTCGGTGCATTAACTATCGATGATTTCAGATTTTCGAACGCCTACTGGTGTAATATCAACCAACGCCACTTTACGTTTTTCTGTAACATTTTACTCAGAGGTATCCTCGTAGTTCTTCATGAAGCTTCTGTACCAACCGCATTGCCCAAAAACTGTCGTTGTTGTCTTTGTGTTCTTAGGACCGAATGGTTACTGATGCTTCATTTTCTTCTTCTTCTCGGTCGATATCACTTGCTTCGTTCAAAATGTGTCCCAAGTAGACTATGTTGTTTTTAATGACACATTTGATCGGTTTACAAGTTAGCCCATATTGTTCGAGTCTTTCTAGTAAAAGATCCAGGTGGTGTAAATATTTCTTGACTGATCGACTGTATATGAATATGTCATCGAGGTAAACTTGGCAGAAACTTTCGATGTATCCAGTAAAACTTCGTTTAAGTACGTTCCAGCTCTGGAACGTAGCTGGAGCATTCTTCAATCCAAACGGTATGACGTGGATTGATAGATATATTTGGGGGTGGTAAATGTGTGTACTCGATTGTGGATCCATTTCAATTCGCCAATAACCAGTCTAAAGATCCAATGTAGAAAATATTTTGGCACCATTTACTTTTCTCAACACCTCTTGCAGATCTGGAATCGGAAATGCATGGCTCTTGGTAAGATCGTTCAATTTTCTATAATCGACGCACAATCGAAAAGTTCCATCCTTTTTCTTCGGTAATACGACAGGTGCGGCACAGGGCGGTTTGGATGGTTCTATAATGCCATCGCCTTCCATCTCTTCAATCATTTCTTCAAGGATCCATTATTTTTCACTATTATACAGGTATGATCGTAATTTAATGAGGGAATTCTTCGTTATTTAAACTTTGCGCGTAATAGTTTTTGTCCATCAAACTTGGCCAAAAACACTGGGATGTCGCAGAATGACATCTTTTAACTGTTTATGGTTCTCTAGGAGTTTTATTTGCAAGTCGCCCAATACCTCGTTAAATACTGCCATTTCTCTATGTGATCCATCGCACCTCAAATAAACTAAATCACTCCGGTAATCGTTGCCAGCCCAAGTAACCGAGCGGTCTAAGACGTTATGTCTGTCTGCGCAGTATGCAGTACTTGGAAACTGGGAGGTTCTGGGTTCGAGTCCCGACATCGGAAGTTTGTCAATTATGAAAATAAAGAAAGGGGCGGTTAATTGACTAAACTGTCGGCATATGGACAAGAACGAAGTAACCGGCTATGCTTGAGAAGGTTTTTTGCAGTTTCCTTCACGAACTCCAGATTAATATCGGCAGAGTTCCTATCATAGTCGGATGAAGCCGCATATCCTACCAATTCCTAGTCTACTCACAAATTCACAAATTCCTTCCACTCCACTCACATCCTCACATCCTAAGGCATCACAATGGACCTTAAGTGTAGCCTGTCCAGGGCAGCCTATACAATCTACCACTTATCTACCGGTAATCGTTACTAATACCATTTTTCATTAAATATTCATGAACAAGTATCACATGGTTCCATAGACATAGGTTCCATAGATACAACCTTATTGAACCTCATTTTCAATATTGCCGTTCTTTCATCACATCCATACACATTTTTCCAAGAATCTTGAAGATATTGTTGCATGTGGCTCCACTTCCTGTACTATCTTTGACAAGGTGACATTTACCAACACTTTTTGCCAATTCTTCACTTAAAAAATTGTGTGGTGCTCGACTATCAATCAATGCCAATGTTGACTGACAGAAACTTCCACAATTGGCCTATTCTGGTGAGAGTTCTTGGTCTCCATTGTCGATAAACATATAGGCAACTGATGGTGTACGCTCTGACGTTGTGCAGTTTTGTGGAGGATAATGTGTATCCAAGAACAAATTTCCTCAAAACGGTTGGTATAATACTAAAAAGTTTGGAACTGTTTGTAATGGATAATTAAATTGGCGTTTTTAGTATTTTCCTTTACTTATTATTTATGTTTCTCACCGTTTAAAACTTCCCTGAACTTCCACAAATTTTCCAAGAGCACACTTAGCCAAATCGGTCTAGCCATTCTCGAGTTTTAGCGAGACAAATATAACGTGTTCACGCATGTGCGAATATGTAAAGGAGCTTGCGACATTAGGAATTTAATTATTAACTATAAGAATTTTTTTTAAATTCTTTTCAAAATGATTTTTACTATAAATATGTATATATATATATATATATACACATAAATTTTAACGATAGAGATTTTTAACATCTAGTAGATAGGATATATATATAAATATATCTATAATATATATAAATATACATATATATATATATATATATATATATATATATATATATATATATATATATATATATATATATATATATATACATATATATATATATATATATATAAATTGGAATTTAATTTTGCTATAAAATGAAAACGCATGGATATTTTTAAATTGCTTTATTGAAAAGAGTATACTTTGAAATTGAACATGGAACACAACATCGTTCAAATGAGTTCCATGGCTGGCTCTACTGTAGCCCAGTCTGTCGACCCAATTTTCAGTTCTTCAGTTTCTCTTCAGTTTTGGGAAACAAAAAATCGGTTATCAAAGCCCGTCAAAGCGGGCCTAAATTAAGATATTTAAGAAAAAAACCTTAGATTTTGGGTAATTTAGCTACCGCCGACTGAATTAAAATTTACCCCAAATCTCAGTTAATTTCATTTATATCTAGAGCACGGTAGTGCGCAAGGCCGAGTTTAAAGGACACTTTTGGACTTCTCACTACAGTGCTATTACTTAAGGAAATATTAGAAGGTGATTTGACCACGAAATATCTTCTGAACGAAAAGAGCTACAGTGTTGAAATTTCGAATTATCAATACTTTTCGGAATTATAAGAAATCGGTTTTTTCAATGATCGTTAACGAATTAACTGTTAAAAAGTTATTTCACTTCATAAACGCGCGGTTACGCCTTAAAAAAAGTGTATAGTATATCATAATTCTACGCTACTTCCAGAAATCCTGTAAAGCTGATATTTGGCATACAGGTAGATCTAGTACCCAAACCGACGGGAAAATTGCGAAAACTGGAAATTTTTAACGGAAAAAATAATAATTTTACAATTTTCGTTTTAATCAAAGCAGCATTAGAACTCTAATATTCATCTTATTCGTTGATATTTTTGAATCCTTTCTGATTGGATGACACTAGCTATTTAAATATTGATTGGTATTAGACCATATCAAAGTAAAGAGCCATGTAGAAAACATAATGAACTATATGATCCCTAAAAATTTCTTTAACCGATGGTAATGGCCATAGCTTGTTGAATACAGCAGTTTTCGTCTAGTGTTTGAAGTTAAGCAACATTGGATAAAGTCAATACTTGGATGGGTGAACATTGTGTGCAGTTGCCCTTTTTGTAATTTTGTAAACATTAATTTATATTCTCATTTTAACATTTTTATTATATTTTGCATTGATGAATTATTATTTATTACTAGCATTACCCGTTGCAGTTTCGCTCGCAAAAATTTTGTAAAGCCCTTATAACCAAGTAAGATAATATTATTTCCCGTCGAGGATAATATTATTTCCCGTCTTGGAACAGTGCTACAAGTTTTTATTTATTTATTTATTTATAACTAGCATTACCCGTCGCAGAAAAATTTTGTAACGCCCTTATAACCAAGTAATATAATATTTTCTCCCGTCAAGGACTGATGTCTACATCCGTCTTCGGGGATGTAGCCAAAATGTCTACGTCAATAAATTATACAACTATATCTTTAAGCGAAAATCCTGAAAGGAAATAGATCTATTGGTTCCGTACCGAAGTCAAAACTTCGCAAAAATTTCTTCAAATGTCAATCAATCATTATTAATAAATATAAAAAAAACTTTTGTTACGCAAAGCGTAACAAAATGCGTAGCGTTTTGTGCGAAATCTTCGGCTTTGTATATTTAAGCCTCTCAAAAAGGAGTGATGTGAAGAAAGTGTCGAGTTTTCGGGAAAATCCTAAATGTAATAGTTCCTTCTTAAAAAGTGATGATATGAGAGTAAGGGCCGAGCTATTTACAAAGTAAATAGCTCTAGACTTCATATAATAATAGTTGCTTCTTAAAAAGTGATCATATGGGAGAAAGGACCGAGCTATTTACATTGTAAATAGCTCTAGATATCATATAATAGTTGCTTCTTAAAAAGTGATGATATGGAAGAAAAGACCGAGCTATTTACAAAGTAAATGGCTCTAGATTTCATATAATAGTTCCTCTTTGAAAAGTGATGATATCCCATTAAAGAGCCGAGCTATTTACAAAGTAAATAGCTCGGTAAACTATTAACTAAAACAATTGATGAGTGGTTAATTGATTAAATGTAAGAAAAAATTTGGTTGAAATTTATTTTGTATGTTTTCCCGTAGTATGTTTTTAAAATTTTATAACGCGGAATTTTGTTGGATTAATCTCTTTATTAATCTCTATTTTAATTTCGATTAATCTCTTTATTAACTTCTATTTTCTATTGCGTAAATTTTTTTTATTCATCTTATTTTATTCCAAGAGAAAGTTATCAAAATATGTGAAAATATTTGTGAAAATATGTCAAAATATATTGGTTTCTCCATAACAGCAATGCATTAAAACTCTAACTAACATTAAATAACTAGTTCAAGACCTTCTTTCTCCCAGGTAACTTTTATAATTGACTTATATGCACTTCAACTTAATGTAAAAGAAATCAAGCCTTAATCTTTTTGAAACTCCAGTGCTCGTACATCCTTAAACATGCAAAAAACCGATATAATACGATGTTATATTATTAGAAAACAAACACAAGCTAAAGATGTAGTTACTGTAAGAAGTATGAAGTGCAGATGGGCGGGGCACGTACCAAGGATTACGCAGACGGAAGATGGTCACTAAAACACACTGCCTGGACACCATATACCCAACCATGAAAACAGGGTTGCTCACAGGTGATGGCGAGATGATGACTAGTGTCGCTTGCCGGTGGTTGTTGGATGAAAAGAACCAATAACGAGACGAATAGTACTTGCCCAACCGTTGGGATGAATTCGAGCAGTTATTATGCAAAGCTTTAATAAATAGTTCAGATCTCTAGAACATAACGAAAAGCTGAAAAATTACGTCTGACGTGGTGATTCTAATTTATGTTTGCAATCTTTAGTGATGCATCACTTAATTAGGATATATTTTAACACACACAAATTATTAATTTAGAGAGGTATTTTTTTGGAAAAAAATTTTTATATAGAAGTAAAAACTTACAAGCAATTTAATAGTTCAAAATATTTAATGTTCTTTCATAATTTGAGTAAAAGAATAAAAATGAAATTAGAAAAATAACAATACTTTAAAAGGTTTAATGGCAGAATAAAAACTTAAATACGAAATTTTTCTCTGTTAATCACCATCATAAAATTCATTTTTTTGTTTATTATCAAAACATATCTCATATTTTTAATAATTTCCACAATAATTTTGTGTATATGTTGAGTAGGTACTTAAGTAAGGAATATCTAGATGATTACATTTTAACCTACGAAATTCTAATTGTAAACACCCGCTAGTAAAATGTAATTATCACAGTTGCTACTAAAAAAATATAAATAATTGTTTTTAAGAGAGATATAAAAATATATTGCTCCTATGAAGAAAAGCTTAGCATTTGTTCGGGATGTACAATATGAACATACCTCCTTTATAAGTACCATCACAATTATGTACCATCACAAGTTTTAATACACAAATAACATCAAGTTACTTTTGTAGTACTAAAAATTCTTGCAACCATACTATATAATTTCGGGGCTAGTATTTTTTTTTGGCAGTACACGTTTTATTAGATCAATTAATATTTTCTTCTTTACAAACATTATAAAATTTCTTCGGGGAATAGTTTCATGTAAGATTTTAATTAAATGCATTGAAATTGTAAAATGCTATATGTGATTTAAATTAATTAAGCGCATGCATTAAAAATTTAAGATTCTATTTAGCTTCTCCTAATTAAATTATTTGTATACCCTTTAGGGCAGAGAATGATCCTTAGATTGAATAATTTTTAGCAGTACAAGCAAATATTCTCTGCATGAGTGCTGTAATCCCTTAAATAATTCATGTAAATAGAATGAAAGCTATTGTCGCCTAAGAATCCCCGGCTCCTAATCAAGCCCAGTTATGGAAAGTAGTAATTGTAATTGTTGAACTAATTTGAAATATCCAACATAAGCAGAAACATAAATAGACACAAATGCAAAAAAATTTTTTAAATACAAGCAGTGATTATCAGTGTTGTATCGATAAAACATATAATATTGAAAAATCACTTTTTGGAAATTTTTGGTGTCATTCTTGTCTTCACTGTTAGATCATCTATCTAAGCTTTTCATTATTGGAAGCAAGGTGATTTTAATTTATTTATTTTTTCATTTACTTTTTACGAAATTTATGCTATCGCTTTTTACTGCCCGTAATAAGGCTCATTTGATGGTATTTAAGAAGGCCCCGGACTTAGTATTAAATTTAACCTTTTTTGTAAATTAATTTCAATAAATTTTCACTTTAATAGCATGTTTTATAAATAAATGGTCCTAATGTGGTTTGTGATTAAAAAGAAAATAATGATTTCGATATTTTTAGAGAAAATATTTATTAAAAAATGAGTAAACGATACGAGAATAATGAAGATTTTTTTAATATATAATGATCAATTTATGTTTTAATGCAATTTGTATTTTTAATAGACTTAACAAGGTCCAATCTTTTTGAATTGTTGTGCGAATTATATAAAAATTAAATAAGAGAATATTTATTTCAATACCTGTTTTGTGAATAATATTAATATACTTTGGCTTGACCTTTGATTTTCAGAGTTTTGAAATGGCCGTATAAAGAGATCCGTTTTCTTACAAGGCCCACAATCGAGGTTTATGAAATTAACCTTGATTGTTTATATCTAGAGCACGGTAGTGCGACTGGCCAAGTTTTAGGGTTTTTTTGCCTTCGCGCTTACAGTACTATTACTTCACAGCTCTTTCATTGGGATATCATCACTTTTTAAGGCGCAACTATTATATAAAGTATCTCCCCGAAACCTCGGTCCTTTTTTATATTTATGTTTTTGATCGGATAGACATTTTGCAAAAAGTGGATCTTATTAGGCATAAGTACTTTACAAACTATGGTTTTTATCCACTGTCATTGGTCATGAAGTTTTTTTTTTGACCACGCATGGCGCTGTATACGGTTGCTGTATATAAAGCTAGAAGTGAAGCTGACTCACTGACTGACTGATTGACACACTGGTCTTTACAAAACCTAACGCACTTCTAGACATGCTAGAAAGATGCGGTTTTTTGCATTCGACGCGAACTCGCTTGAAACCGACGAGAAAAAAACGAAAACTACAATTTTTTCATTGCAACCCCACGGAAATTGGAAAAAGATCCCCCAAAATTACGTTTTTCTGTTCAATAAATGCTAGAAAGTTGGAATTTTCACCAATTGACCCGAAATAAAGTCAAATTAACAGAAAACTTCATTACCTCCATCTATTTGAAAAACGTTAATTTTCTCCTATACTTGCTAGAAAGATGCAGTTTTTTGCAATCGACGCTTAATAGCTACAAATTAGGAAGTTAATTCAAAAAACTAAAAATTTTTAATTGCAACCCCCTGGAAAAACGAAAAAACACCCCTCCCAAAAATTACGTGTTTCAATTCTAAAAATGCCACAAACATGGGATTCTCACCAATCGACCCGAAATAAAGTCAAATTAACACAATAGTTTGAAAAAATTCAAAACTTATGTCGCAACACTCGCGAAAACGGGAAAAACATCCCTAAAGCGTCTTTTCACTTTTATTCATGATAGAAAGATCGGTTTTTTCTATTTGACGTGGAACAGTTTCAAAATAATAGAATTATTCGAAAAATGAAAATTTTTCCGTCACAATCCTTCGCAATTGGGAAAAACACTCCCAAAACCAACCCTTTTCTTCTATTAATGGTAGAAAGATGCGATTTTTTGTATTCGACGCTAAATAGCTATAAAATAAGAACTAAATTCGATAAACTTAAAATTTTACATCGCTTCCCCCTAAAAAATGGGAAAAGCACCCCTTAGGCTACCCTTTTAACTTCTATTCATGCTTGAAAGATTGGGCTTTGACCAATCGACCCGAAATAAAGTCAAATTAACATATTACTTTAGAAAATTGCATTACCTACATCGCAAACTCCGAAAATGGGAAAAACACTCCTAAAACTGCCTTTTTTACTTATTTACAATTCATGTAATGTTATTTTCTGTGACGCGGAGGCATGGGGTCAAGGGGGGATCCTCTTGCGAGCAGAGCGAGTAATATAATACAGCTGAAGAGTTTTTGGTTTGTTTGCTTGTTTGTTTGAACGTGCCTATCTATGGAACTGCCAGTCCGATTTGAAAATTTTTGTTTACGTTAGAGAGTTTATTGATGAAGGTTATAGGGCTACATACAAATTTAACGCGGGGGATAGCTAGTTATTTCTAATGACTGCCAAATATGATTATTATTAGATTCATGACAGTTCAATATGAATACTCCATACGAAGTGTCATCAATTTCAACCATTTAACAGAAGCGCTATGATCGATTTTTATTGTGTGTGGAATGAAACTTTTATTGCCATATGATAATCATAGAAGTATTTAAATTGGGAAATTAGAAGTTTAAAAATATTTAAACATAATATTATCATAAAAAAATAACAATGATTATTATTACAGGTACGAGTTTTCTTTAAACGATAGGTTGTTACAGATAAGAATAAATGTACAACTTATTACAAATTATTATTATTATTATTATGTTATTTTTCTTATCCTTAACTACATTTTTTACAACATATTAAAATCAAAATGTTTACACTTAACTATTATTCTCTCAGAATATATCTTTCATTATATGTATTCATCCATGAGAAAATAAGCAAACTTTTATTGATTGGTGTTATATCCACCTATGTTGTGTAAAACGGATTTTTCACATCAAAACAAACAACTTTTTGTTACGCTTGAAAAATACGTTTTAACATTTCACTCTGAACGGTAGAGAGGGAAAGATAAAGAAATGAAATGATATTTTTGAGTCGTTATATGCGTTCAGTGAACATAGTTTAATTGAATTGTTTTTTGTTTATACTTTGGTGTTTTTCTATATTTTGTAACGAAATTTTTAACTGAAATTGACTATAAATTACCTAGTTTTATTGTTTACAAACAAGAGTTTTTTTAAGTATTCAAAAAAAGATTTGCTAATTGAAAAAGCTAATTGAAATTCTTTCCATTTTTTAAATTCTTCAAAGCATAGCTCCTAGAAGTAAAAAAAAATCCAGACATTTATTTAAAAATTATCAGGGTTATCCACATTAGAAAAGTTTTTTATTAATTAACAAAAGCAAAGTTAATGGAAAAATTGGGGTAAAAATTTTTTTGCTGCAGATTATTATTTTTTGAAGTATCCACTATGTACCTGAATTTTTTCTTTCCTAAATATTCATATTTAATTGGTTAAAAACATTTTTTTGTACTGAGTCTGAATCCAGCTGAGCCGAATCACTCGTTTTCAATGCCTATTTTCATCTCTCAATTAAAATTATAAATATTAGTGGTACAGCTCCGTAAAAAAAAACCTTTTTTTAGAAAATCTCCTGTTCTTTAAGAACCTTTTGTTCGATTTTCAATATTTACAATAATTTTTGAGATATTTGTAAAAAAACGAAACCCCCTTTTTTATTTTTTACTAAATTGTTTATAACTTTTGCAATTTTTTTACGCGAGACTTAAACTTTCTCAAAAACTTTCTAGATGCAATTACAAATCGAATGACACAATTTTTTGAGAAGGTGAAGTGGAATTGGAAAAATGACACATCTTTACTAGTCTAAAAAACCGTGAAATAGGAATTAAATAATGCTATACTAACTAAATATGTCATCTATATATGGAAGAGTGAGCATATTATATACACCTATAGTGTAAGTACTGTTACTATACCGAAAAAACTTTTTCTTTTATTTTGATATGACATCTCAATACGTAAATAATAAGCGTTTTGTTCTATTTCCTTTTCGAAACACCTGTTTGATGTTTGTCATCAAAACATTACTTTTCTGTATACAAAATCATCAAAACATTGGCATTTCTCTTAAATATACAAAGTACCATTGCTTTTATGTTAATTCTTTTAGCTTATTCGAGTATCAGGGTAAATGGGAATCTGCCTTGCTTGCAGACTTCTATTGTACCTTTAACGGGATACTGCGAATAATGATTACCAGAGGCAATTAATAAAAAAATTAACGTTTTTAACAACAACCAATTGTTTGTTGTTAATTTAGTGTAGGTATTATATTTTTTAATAAATGAAACTCTTTTCATTATGAAACCTGTTGTGATGTGACTATTTCATTTATTACGACTTAAATTGTTTAAAAAATATTCTGATATTTGAAAACGGTAATTCAAAGGATACCGAAATATATCATGCAATCGAATTTTTAACAGAAATATTATTTATAAACCTGACATTAAATCTTCCTAATTCCATGATATAAATTAATATACGCCCAACATTTATGAAAATATTATACACTGTAAACCCAGTGGAAAAATTTCATTTGTTATATACTTTGCGAATTTTCTGGTATATCTAAACATAATTATGTAACCTGCGTTGCTTTTTACACTACTTGTTTCAGGATCTTGATTATGGAGTAACAAGCTCATTGATCGAAGAACAATCGTCACAAGTCTTACACATCAATAATCTTGCTTTAATTCTAACCCAGTAAAATGGTATAAAAAAATGAATCTCCACTTGTATTTTTGAAGATAAAAAAACTATTAGATTTGATCACAGTCGTTGTCGCGGTATCTTGGCTCTCTATTTATCCTTGAAAAGGAGCACTGCCGGAACCTAAAATAGATACCGATACTCGACAAAAAAAAAAAAATATTAGTAAAAGTTTTTACTAAATATCTTTTAATTGAAACAACACGCACGTTTTTTTAAAGAAAAAAAAATTAAATTAAACAAAATTTTTATGAAATAACAACCTGATTTTATTTGCTTTTGAAAGAATTTGAATTTAATTTCTTTTTCAACAATTATTTTAAATTTTACAATGGTACTTTCGACAACGTCAAATTTAAACTCAATTGAATCGAACAAGTTGTTAACTAATCTTGATTACTACAATGTCGATTTTAACTTAATCTTTATCACACAAATGTTAATTTTTAACTTGATCTTGATCGAACAGAAGTCAAATTTAAACTGATCGCGGCTTTTTATACCCGCCATGAGTTTTTTTAGAACACGGTTGTTGATGTTTTGAAGAAATATTTTTCTAAAATAAATTTTTGTCATCATATTATCAAGGACTGTTAGGCCTGTATAAATTTTTGTGAAAAATTAACTAAGCACAAATGTGATACTTATCTTTGTTAACTTAAATGATGATGGATATATTATATCCATCTTTAGAACCGTAGGTAAAAAATATTAAAAATTGCAAAACCTTCTTTATTACAATACTTCGTATTAGTATACACATATGCGTGTATAGAAAGTAAATAAACAGTTCACGCATTAGAATTACAGTGTGTATCGGTCATTGAAGCAACTAATCCAGTAAATTGTTATTTTCACACGTTTTTTAATTGTTGTATAGTGGAACAATTTGCATTTCTAAGCGTGTCGATTCTATGTCAATGTAGGCCTTGTGAAGGGTTCGTTATTTTTATGTATAAAACCTGAATAATCTGCCAAACATTATTGTGATACCTTGTACCACCATAGTATTGACCAATGTCATTTATTATGGACAATTATTATAATGTAAATTAGGTACCCAAAGTACAGACTAATTAACATAAAATATACAACAATTGTCATTGTATGGACATAAATGCTTATACATATATGAAGAATACATACCTACTTGTCTATAATATATAATATAATTAAATAATCAATAAACATTATATACTAATTACATTTAATTATATTCAACATTATTGATATATGTTCAGTATTAAGTATAATTATTATACAACTCGCACTTATATTTTAATAAACATTGTTCATAAGTAATGACAGCAAATCAATGTGAATCACATATTTTAAATTTATAATTGTCATATTAAAATTTATAATTTACATTTTAAAGTCAGTGATCATCCATTTTAGATGTACCTGTAAAGAGAGTTTGTAAAATATTAAAGGCATCGTATTGTATAAAAAATTAAGAATTTACGCAAAAAAAGATGCTTTTCTTAGTATAGCATTAAAAGCAAAATAATTAAATATTAAATTAAATGCGTTCTTTAACTTTAAAATAGGTTTTGAATGTCAGGTGAAAAATATTAACAAATAAATTATAAAATTATATTGAAACTAACACTTAGTAATTACTTATTATTACAAAATTCATTAAAAGATTAAAACTATATCTCCAATTGAGACACTATTGGTTAAAATAAATTGCTATAGTTTAAATCTCGCCTACGAATTTATCATTGATTTAAACTGTTACTCTGTCGCGGTATCTCGGCTCTCTTTAGTCTTCAAAAGCGCTGAAGAACCAATAATAGATTCCGATACTCGACACAAAAAGAAACCAGAAAATATTTGTAAAAGTTGACTAAATTTCTGTTAATTGGACAACACGCACTTTTGAAAAAAAAAATTAATGAAACAAAAACTTTACGATATTCAAACGTGAATTTATTTGATTTGAAAAAGAATTTGAATTTAATTTTTTTTTATTTACACAATTATAATTGAGTCTCTATCTCTGTTTTATACAACAATGTACAACTGATTTTACTTGAACAAATTTGACTTTTAAACTGACTGTTAATCCAACAATGTTTAATTTATAACTTTGATATTAATCGAACAATGCCAATTTTAAAACTGATAATAATCGAACAATAGTTTATTTCAAACTGATTCCGAACTAGCGATAACCGCTGCTTTTATACCCATCATAAATCTTTATAGAAACACGGTTGTTGACACTTTAGAAAATATTGTTTTTGAAAACATATTTTTTAGCTAGATTTCTCTAGCAAAATTAGGTTCATAACAACCATGGACGTATTCCGAGAGACCAATAATTAATAAAACTTATTAAAAATTATATTGATTTGTCTTAGATACGAACCAACACAACACTCTTGTGATGCCTTAGCGATCGCGGCCACGTGCCAATTTAGATATGGTATACAATTAACAACATAGTAACTGTCTTTGTTGTGTTGTCTGGAGGTCACCTCAAGGGTAGTCAAGAATTGTCTGGAGGAACTTCTGAAACTGGCAAAACGGAACAATGTTAAATTGATCTGGGTGCCGGGTCACAGTGGTTTCGAAGGAAACGAAAAAGCAGATACCTTAGCAAAGAAGGGGTCGGAATGCCCTTCATAGGTCCCGAGCCTAATTAAGGAATTCCAAGGACTGCATGCAAACAGGTTATCAACGAGTGGTCAAATGCTAAACACCGTGATCACTGGGAAAAAGCACCTCGGCAAGAGCTCGGGAAGGTACTGCTTCAGAGTGCAACAAAAAGGCTATCTCTCGATGCACTGTGGCTGGACAGGATGCAACTGCGTAGGGTTACTGGATTAATTACCGGGCATTATCCCCTGCGGAAGCATCTGCACACAATGGGACTCTATAACGGGTCCACTATGTGCAGATTGTATGGCGAGGAGGAAGATACATCCAGCCACATGATCTTTGACCGCGAACCTCTAGGTTACAGCAGATACAGGATATTTGGTGCATCTCACCCCGAATATATGACCCTTCGGAAGGACCTGATAAGCTAGCTCTAGGTTATTGCCAACATATAGGAGAAGCGAGTCTCGACGAACTAAGGTAGAAGGACTTAATTTAAATAGTTTTAAAAAGAGTCTAAATATAAACATATACATAGAATTATAAATATTTGAAATTATATTATTAATGTGCATTAACTTTAATTGAAGTTGATTAATTACATTTACAGTTGAATTTATAATGGATGTGGAGAGATTAACTATTTAAATAATAAACTTTATACATTCAAAATTAAATTTCCTTGTACTAAAGTACTTTAATCATTGTAATTAAACATGATATTGGAATACACAATAGAATTTACTTGTGTTCAAAGTGGGTGTATTTAAGCACTTTGAATAATCCAATAAAAAAGCCGTTTTTTCGCCCCAAAGTATGTTCCCAAATTAACTATCGTTTTAATTAAAACAGTTCGTGTATATTAAAAATATCTGACCCGTACTCGTAAGTTTCGCACTCAAATCATGTATATTGGTTGTAGGATAAAATGTTTCATACAAAATTGGTTTCGTTTACTTAGATAAACATTTTTTTATATTTATATCACTGACGTCCATCCGGCTTATATGGACTAACTATTATTATGGCATAAAACTTGAAAATGGCCCAATTTATAGTACACTAAAGCCATCTATACGTACATAGTTTAGTAGCGAGAACTAATCATATATCAGACCAGCGGGAGGATTAAACAGAAATAAATCTTAATTTTTCAATTTAATGAGTTTAAAAACAAACAATATTTATAATGAGTATCAATAAAATATTTTAGTTATATTATAAACAATTTTCACTAATGAAACAAATTTACACTAAAAATTTTACGAGGATAAATAAAAAATAATTTTTATTTAAAAAATTTCTGATTAATAAAAAATATAATATACTCGTATTTGTCAAAGTATTTTATATTATAAAAAAATTCGTTGCACAGGAGTTGCGTCAACTTAGCGAATTTCATTAGAATACTTATATCACTTTCTAGTCACAACTTAAGTCTGATCAAAATAAAATGTCGTATCTGATATCATTTTAGAATTTTCAAGGCCAATTTTATTAATAAATGGCATACGTCTAGAGGAAAGGGGTGCATAAAGATAGAAGAAAACACAAGATATAAAATACCTCTTAATATTGGAACAATTGAAAATAGTAAAATTGTAGAAAATCAAGTTTGCTACAATTCATTACCTCATCATTTTTTCCAAACTCTAATGTGTACAGATATATTTAGAATTTTTACTTCAAATCTTTAAATGTAAATATTTCTGTGCATATTAGTGTAACAGAAAAATGATAAGAAACAAAATTACAGTAAAACTAAGTACCTGCAAATTAACTCCTGATAAATTTTTCGATTTTTCAAATATCAAGTGCCCTTTCCCCTCGTTAGATTTTACCCATTAACGAACTTGCCCTTTTGAATACCTAAAACGCCACAAATACCAAATTTCATTCCCATATATTTTATATATATATATATATATATATATATATATATATATAAAATATATATATATAATTATAAAATTTTATATATATGTATATATATATATATACATATATATATATATATATATATATATATATATATATATATATATATATGTATATAAATATATAAACTCGGTAGTTTTCCTATAATTTGTGATTGAATGTTCCTCGGAAAGCGAATTGTTAATAATTCAAATATGCAGAATTGTTAACAATTTAATCATTAATTTACATATAAAAATTAAAAAAATTAATTTAAAAATTTTAGCGATAGTAATTTTGAACATCTAATACCGATCCTACCGGTGGACATTTGAAGAAATTCCAACATTGGTGCAAAAACAATAGCTGCATTTCTTTTGGAGGAAATTCGCTAAAAACTGTATTAATATTACATATTATGAACATAACTTTACGAAAAGTACTTTTTAGATACCACAGTCTCTAGATTATCACAATATATCGATAGCGTTAACAATAAATTACAGACGTTAATAATTTCACAAAAGATATTTTAAATAATATTAAATATTGTATCAAAAATTATTGGAATACTTCTGTTTCGTTGAACGATTCGCCCACTTCTAATATCATAGCATAGTCTTGAAAAATGTTGCAGAATTTTTCATCATTTGGGACCTTGTTTAATTAATAATTTGAAAAGTTACACGCGTTAATAATAATTACACTCTCGAATCGCGCTTTAATAATTATAACAATAATTCTATTTAATAATATTATGTAGTTCTTACTTCAAAGATATCTCCTCCACTTTCGTATCTCGTACTTTCCAAAATACACATTGTCGCCTGTTAATAAAAAATTTTCAATTAATTATTTTAATAACTTTATTATAAAAGAAAAAACACTTTCACGTACTTATTAGTTATGAAAATCAAACGAATTTGACAAATATTTTTGAATCATAAATGACAAATTTTTTATGATACATTCATTTGTTTTATTTTTGCACAAAATAAAAGTTTCAATCTTAAATCTAGAGCACGGTAGTGCGGCAGGCCGAATTTAAGGGGTTTTTTGCCATCGCACTTACAGTACTATTACTACACATTAAATCAGAGCTGATTTGACCCCAAAATATCTTCTAAACGAAAAGAGATACAGTGCTAGTTTTTCGAATATAAGCTATTTTGGAAATTATAAGAGAATCTAAGTTTTTGTTTTTCGTTAAGAAATAAACGGTTAAAAAGTTATTTCGGTTCAAAAACCGTAAAATAGCGGGTACGACCACAATTTTCATTAGACAGGATAAAAACGTAGGGCCTACACCAGATATCCTTTAAAGATGATATTTGGCATATAGTTAAGTCTAGTACCCAAGGCACAGGGAAAATTATGAAATCACGAAATTTATATCGGGAAATGAGAAAAATTTTGCTTTTTTTTGATAAAATTTACATAGGAAATATCGCTGATCTATGATTAGTCCATATGTCTATATTTATAGTAAAATGTTAGCACACACCACTAGTGGCAGGTGTGTGCGATTTTTTAGAAATTTTTCAGAAATGCTAAAAGGATACGGTTTTTTGCATTCAACGCGAAATTTTTGATACTTTAAATAAGAATCTTTGGGAAAATTTAATTTTCCCAATGGAACATATTTAAAATCAAAAATTAAATTTATGTGTTTAAGATTGAAAATTAAATTCCTTAATATCTCTGTACACATTAGAGCTTGAGCAATAATGATAAGGTGATGAATTGTAGCAAACTTGATTTCCTACAACTGTATTCCTTATGTATTTTTCGATTGTTCTAACATTACAATTGCGTAAGTTGATTGGTTCAGATAAATTTGTTTTATCTGAACCAATCAGTTTACAGCAATTGTATTGCACATAAGATGTACGTAAGATCGGTTTTCATATAACAAATATACAAACACAAAATATAAAATATCTCACTTAATATAAGAACATTTGAACGCAAAAAATTACCTTTTTATTCCCAGTTATGTAAATATACATGGTATATTAATGGACAATTTTTACTTTTAACCGAAAATCAGATCCACCCTTCTTCCATTTGGATGGTGATTTTTTCCGTCTCAAAATTATTTAGATATCTACATAAATGTAGGATGCCATCTTAAATCGAATATGGCGGCCGAGGCAAATAGCGCTTTAAAATTTCCAAATTCACCCCTATGATATGGGTTTCAAATAAAAGGGCTTGATGACGTCATTCTAAATCCAATATGGTGGCCGCCGCAAATAGAGATTCTTAATTTCCACATTAACCCTTATGATATGGGTATCAAATAAAAAGGCTTGATGAACGAAACACAGTATATAAAGTGACGTTTTCCGAAATCCAATATGGCGGCCGCCGCAAATGGATATTTACAATTTCCACATTAATCACTGTGATATGGGTATCAAATGAAAGGGCTTGATGAGCAAAACACAATAGGTAAAGTGATGTCATTCTAAATCCAATATGGCGGCCGCCGCAAATGGAGATTTACAATTTCCACATTAACCCCTATGATATGGGTATCCAATGAGAGGGCTTGATGAGCGAAACACAGTATATAAAGTGACTTTATTGTAAATCCAATAAGGCAGCAACCGCCAAATACGATTTACAATTTCCACATTAACCTCTATGGTATGGGTATCAAATGAAAGGACTCGATGAGCTAAACACAGTATATAAAGTGACGTTATTCTAAATCCAATATGACGGCCGCCGCAAATGGTGATTTATAATTTCTTCATTAACCTCTATGGTATGTTTATTAAATGAAAGGGTTGATGAGCGAAACACAGTATATAAAGTGACGTTATTCTAATTCCAATATGGCGGTCGCCACGAATGGCGAATTATAATTTCCACATTAATCCCAATGATATGCGTATCAAATGAAAAGGCTTGATGAGCAAAACACAATATGTAAAGTTAAGTCATTCTACATCCAATATGGCGGCCGCCGGAAACGGATATTTTCAATTTTCACTTTAACCCATACGATATGGGTATCAAATGAAAGGGCTTGATGAGTGAAACACAATAAGTAAAGTTAAGTCATTCTAAATCCAATATGGCGGTCGCCGCAAATAAAGATTTACAATTTGCACATTCACCCCTTTTATATGGGTATCAAATGAAAGGGCTTGATGAGCAAAACACAGTATATAAAGTGACGTTATTATAAATCCAATATGGCGGCCGCCGAGTTTTATAACTTCCACATAAACCCCTATGATAAGGGGATAAAATGAAATCAATTATATATATATATATATATATATATATATATATATATATATATATATATATATAAATATGTATATACCTTTCAAAAAGTAGTGATATCCGATCAAAAATAAATGTAAAAAAGGGCCGAGTTTGCGGGGAAATCCTTCCGCCCATGCACAAATAAAATCACTAGAGAATTAACGGACCACAACTTAAAAACAGCGCTTGTTAGTAAAAATAAAACCAAACAGTTACTGGGCACCCCTAAGGATAAAATTAGTAATGAAAAACAATCGGGCATATATGGAGTCATTTGTCAAAACTGTTCGAAAATTTATGTTGGTCAAAGTCTTCGCCAAATCGGTATTCGAATCAAAGAACATCTGGCTCATGTGAAATTTGGGAGAACCAAAATATCAAAACAATCACAAAATTGATAAATCGAATCTAAAACTACTTAAATCGGTACAAAACATCAGAGAATTAGATGCCTACGAAAGCATCACATATACAAATTGAGAAAACAGATAATGAATTTAGACAATGGCCCAATTCCAAATTCTGATTTAATAAAATTAAACCATTTTCAAAAATAAAAATATAAATCCAATACCTGAATGTCAAGGTTAACATAAATACATTCACTTTAGTGACAAAACAAACTCCGCATAGTCACCAAAGAATACCGCCAATAAATAGGTGGGGCTTTCCACACACCTAATCCAGTAGTCAGGCAGCTCAAATAATTCTCAAGTAAGATTATACCCTCAGGCAAATCGTATAAAAGGAGATAACTTTAATATCATTGTGAGACACGCACCAAATTTGCAACAAGCAACATATCTCTGAATCCATATCCCAGAGATAGTTACGATTAGCTAATTCATACTGATGATGACTACATTGTAATCGATATACGTATTTATAAATTACAAACAAATGTTCTAGGAATAGGGGCAAAATTTGAAATATAATATCAGTGTATTAAAAAATGGTATACAAACAGTAAAAAACTAACTCTTCAAATTACTAAGAAAATTGACATATAATACAAATATTGTGCTTAATGAAACCACTAAGAACTAACCTTTAAAACTTAAAGAACCTACACTACGAAAAATTATGGTCCCATTATCCCGTGGAAAAATTTTTCTCGTTTAAAATATGATGTTTGAAGAGTGCTTTGTCAACTGTACTAAACAAAAAAATGTATCTCCCTCTAACGGAAAAGTTGGAGAATTACTCTTAAGTTTGTAGTTTTTATCCATTTCAGTCAACTTCAGGGAAAAAGTTTTTATGGAAAAAATTTTCTCATCCAGTATTTTAGCATGGCATACAAAAAAATTGAGCCTTGTCCATAAAATCGAAATTGGATATGTAAACGTTAGACATCCTTGGGAAAAATGTTTCTACGGGAAAAAATGAATAATCGCGTAAAATGTTTGCACAAAACCTCAAATTATACCTTTCAAATAGGCTCAAAAATTTATTCTTTTTCGCCCACTTCGGATACCCTTGGAAAATTGTACCAAAACAGTACCCTGGATATCTTAAAACAGAAAACATTTATCTCTTCAAACAAGGGAGAAATTCCAGTTTTTTTATTGAATTCAGTGGCACCAACTACCTCATTTTTTAAAACTGTATCAAGTATATCCAATTCGTAAGTTTTCGAAAAACGCCGCAAACAAAAATTTCTAAGAATTTTTTTTCTTTATTCCACCATATTGAAACAAATTAACAAGAAAATTTTCTTCAATGCTAGGATATAGTATTTTTGTAAAAAGTAAAATGGTGCTAAATGAAGAATTTGTCGGCTTTATAGGCCGTTTTATGTCCTATGAAGTCGATAAGTTCGATAAATTTTTGGGGATGGATGATTAATTTTGTCCTCATCTGTGACGACATGACAAATGTCGTCAAAAGTTGATGTTATTTTGTTAATTTTAGGAATTGTGCCTTACTGATTCGGTTTCCGAAAAAAAGGTGTTCATTCGAATAAAAGGTGTTCATTAGAAATAAAATAACAACTTTTATTCAAAATTTTTTGTCGAAAACCGAATGAATAAGGCCCAAATTAACTATAAAGTTTTAAAAACTGACATCAACTTAAGTTGTTCATAGTACAAAAATCAAACAATATAGCAAAATTAGTAAATGATTGTCAATACTGCCTCCAAATCTTTTCACAGACAAATAATGGAGCCCGTATAAATTACTTGACTGTCAAATAACGCTAACGTAGTATTTGAACAAAGTATTTGAACATACAATTTTAATCAATAAAATCAGCTTTGGTTTTTTTATAGAACAACAAACTGTTTTTGTTGTTGTTATAGAACAACAACACAATGTTTAGTGCAGTAAAATGAGGAAACAGTTTCAGAATTTGGACTTACAGAGAGGATTTTTTATTTTATCTTCTAAAGTGTATAGAGTAATATGTGGTAAAAAATCCTCTGCCTGAAAAGGGGTGCAAAGAAAGTTACTGAACAAAATAGTTGCAATAATATAGTTTTTCGCGAATAACTTTGAAAATTAAATTTTTTTGCAAAAACTGCTTGAGCCAATAGAAAAACGATGAAATTTTACGTAAAAACATGTATAACACTTTTATTAGGGCCAAATATCGGGGAGCTATAAATTGGTTAATTAAGGTTGTTGTGGTCAAAAATTAGTGAAACAATTTTTAAAACTTCAGCACACAATTCTAATTACAAAAAGTAAAAATAGTAAAAAGAAAATTTAGATGAAGTATATTGCTCCTTAAGAAAAATGTTTTTATATAAATTTGCAAAAAGAAAATGATAAGATCTTGTTTGATTTATTTTTTTTAAAACAAAGTTTTTTTTTTGTAAATCAAGTAATTGCTAAATTATTTCATATTGATTAAAACAAAATTTTTTTTTTTTATATCGAAATCAAAGAGAAATTTCTGGGAAAAAAAATATCTAGAGCACGGTAGTGCGACAGGCCGAGTTGAAGGGTTTTTTGCATTCGCGCTTACAGTACTATTACTTATCAAAAAATCCGAGTCAATTTTACCCCGAAATAATTTTTGAACGAAAAGATCTACAATGCTGATTTTTCGAATAAATCCTATTTAGGGAATAGGGAATATGCATGAAAATTTTTTTTACTTGAATTGAAGCATGTTTACTTGACAAATATCAAGGTAAAATTACTTTTTAAATAACTTTAAAAATAAGCGAGATATGAATGATTGAAATTCCCGATTAGACAAGGAGGGTGATAGCCCTTTTGATATGTTATGTGACGTCATATTTCACTTTCACCATTTAAAATACACGAAAAACTCCGTTTTAAGTATTTTTGCAAGAAAGAGACAGATTATAATCTTTAAAAGCTTATAGCATCCTTGATATTTGTCGGATTTTAATTTCGTTTTTAAATATTATTACAGTATTAACAGTATTTTCATATTCTGAAAATAAATGTGAAAAAAAATTTGCATGCATATTCCCTATTATAAGTGACTGTTTTTTCCATCACCGTTAAGGAATAAACGGAATAATTTGAAAAGTTATTTCGGTTCAAAAAACCAAAAAACATGGACATAGGGGTATGTCCAAGAAAATTAATGAGGAGTAAATTGATTAAATGTAAGAAAAAATTTTATAACGCGGCAAGTTTTAAAAAATTTTAAACAAAAGAACGAAGAAAGAAATTGCAAAGTTACAAAATGTTAAAAGCATACTAAGAGAAAACTTGCGAAATAAATTTCAACCAAATTTTTTCTTACATTTAATCAATTTACTCTTCATTAATTTTCTTGGTCAATAATTTACCGAGCTATTTACTTTGTAAATAGCTCGGCTCTTTAATGAGATATCATCACTTTTTAGGGAGCAACTATTATATGAAGTCCCGAAAACTCGACCCTTTTTTACATTTATATTTTTAATCGGATAATTTATTTGATACATATTTAGTTCAATGCAACTTTGTTAAATAACTTTTATAAAAAACAAGTATAATTTTGTCTCAAAACATTTTTTGAAACATTTTTTCGAATACAATTTTGTAAATATGTATTTGTGTAAAATTGAAATTGGTAAATTTGTACTGTTAATATACATAGCCGGTGGCCCAGTTCGTTACGGCATCAGACAAGCGGCGTATTGTTAGCCAAAGCGCATTCAATTGCTGGAAGGGTCTATAAACAAGCACCCTTCTAGAATGATCCAGGGCACTATATAAAGAGAGGAATATAGCGTTTTCAATTCAGTTCTAAAGGAACAATTATAGAGTTCAAAATTGACATTCTATCAATTAAGATCGAGTATTAAAGTTAGAAATAACTTTGTTGAGACAAAATTAAATAAAAATTCTTTTTTTTTTGAAATCACATAAACGTCAGGTTTGATTTTCATAAAGTTTATTTTGTTTGATTTAATTTTTTTTTAAAGTGCGTGTTATCCAATATATATAGATGAGAGCCAAGATACCGCGATAAGTGGTGGAAGTGACAGGACAGATACGCATAGATGCATCCACAATGGCAAGCCGCAGCGTTCCCATGCAACGAAAAATAAATGGTTGCTAATACAGTTACGGAGATTCAACTAACTTTTGCGTAACGTAGGATACTATTTTCATATTGTATGAAGAAGGGTTTATTAAGTTCTTGTTGTAGTTGTTCGTCAAATTTATTGAGACGTTGCTATGCGTATTTAAGTTCATCCAAGTACAGATGAGTTAATTTTAAGGGATGCAGTGCGTACATTTTCAACATGGTTTCGTTGAGTTTATTGGTTTAACAGTCGTCTTCAGTTTAGTCGATGCCCGGAACGAAATCTTGGAAGGTTGAGTTTCGTATTAGTGTTTTAGATTCTAAAGTGACGGTGTCGGTGAATGCTCAACAGTCTTGTTTTAGCATGATTATTCCCATTTTATTGATTATTGGTGTGTAGTCATCTGATTCGTTTTTGCATAGAATTGTACAATTTTGTTCAGGTCGCTGATATGATATTGTAATTTCGTTGCACATGTATTGTTGACCCAAATATTCTTTACATTGGTACAAATTTTTAAGTAACGCAAATTGTGATCTTATTTTTGACACAAGAAGAAAATCATGGTTTATTTAGGAAAGTGACTATTTTAGGATTTTCTTTACTTGGTGTGGGTAATGCATATATTTTTAATACATTGTATTCGTCTAAAGTGACTACCGGTACTTTCATTATGATTACTAATTTGTCGTGAGTAAAAAATTATTTTAATGTTATGATTCTATAGTATGACTCTAAATTTTGCCAAGTAGGCTCGAGTGGTAAATTAAATTTGACTGATTGTTGAAGTTCGAATAATGGTCTAAGATCCGGTATTAGAAAATCTTTCCTCATCTGTTAATTGCAGAAAATAATGTTTAAAAGGCAGATAACAATATTATAAATGTATGAGTAAAATGTCTGCCACCGTAGTCCTGCTGGCTATTAATATAAGTTAGTTAATATGATATAGTGTCTTTGTTTGTTGCTCGAACAAATATAATTGTCTCTCTCTCTGCATAGAACACATTTTTTGAAAATTTTATTACTGTGATATTATAAAATATATGTTATATAATTAAAATAATAAATATATAATTAAATTATTTGCAGCCTATATAAAAAAATTTTTAAGTAATAAAATTTTCAAAAAATGTGCTCTACGCAGAGAGAGAGACATATTTGTTCGAGCAACAAACAAAGACATTATATCATATTAATTAATTAATTAATTAATTAATATTAATAGCCAGCAGGACTACGTTAGCAGACATTACACTTATACATTTATAATATTGTTATCGGCCTTTTAAACATTATTTCATTCAATTAATAGATGACATCTGTTAAGACATACTATTTTTGTTTTCCCGACGCATCTTTCTTCTTCGCAACGACACAGAGAGTGACCTGGGACTGACCAGGGACTGTCATTGTGTTCTATTGTTTTTTGTTGATAAATTTGTTTTTGGACTTCTTGTTCGTGTATTTTAGGAAAACTGTAAGATTTAAATGCTATTGGAGCAGGGTCCGTGACTTTATTCTCATTTTTTATGGTAGGAGTAGAAGTAAGCATGTCCCAATTTAAGAAAAACAAGTAATGTAACAACTAACTGAGTTAACTGTTTGAATACCCAGTATATACTGAGTTGTATATCAATGTTTGAATTGTTAATATTTCTGCCGTTGCATCACAATCGTCTTTGGTGTAAGGGATAGCACACTGGACTAGATATCCAGAGGCCCGAGGTTCGATTCCTGGTTGACGAGTTAATTTTTTCATATCAGTATTTAATTTAATTAATAAATTCAAGGACAATGAAATGTGTCGGGTATACGCTAGAGTCTTCTACAGTTTGTCATACGTAACCGAAAGGAATTTGGACAAACATTTGTATGTTGACACGAAAGTATACACAAATAAACAAATATTAAATAAAAATATCACTTCAACAGAAGTTAATACTGTCTAATAAATATATAAAAAAATATATATATATATAAAAAAAAAATTAGAATAAAATGAAAAGGTTGGCCGTTGCATCACAATCGTCTTTGGTGTAAGGGATAGCACACTGGACTAGATATCCAGAGGCCCGAGGTTCGATTCCTGGTTGACGAGTTAATTTTTTCATATCAGTATTTAATTTAATTAATAAATTCAATGACAATGAAATGTGTCGGGTATACGCTATAGTCTACTACAGTTTGTCATACGTAACCGAAAGGAATTTGGACAAACATTTGTATGTTGACACGAAAGTATACACAAATAAACAAATATTAAATAAAAATATCACTTCAACAGAAGTTAATACTGTCTAATAAATATATAAAAAAATATATATATATATAAAAAAAAAATTAGAATAATATGAAAAGGTTGGCCGTTGCATCACAATCGTCTTTGGTGTAAGGCATAGCACACTGGACTAGATATCCAGAGGCCCGAGGTTCGATTCCTGGTTGACGAGTTAATTTTTTCATATCAGTATTTAATTTAATTAATAAATTCAATGACAATGAAATGTGTCGGGTATACGCTATAGTCTTCTACAGTTTGTCATACGTAACCGAAAGGAATTTGGACAAACATTTGTATGTTGACATGAAAGTATACACAAATAAACAAATATTAAATAAAAATATCACTTCAACAGAAGTTAATACTGTCTAATAAATATATAAAAAAATATATATATATAAAAAAAAAAATTAGAATAATATGAAAAGGTTGGCCGTTGCATCACAATCGTCTTTGGTGTAAGGGATAGCGCACTGGACTAGATATCCAGAGGCCCGAGGTTCGATTCCTGGTTGACGAGTTAATTTTTTCATATCAGTATTTAATTTATTTGATAAATTCAATGACAATGAAATGTGTCGGGTATACGCTATAGTCTTCTACAGTTTGTCATACGTAACCGAAAGGAATTTGGACAAACATTTGTATGTTGACACGAAAGTATACACAAATAAACAAATATTAAATAAAAATATCACTTCAACAGAAGTTAACACTGTCTAATAAATATATAAAATAATATATATATAAATATATTAAAAAAAATTTAGAATAATATGAAAAGGTTGGCTGTTGCATCACAATCGTCTTTGGTGTAAGGGATAGCACATTGGACTAGATATCCAAAGGCCCGCGGTTCGATTCCTGGTTGACGAGTTAATTTTTTTATATCAGTATTTAATTTAATTAATAAATTCAATGACAATGAAATGTGTCGGGTATACGCTATAGTCTTCTACAGTTTGTCATACGTAACCGAAAGGAATTTGGACAAACATTTGTATGTTGACACGAAAGTATACACAAATAAACAAATATTAAATAAAAATATCACTTCAACAGAAGATAATACTGTCTAATAAATATATAAAAAAATATATATATATAAAAAAAAAAAATTAGAATAATATGAAAAGGTTGGCCGTTGCATCACAATCGTCTTTGGTGTAAGGCATAGCACACTGGACTAGATATCCAGAGGCCCGAGGTTCGATTCCTGGTTGACGAGTTAATTTTTTCATATCAGTATTTAATTTAATTAATAAATTCAATGACAATGAAATGTGTCGGGTATACGCTATAGTCTTCTACAGTTTGTCATACGTAACCGAAAGGAATTTGGACAAACATTTGTATGTTGACACGAAAGTATACACAAATAAACAAATATTAAATAAAAATATCACTTCAACAGAAGTTAATACTGTCTAATAAATATATAAAAAAATATATATATATATAAAAAAAAATTAGAATAATATGAAAAGGTTGGCCGTTGCATCACAATCGTCTTTGGTGTAAGGGATAGCACACTGGACTAGATATCCAGAGGCCCGAGGTTCGATTCCTGGTTGACGAGTTAATTTTTTCATATCAGTATTTAATTTAATTAATAAATTCAAGGACAATGAAATGTGTCGGGTATACGCTAGAGTCTTCTACAGTTTGTCATACGTAACCGAAAGGAATTTGGACAAACTTTTGTATGTTGACACAAAAGTATACACAAATAAACAAATGTTAATATTTCTGCCTATTCAATGTTTATAAAATATGAATTATTTGTAAATGTTTGTTTTGTGTTAATAATTAATATTGAAACAGTAAAAATATTCTTGCATTTTAAAAAGTTTATATTATTGTTCTTGCGATTTTAATATGTTTAAATATTGAGTTATAAAATTGAGTTAATCAACGCGAAGCGACTGTTACCGCGAAGCGTTGGTCAACGCGAGACGTTAGGCGACGCGAAAAGTTAGTCAACGTCTAACTAACGAAAGTTAGTTAGCGTTGGTAAACGCAAAGCGTTAATCAACGCGAAACGTAAGCTAAAGCAACCCATAAGTCAGCCAACGCCAAGCGTTGGTCAATGAGAAGCGTTAGTTATTCAAAGACAGTCAGTGATTCAACGCGAAGCTCGATTTCACGCGAATCGTTAACGCTTAAAGTAAGCGTGAAAAGTTAGTCAAATCGTAGACATAGCAAGCGCAAGTTATACAACGCGAAGAATTAGCCGACGCGAAGAGTCAGTCGATATGACGCACTAGCTAACGCGAGGAAATTAACGCGGAGCGTAAGCAAGTTAACGCGAAGCATTAGTAACATTGGTAAACGCAAAGCGATAACATACGCGAAACGTATGGTAAAGCGAACCGTAAGTCTGCCAATGTGAAGCGTTGTTCAATGAAAAGCGTTAGTTATTTGAAGCGAAGCGTCAGTGATTTGCGAAGCGTGATTTCACGCGAATCGTTAACCAACGAAAAGCGTTAACCAGCGCGAAACGTAAGCTAAAGTGAACCGTAAATCACCCAACGCAAAGCGTAGGTCAATAGAAAGTGTTAGGTCAACGTAAAGCGTTAGTAAATCAACGCGTTGCCAAACGCTTTGCGTTTACCAACGCGAAACGTAAGCTAAAGCGAACCACAAGTTAGAGATGCGTAAGTCAATTCGAAGTGTTAAGTCAACGCGAAGCGTTAGCAAAGCGCTTACCAACGCGAAACGTTAGCGAAAGCGAACCATAAGTCAGCCAACGCGAAGCGTTGGTTGATGAGAAGCGTTAGTTATTCAAAGCGAAGCGTTGATGATTCGCGAAGCGTGATTTCACGCGAATCGTTAATTAACGCGAAGCGTTAACCAACGCATACCTTAAGCTCAAGCGAGCCGTAAGTCAGTCAATGCGAAGCGTTGGTCAATGAGGAGCGTTAGACAATAGGAAGTGTAAGGTCAACGCGAAACGTAGTCTAAAGCGAACCGTAAGTAAGCCAACGCGAAGCGTTGGTCAATGAGGAGCGTTAGTTATGCAAAGCGAAGCGTCAGTAATTCGCGAAGCGAGATTTTAAGCGAATAGTTAACCAACGCGAAACGTAAGCTATAGCGAATCGTAAGTCAGCAAAGCGTTGGTCAATGAGAAACGATAGTTATTCACAGCGAACCGTTCGTGATTAATCCTTAATGCTTAAAGTAAACGTGAATAGTTAGTTAAATTGTAGCGATAGTTAACGCGAAGCGAAAGCACGCGTAAGTTATACAACGCGAAGAGTCAGCTGACGCGAAGCGTCAGTCGATACACAGCACTAGCTAATGAGAGGAAGTTAACGCGGAGCGTAAGCAGGTTAACGCTGAGTGTAAGCAAGTTAACACGAAGCGGTAGTAAATCAACGCATAGCGTTGGTAAACGCAAAACGTTTACCAACGCGAAACGAAACCAAAAGCGAACTGTAAGAGAGCCAACGCGAAGCGTTGGTCAATGAGAAGCGTTAGTTATGCAAAGCGAAGCGTTAGTGATCAATGAAAAGCGTTAACCAACGCGAATCGTAAGCTTAAGCGAGCCGTAAGTCAGCCAACGCGAAGCGTTGGTCATTGTGAAGCGCTAGTCAAAAGGAAGTGTTAGGTCAACGCGAAACGAAAACTAAAACGAACTTTAAGACAGCCAACGCGAAGCGTGATTTCACGCGAATCGTTATTGGTTAAAGTAAACGTGAAAAATTAGTTAAATCGTAGCGATAGTTAACGCGAAGCGATAGTAGGCGTAAGTTATACAACGCGAAGAGTTAGCTGACGCGAAGCGTCAGTCGATACACAGAACTAGCTAACGAGAGAAAGTTAACGCGGAGCGAAAGCAAGTTAACGCTAAGCGTAAGCAAGTTAACGCAAAGCGCTAGTAAATCAACGCATAGCATTGGTAAACGGAAAGCGTTAGCCAACGCGAACCGTGAGCTTAAGCGAGCCGTAATTCAGCCAACGCGAAGCGTTGGTCAATGAGCATCGTTAGTCAATAGGAAGTATTAAGTCAACGCGAAGCGTTATTAAATCAACGCGAAGCGTTGGTAAACTCTAAGCGTATACTAGCGTGATACGTTAGGTAATGCGAACCGATATTCAGCCAACGCGAAGCGTTGGTTAATGAGAAACGTTTTTAATTCAAAGCGAAGCGTTGGTGATTCGTGAAGTGTGATTCCACGCGAAGCGTTTGTCAATCAGATGCGTAAGTCAACAGAAAGTGTCAGGTCAACGCGAAGAGTTAGAAAATCAACGCGAAACGTAAGCTAAAGTGAACCGTAAGTCAGCCAACGCGAAGCGTTGGTTAATGGGATGATAATGAGAGAATCGTTAGTTATTCAAAGCGAAGCGTCGGTGATTCGCGAAGCGTGATTTCACACGGATCGTTAATCAATGCAAAGCGTTAACCAACGCGAATCGTAAGCTTAAGCGAGCCGTAAGTCAGCCAACGCGAAGCGTTGGTCATTGTGAAGCGCTAGTCAAAAGGAAGTGTTAGGTCAACGCGAAACGAAAACTAAAACGAACTTTAAGACAGCCAACGCGAAGCGTTGGTTAGTGAGAAGCGTTTGTTATACAAAGCGATGCGTGATTTCACGAGAATCGTTAAACATCGCAAACCGTTTACCAACGCGAACCGTAAGCTTAATCCGTACGTCAGCCAACGCGAAGCGTTAGTTAAGAGGAAGTGTAAGGTCACCACGCAGCATTAAACGCAAAGCGTTTACCAACTCGAAACGTAAGCTAAAGCGAACTGTAAGTCAGCCAACGCGAAGCGTTGGCCAATGATAAGCCTTAGTTATCCAAAGCGAAGCGTTAGTGATTCGCGAAGCGTGATTTCACGCGAATCGTTACCCAACGAAAAGCAGTTGGTCAATGCAGCAGTTGGTCAATGAGCATCGTTAGCCAATAGGAAGTGCTAAGTAAACGCGAAGCATTATTAAATCAACGTGAACCGTTGGTAAACACTAAGCGTTCACCAGCGTGAAACGTTAGGTAAAGCGAACCGTCATTCAGCCAATTGGTTAATGAGAAACGTTAGTTATTCAAAGCGAAGCGTCGGTGATTCGCGAAGCGTGACTATACGCGAATCGTTAAATAACGCAAAGCGTTAACCAACGCGAAGCGGTGGTCATTCAGATGCGTAAGTCAATAGAAAGTGTCAGGTCAACGCGAAGCGTTAGAAAATCAACAAGAAACGTAAGCTAAAGCGAACCGTAAGTCAGCCAACGCGAAGCGTTGGTTAATAAGAATCGTTAGTTATTCAAAGCGAAGCGTCGGTGATTCACGAAGCGTGATTTCACGCGAATCGTTACCCAACGAAAAGCATGAACCAACTCGAAACGAAAGTTAACGCGAACCATATGTCAGCCAACGCAAAGCGTTAGTTATTCAACGCATAGCGTTGGTTAACGCAAAGCATCAAGGTCAACTCGTTACGTCAACTCGAAGCGTCAATCAACACGAAGGACAAGTTAACGCGAAGAGAAAGTTAACGCGCAGCGTAAGCAACTCAACGCCAAGCGTTGTTAGCTGAAAGCGTAGCGTAATCTTAAGCGAACCGCAAGTCAGTAAACGCGAAACGTAGGTCAATGTGAAACGTTAGTGCATGGGAAGCGTTAGGTGACGTTAGTTACGCGAAGTGGTGATTACTCAACTTGAAGCGTTTGGCGGCGTTAGTCCATCAACACGAAGCAATAGTCAATGCTGCGTTAGAAAGTCTCGTAAGTAGTGATATATATATATATATATATATATGTATATATTTATATATATATACATATATATATATATAGATATACATATATATATATATATATATATATATATATATATATATATATATATATATATATATATTTATGTATGTATATATATATTTATATACATATATATATATATATATATATATATATATATTTAAATATATATATATATATATATATGTATTTATTTATATATATATATATATATATATATATATATATATATATATATATATATATATATATATATATATACATGTATATAAAAATATACATGTATACAAATTTTATAGATGATTTTTGATAGGATAAATGGACCTTTGAATAAACTTTTTGCAAAATTTGATACCGCTACAGACATCTGTGCGAGACCAACTATTTTTTTGGAAAAGAAAATCTCTTAAACCTTGACCTTATATGTACACCTGGTTAACAAAACTGAAGTAAACATAAAAACAATACTATTTGATGTATGCTATGTTGGTACATGTGCCCGTCTTCGATCGACTCATTATCAACTTTAAGAAAAAATTTTGAAAAAACGGTTGACTTAATGAAAAAAGTTTTCAAACAAAAAATGTTTATTTTAAATAGAAGAAGATTTTTTGGAAACAAATTTTTTTTCTATCTACTACGTTTTTAATGACGGATATTTCCCCCCCCCCATCTAGTGGCTGGAAACATGTTCCGATTTTGCCCATTAACGAACTTGACCTTACTTTTTTGCTCTAGAACACACACAAAAATTTTCAGCTCGTTATCTCTTTTCGTTCTTGAGTTATCGGCTTCACGGACGGACGGACATGTGAAAATGGCCGAATTAGGTCATTTTATGAATACCTTTGTGAAGCATTTTTGTCAAGGATTAATATTTTCAAGCGTTACAAAGTCTGGACTAAACTTAATATACCTTGTATATTTACAAATATACTGGGCATAATAATACTATTTGATGTATGCTATGTTGGTACATGTTCCCGTTTTCGATCGACTCATTTTCAACTTTAAGAAAAAATTTTGAAGAAACGGTTGACTTTATGAAAAAAGTTTTCAAACAAAAGTTGTTTATTTTAAAGAGAAGAAGATTTTTTGGAAAAAAATTTTTTTTCTTTCTACTACGGTTTTAATGACGGATATTTCCCCCCCCCCCTTCTAGTGGCTGGAAACATGTTCCGATTTTGCCCATTAACGAACTTGACCTTACTTTTTTGCTCTAGAACACACACAATTTTCAGCTCGTTATGTCTTTTCGTTCTTGAGTTATCGGCTTCACAGACGGACAGACGGACGGACGGACATGTGAAAATGGCCGAATTAGGCCATATTTATGAATACCTTTGTGAAGCATTTTTGTCAAGGATTAATATTTTCAAGCGTTACAAAGTCGGGACTAAACTTAATATACCTTGTATATTTACAAATATACTGGGTATAATATGTCATTGTATTGCGTACAGATTTCTATTACTGATTGTTTTTCTTCTTGGTTACAATGATCTAATCTAAGATTTGAATGTAAATCTTTTAGTCTATGTCCCAAGTTTTTATTGTTAGATACTTGGAAACAGTATGCCTGTTCCACAGGGTTTTAAGTTTCAATGATTTTAATGAATTTTTATTTATATCGGGGTAACACTGAGTTTGAAGGGTGATTAATAAATGGGTAGGTACAGATATATTATCATCCTCCATTTGTAATGAATTGAATAAGTACTTGAGCCATTTAATTCGGAGGCTTCATTCAGTATGTTGAATGGTTTGTGGCGGATAATTTGAGAAAAATCGTCTTTAGGCGATCCTTTGGATAACTCTCGAGTGTGGCTAGTGGCTTCTATGTTTGTCGCAAGTAGACATTTGCCAGTTATTTTTTCTAATGTAAATTTGCAATTCTAATAATCTGTCCAATGGCTTGTTTGGCTTCAATTATAAGATAACTTGATTTTTATGGAATTAAATGAGGAAAGTTCACTTTTTAAAATTATAACAATTGGCTTTGTTACTTTTATTTAACATACCTTTATTAAAAATTATTACTATTAATTACAATAAGTTACTCAGGTATCGGAACTAATCTGTTTTTGCATTGTAGATGCTTCTGATTATAAACTAATTTATTGCTGCATGGACATTATTGACTATTTACGTCAGTCATCCAGGTGGACAATGCATGATGTTCGTGATGCTACAAATTTATAATATATATATATATATATATATATATATATATATATATATATATATATATATATATATATATATATGTATATAATTACAATTTACATATATATAATTACAATGTATCTATATATATATATATGCAAAGTGAGTCAAAAGTTTTTGAATGGGTGGATAGGGGATGAAATTCTAAGATGAATAGTCCTTGGAAATTTTTGACCCTGACCTACCGTTAATTAGATATTAATTAAATAAAGTAACCAATTAGAGTAGCGCGTTAACGGAATAAGAAATGGTGGAGAATGAACGCAGCGATAGCAGAGATACGTGAGCGGAGTCAGCTCCCAATTCAATGAAAATTGAATGATCTATTTACATGAAAACTGCATTTTGCGTTAAAAAATTTAAATAACGAATCACTCATAATTTAGCTGACAAAAATATTGAAAAAATTTTACTTAGCTAATTATGTTTTTTGCACTAATCAAATCAATTGCAATTTAGACTTTTTTTCTACTTTTCGTTAAGTAAATTGAAGGTTTTCAAATAATGGGAAGTTTTTGATTTCAGTCCGATTATCAAAAGCTGAGTTTTTATAAGATCTTGAATTTTTGGGGTCCTAAAAAACTATCCTGACTATCTATATGATAATCCCAAAAATATTGTTTTAAAGAATTTTTACACTACTATGCCAATCGATTCCAAAATTTAATCAGCTCCTAAATTTAAAAAAACGACAAATGCCGCCGTAAAATTTCATCGTAAGAAATCTAATAAAAACTGAATAATTCAGTTAATTAGATTTTTCAGAAAAAACAAGGAAAATTTTTTAATATTCTACTAAAATGAATTAATGAATTTGGTTGCTTGTACTAGCCGTTGGTTGAGAGTTGTCCACAGAGGCGGCCTCGGTCTGGGACTGATAGGAGTTTAAAATATTATTTTCTTGTACTGCTTTGGCTATACGAGGATTAAGGTTGGTAATTTGGCTAAACTTTTTTTTTTCTACATTTTTTAATATTCTACTAAAAAACTCTACCGGATTTGAAACGCATAAGCTTGACTCGCTCTACGTTAGAGGAGGGGAGAGCTCGCTCCCATCACGTATCTATGCTGCCGCTGCGTTAATTCCCCACCATTTCTTTGCCGTAAACGCGTTTCTATAATTGGATACTTTGTTTAGTTAACATCTAACTAACCGTGGGTATGGTACAAAATATCCAAGGACTTTTCACCTTGGAATTTCAACACCTATACACCCTTGTCATGGAGTTTATATATATATATATAAATATATATAAAAAAAAATATATATATATATCGGCACGTGTTGATATATATATATATATATATATATATATATATATATATATATATATATGTACATATATATATATATATATATATATATATATATATATATATATATATGTACATATATATATATATATATATATATATATATATATATATATACATTGAACCTCGTTGCCAACTCATTTAGAGAGTCTCCGCAATCCAGGGTAGCCTAGACGTCAGGTTCTCCGAGGGTTTTTGTTGCGGTTTATCTATCGGTGGGGATAGAGATGTCTCTGCACGTTAAAATGTTCAGTCTTAGTCATTCAGATACCGGCCATCACCTTCACTTGATATACGCTGCAGTGATCCGTTAGACGAAATGATAGCCTACTATGCGGTTATCGAACAAAACTCCATATTCTACTCTACCTTCCATTTTTTTATCCTAAAATACCGCACCTTCTGGCCGAACTAAATGTTTATTCCACTTTTATCTAGAAGAGATGTATTATTTATTGAGAACTTGGTCCTAAAATTGACAAAGGGTAGAACGTACTCGACATTGTTCGAAATTGTATACTTATGTAGATTTATATTTTAAATATACATTATATTTATTTTTCAATGCACTTGGCATAAATATTATATACCCCTTATCAGATCCTTGATCGAATCCTTGCGATACTCGGTCAGTATATAAATTCATTAGCTGGTTATACATACCTATAGGTTTTTTGGCTTTCCATAGGAGCACTAAAATTCATACGAGGATAGTTATGAACCTTATGCAGTCAGCCACCGCTGTTTGCATTGCCTTCTACGAGACCTAACACGACTACCACTATAAAATATATTTCCAGAATATTTACTATTTTGGTAGAAAAACAACAATTTGGATAGAGGGTTTATTTGGTCAAAATTTTGATTAATTGCTGTTAGGTGGTCGAAAACGAGGACAAAAATTTTTTCAGCCTATTAACTATGAGCCAAGTGCCACCAAAACATTTGCTAGTTAAGCACTGTAGAAATTTCCAACCTTACCTGATTTGATAGTTAAGCACTGTAGAAATTTCCAACCTTACCTACATAATTACTGATAATAGACGCGACCACAAACGTAAAAGTTTGGAAATGATCCTTTTTCAGGAGTATATGAAAAGAAATTCATCTTAAAGCACAATCAAGGAAAGTTAATTACGACGGGTCTTCCTCCTCATAATCTTCTTTTATCAATAATACATACCTTTATTAGTTTCAGTTATCATTCACTTTGTAAACCACAAAATAGATTAAATTAATTAATACCAAATTTTCTTATGATTTTTCCTATACAATATTTGTTAAGTGCAGTAAGCAGCTTTGCATATTGGTCTATACTACATGATTAATTCTAATTTAATACCAAGTTCCAGCCTTGTTACTTTTATTCTTATACGAAATAATATTTTGATCTAATTAAATTGTAAATATGTAACATAAATATATGACTCTTGTTAATTATATAGTATATTTTATCCGACCAAAAACATAAATGTAAGAAAGGGCCGAGTTTTCGGGAAAATCCTTAATGTAATAGTTCCTTCTTAAAAAGTGATGATATGGAAGAAAGGACCGAACTATTTACAAAGTAAATAGCTCTAGACTTCATATAATAGTTGCTTCTTAAAAAGTGATGATATGGAAGAAAGGACCGAGCTATTTACAAAGTAAATAGCTCTAGACTTCAAATAATAGTTGCTCTTTGAAAAGTGATGATATCCCATTAAAGAGCCGAGCTATTTACAAAGTAAATAGCTCGGTAAACTATTAACTAAAAAAATTAATGAGGGGTAAATTGATTAAATGTAAGAAAAAATTTGGTTGAAATTTATTTCGTAAGTTTTCCCTTAGTATGTTTTTAAAGTTTTATATAACGCGGCAAGTTATTTTTCCTGACGATTTCAAATATTTTAAAACTTGCCGCGTTATATAAAATTTTAAAAACATACTAAGGGAAAACTTACGAAATAAATTTCAACCAAATTTTTTCTTACATTTAATCAATTTACCCCTCATTAATTTTTTTAGTTAATAGTTTACCGAGCTATTTACTTTGTAAATAGCTCGGCTCTTTAATGGGATATCATCACTTTTCAAAGAGCAACTATTATTTGAAGTCTAGAGCTATTTACTTTGTAAATAGCTCGGTCCTTTCTTCCATATCATCACTTTTTAAGAAGCAACTATTATATGAAGTCTAGAGCTATTTACTTTGTAAATAGTTCGGTCCTTTCTTCCATATCATCACTTTTTAAGAAGGAACTATTACATTAAGGATTTTCCCGAAAACTCGGCCCTTTCTTACATTTATGTTTTTGGTCCGCTATCAATCCTTTTTGTAAGGCTTAAATATACGAAGCCGAAGGCTTCGCACAAAACGCTACGCGTTTTGTTACTCTTCACGTATGCTTTGCGTTTCTTTACGCTTCGCGATACTTTACTCTTTTTAGATTCACATATACAAAGGAGACCGCTTCGCATTATGTAACGTCAACTGGCTCTGCTCGCTTTTTGAAAGGCTTAAACATCAATATAGTATGGTTGTTATATAAAAATAGTGACAATGAGAAATCAAACCCTTTAAAACAAAAAATTCTAAATCGGTTCATAAATAACGGAGTTCTGAGGTAAAACAATTTAATGTCTAACACTTGTATGTTTATTGTATAGAATCTCATATATGTTAGGTATTGACCAACAGTATAATAGAAATGTCTTAGAAATTCTCCACCAAATGCAAAAAACCCCATCTTGCTACCATGAATAGAACTTTAGGGAGTTGTTTTCCCATCTTTTTTGGGAGTGGTGAGGAAAAGTTTTAAGTTTTACTAATTACCTTCTTAATTTGTAGCTATTAAGCGTCAAATGCAAAAAACCACATCTTTCTGAAATGTATAGAAGAAAAAGGGTGCTTTTAGGGGTGTTTTTTCCATTTGTGAATGGTTGCGATTGGAAAATTTACTCTAATAAAATAATCCTGTTATTTTAATCCAGTTCCACGTTGAATAAAAATAACCGTCCGTTCTAACATGAAAAGGGCAGTTTTAGGGGTGTTTTTCCTCTTTTTGGGGATTGCGATGTAGGTTATGAAATTTTCGTGGTATTCTGTTAATTTGACTTTATTTTGGGTCGATTGGTGAAAATCCCATCTTTCTGCCATGAATAGAAGTTAAAAGGGTAGCTTCGGGGGTGCTTTAAAGATTTTTTTTGGGAAGAAGCGATGAAAGTTTTTAAGTTTTTTGAATAACCTTCTTAATTTGTAGCTGTTTAGCGTCGAATATAACAAACTGCATCTTCCTAGCATGTATACAAGAAAAGGGGTAGTTTAAGGGGTGTGTTTCCCATTTGCAAAGGGTAACGATGGAAAAATTAACGGTTTTAAAAAAATCCTATAATTTTAAACCCGGTCCACGTCGAATGAAAAAAACCTGATCTTTCTAACAGGAATAGAAGTGAAAAAGGCAGTTTAAGGGGTGTTTTTTCGGAGGTTTCCGATGTAGGTTATGAAATTTTTCAAAGTAATCTGTTAACTTGACTTTAAAAAGAAAATCCCATCCCTCTAACTAGAACTGACATGAAATGGCAATTTTACGGTTGTTTTCCTTATTTTCGGGAGGGGGGGTTGCGATGCAGGAAATGAAATTTTTGAAAGTATTCTGTTAACTTGACTTTATTTCAGGTCGATTGGTGAAAATTCCATCATTTCAGCATATATAGAACTGAAAAACGTAATTTTGGGGGGGTGTTTTTACGATTTTTCGAGAGGTTGCAATAAAAAAAATTAAGTTTTCCGAAATAACTTCCTAATTTGTAGCTATTAAGCGTCGATTGCAAAAAACTGCATCTTGTTGCATGTATAGAACAAAAAGGTTGGTTTTGGGGGTGTTTTTACCAAGTTCGAAGGGTTGTGATGGAAAAATTTTCTTCCTTCAAATAATTCTGTTATTTTGAAACCGTTCCACGTCGAATGGAAAAAAACCGATCTTTCTATCATGAATAGAAGTGAAATGGTCAGTTTTAGGGATGTTTTCCCCATTTTCGGTGTGGTTGCGATATAGGTAATGAAATTTTTCAAAATATTCTGTTAATTTAACGTTATTTCGGGTCGATTAGTGAAAATTCTATCTTTCTAGCATTTATAAGAAAGAAAAACGTAATTTTGGAGTATGTTTTTCCAATTTTCCAGGGGGTTGCACTGAAACAATTGAAGTTAATAAATAATAATTGATCAGTACAAAATATAATAAAATAGTTAAAATGAGAATATAAATTAATTTTATTACAAAATTACAAAAAAAAATCTGTACACAATGGTCACCCATCCAATTACTGATTTTAACTAATGTTGCTTAACTTTGATATGCTTATATGCCAACTGCTGTATACAACAAGCCAATTCACTACTATAGGTTAAAGAAATTTTTAGTCATAATATAGTTCATTGTGTTTTCTACATGGGTGTTCAGTTTTAAATGGTCTAATACAATCAATATTAAAATACCTAAGTGTCCTCCAATCAGATAGGACTCTATAAAAATATCAACGAATAAGATAAATATATGCGTTCTAATGCTAATTTAATTAAAATGAAAATTGTAAAAATTTCCTTTTTTCCGATACAAATTTCCAGTTTTCGCAATTTTCCCGTCGGTTTGGGTACTACAGCTATCTACATGCCAAATATCAACTTTACAGCATATCTGGAAGTATCGTAGAATATTGATCTATTAGTTACCAAGAATTGTAGGCGTTCCCGCGAATTTTGCGTTTTTGAAGTGAAATAACTTTTTAACGGTTAATTCGTTAACGTTGATTGAAAAAACTGTTTCTTATAATTCCGTAAAGTATCTATATTTGAAATATCAACACTGTAGCTCTTTACGTTCAAAAGATACAGCACCTAAAAAATGACGCTAAATTAAGGTGTAGTAATAGCACTGTAGTGAAAAGTCCGAATGTCTCCCTTAAATCTCGGCCTTACGCACTACCGTGCTCTAGATACGAAATAATATTTTGATCTAATTAAATTGTAAATATGTAACATAAATATTTGACACTTGTTTATTATATAGTATATTTTTAACCCGACTTCAAAAAAGGAGGATGGTTCTCAATTCGTCTGTATTTTTTTTTTTTTTTTTTTTTTTTTTTTTTATGTGTGTCACCTCAGAACTCCAACATTTATGAACCGATTTTGAATTTTTTTTTTTGTTTTAAAGGGTTTGGTTTCCCATTGGTCCCATTGGCACCAAATCGCATTCTGATGAAGGGATCCCCGGAAAATCGAGGAAAATCCTCATTTTATATGTGATAACCGATTTTTGCGAAATTTTTTTTTTTTTTTGAAAAGGTATACACATTCATAATGGGAAAATAAGAAAATTTTTTTAAAAACCGACTTCAAAAAATTTTTTTACAAAAAAAAACCGACCCCAAAAAAAAAAAATTTTTACAAAAAAAAAACAAAATGCATGTAAATAAAATTGAAAATCTGTTATAAAAAAATGCTCTTAAAATAAAAAAAAATAAAAAAAACGGGTAAAAAAAATGTTTTACAAAAAAAAAACCGACCCCAAAAAAAAAATTTTTACAAAAAAAAAACAAAATGCATGTAAATAAAATTGAAAATCTGTTATAAAAAAATGCTCTTAAAATTAAAAAAAAAAAAAAAAACGGGTAAAAAAAAAATGTGTTACAAAAAAATTCACTAAAAATTAGTCGTTTAAGTAGGTCTACATATTTAGTCCATATTTAGATAAATTAAACTAGTTATAGAACTTCAGAGTCACTAAAAAGCGAGAAATAAACCATATTTTGACAAAATGGAAACCCGACTTCAAAAATAAAATATTCTATAACAAAAAATGCACTAAAAAGTAAAAAAATAATTGCATATTCTTGTGCCAATTTTAGTTCACCTAAGCAAAAATTTTTAAATATATATGTACAATTATTGTTATTTTTGGAGGCGGTGTCCAAAAATTATATGAATTTCTCTATGCTGACACCGCCTCCAAAAATAACAATAATTGTACATATATATTTAAAAATTTTTGCTTAGGTGAACTAAAATTGGCACAAGAATATGCAATTATTTTTTTACTTTTTAGTGCATTTTTTGTTATAGAATATTTTATTTTTGAAGTCGGGTTTCCATTTTGTCAAAATATGGTTTATATACTAGGCTGTTTTTCCAACTAGATATACAACTCCATTTTTCAAAACAGCTAATGATATGAGTAACTGTTCGAATTCTTGGCAATTACCTATCATCAAATGCCACAATAAATAAATAGACATATTCCTGTGCCGAATGTCCCCCAAAGTACCATTTAATAATTTGCACTTTTTCTATTATTGTGTAATAACCCATTGTTAAAATACGGTAATAACATTAAATCACACAACCAAATAGTTTCCATGCATTCACATACGTAATGATAAATATTATCAATTAGAATGAGCAATCACAACATTCCCACTCTTAAATGTCATCAAACACCATACACCATAAGCTATAGCCAGATGTATGTACGTGTATGGTTTTATAGTAAATACTTTATTTATTTAACATCGATTCTCTATTAGAAATGCTTTTAGAAAACGGTCTGTATAATTTAAAATATAATAATAGTTTTATTTTGAAGTTTATTTATATTATTTATTATCCTCATAGAAGAAAGCTGCATTCTATGTACAAATGTACACACGATCTGTTATGACAAAACAACCAACGAACCAAGAAAGGCTCCTTTTATATTCAACATTTATAAAAGAAAAGAACTATATTAGAATTTCATCCATATTTTTATAATTAGAAAAATGTCTGCGATGCTCTTTTATGTTTTTTTGTCGTTAGAAGATATGAATAAAAAGTTTTATTTCTTACAGAACAAGTTTCTTAGTACTGCAAAATGTTGTGCTAAATGGACAGTGGCGGATTGAATGGTATCCAACTTTTATAAAAAATAGTTATTTGTTTATACAATTTTTTTAAACTTCTTCTTTTAAGTTTATAATAAAAAATTCAAACACGAAATACTCCAAATCATTAAAGCACACAAAATACCCGACGACAAAATAACCGCGGCAAAATTATCAATAAAATAACATAACCGGAATGAAAATATGCGTGACAAAATTATCAACTCGAGTTCGTGAAGGTGTCCATGTCTTGTTCAAAGGTTTTTGGTAGTAGATGACATAAAATTATCGTAATAATCCACAGTTCTACTTTCTTGACCTTATTCTGGTTATTTTAAATCGATATAGTTTGTCGGTTATTTTTCACATGGAGGTCGAAATGGGAGAATAGACAAAATATGGCAACGAAATGATAGAAATTATATTTACTTTTTATGCCACTAGCGTCGCTAGTTGTTCATCCGTGCCGAAGTGAATATAGTATAATAAATAGGATTGGAGTAAGCAAGTAACCTGTTTTATTTTGAAGTGATAATTTTATTTTATTTATTATTAATAAATAAAAGTTTAATTTAATATTTGATTCGATAATTTATTTGAATTTTTACAATTCCAACTTTACAGGTTACTATTTAATTATTAGATGTTTTATAATTATTTATTTTTTTATTGTTATGTAATTATTTTGGGAATTTTTAACTATCACTTCAACTAATTACTTATTGAAAAATTGAAATTACTCATTTATTAAAACAAAAATTCGCTACGCAGGAGCTGGGTTAAATTAGCGAATTTACTTAGAATACATAAATCACTCTCTAGCGGTCATAATTTTAGTGTGATCAAAATTAAATATAATATCTGATATGACTTTAGTATTTGCAAAAATTAAATTTATTAATAGCCAAAATAGAACGATATATAACGATTATAGTTTATAGTTGCTATGGAAACGACAATCAACAATTGACATTTCAAAATTAAAACAAAATTTTTATAAAATAATTTTAAAGTTATCTTATATAATTCGGGTCTCTGTGTAGACAGAAACAAACAGACAGACGAACATGCGGAAATGGCCAAATTTTATGAACACATTTTGTTATTAAATAATTTTGTTTTTAAAAATTATATTTGAATTTTTGAGTCCATCTCCGGCAAGATGTACATATTTCTTCCCTCATTTAAACATCAGTTCAGCCAATATGATATAGTATAATTACAGTATATAATGTTTTATGATTAATTTGTGACTGAAACTTAATGTGGGGCTTAATGGTTTTACTCTCAATTTTATGGTTAATATCAGTGTTGAAAAAATTTTTTTCCATGTACACTCGAGTTAATTACAATGTCACGTAAGATTTAGACTTAGTAAGATTCTTATACCAAACATTCATGCCTACGATCAATATTTTTAAGCGTTACAGTCGTCATCAAACTTAATATACCTTGTATATTTACTAAATTATACGTAATAGGTTTGAGCAAGAATTGTCTTTTGGCTTAGATCTGTAAATTGTTATTTTTAGCTTTTTAATTTAGTGAATTTTTGTGTCTCTTGAAGTCGGTTGAATTTTTTTTTTTTAAGTTTTTTACAATAAAATATATTTCATGTATTCGTGTCCAACAAACAAAATATTAAATATCTCTCTTAATATTAGAAAAATCGAAAAATGAATAAGGGGTAAAGTTGTAGAAAATCAAGTTTGCTACAATTCATTACTTGATCATTTTTCTCAAACTCTAATGTGAACAGAGATATTTAGAATTTTAACTTTCAATCTTTAATTGTAAATATTTCTGTAAATATTAGTGTAACAGAAAAATGATAAAAAACTAAATTACAGTAAAACTTAGTACCTACAACTAAACACCTGATAAATTTTTCGATTTTTAAATATTAAGGGAGAAAGTCAAATTTTTTGTTTCCCCCTACCTTTAAACCCATTTTCCCCTCGTCCCATTTTACCCATTAGCGAACTTGACCTTTAGAATACCAAAAGCGACTCAAATAACAAATTTCATTCCAATCGGAATAAAACTGCGACCGCAAGAGAGATCACAGGCATTTAAAAAAGTACATATATATATATATATATATATATATATATATATATATATATATATATATATATATATATATTTATATATATATTAGCGATAGAAATATATTTTATTATTTATATATTTATATATATTTTAGCGATAGTGATTTTTAACATCTAATAGGTAGGATCGATGGACATTTAAAGAAATTCTTAAGAAATTCCAATATTTGTTTTCCTTTCTAGGAAATTCGCTAAAAAGTGTTTTATTGAAAAAGTACATAAATGCGTTATGTTTTTCAATTAAAACTCGCGCCTTATATTCTCTCCACTGTTTCCGGGATAGAAGCAACACTACTGACATCTAATTTTGGTAATTACTTGTTTACATGGAGTTCGATCTCCTCATGTAGTCTCCATAATTTTGCAGTTCGATTATTTTGACATGGATAATTTTGTCACGAATATTTTATCGTCAGATATTCTGAACGAAACCATAAAAATGTTAGTAGATTCCATAAATAGGATTTTAATTGGACAACTCATTCTTCCAATGAAAGGAATTTAGAAAGTGTTATTTATTTTGAAATACTTTACCTAAGGTTTGATGTCTTATGTTTCCTGTATAAAAAATAGATACGTACAAAAAATAATGTTTTATATTTTTCAATAACAATCATATATAAATTTATTCTTTAATTATTCTTTAAATTTATTATAGTCAATCAACTGGAAGAAATTTTATCAATATATCAACACGTTATATATCTCTGTTTTTGAGTTATCGTGTTGACGGATAGACAAACGAGTGTATATAGTCAAACACGCGCATATACGAACTAATTAGGTTATTTTATGAACACCTATACCAAAATGGTTTTCTTGCGATTAAAATTTCCAACCATTACAAAGTCTGTTTGCTACATTAATGCTTAGTACTAACTTTGGCAAATGCATTAGTCATATATGTATGTATTGTCGTGACTTCAAATTTATCGGTGTTTAAAATAAATTCCAAAGTCCAACAATACCTTTATTGTCATCGGTCGCCAACTTGTTTTATTTATAGTCAATAACAAATAAATGACTTACTCGTTCCAACTTATTATTTTACCAGCGTTTCAACTTTAATTTACTTAATACCTCTTTGAATCCAAAATATTCTTATTGTTGTACTGACTTATTTGTTAAAAATAATAATCCAAAAATTCACTTAATTAATTTTTATTAATTTCAAACGTATTATTAACAGTATAATTTCTTGCCAAACATTAAATTTACATTACAAATTGTTACAAATTTATATGATTTTTTCTATTAAAAAAATGACAAATAATCAATATTAATAATATAATATAATAATAAATTTCATGAATCTGCAAAAATCCTTTAAAAGTAATATTTTATTTTATAAAGTAAATGACAGGAAATCGACTTCCGTCAATCCTCCCTTGTTAGAGAAAGGCTAGGGTCTGAAAGGTTTTAGGTCTTTCTTGGGCTTTCTTCTTGGGGTCATGGTTTGATAATCTGGTGATGAATTCTGACTCGGGATAATTGCATATTGATTTTCTTCTGGATATGGAGCGCTTGCCTGGAATGTTACCATTGGTTCGACTTTTCGTTTATTATTACATTGATTGAAAATTTTGATGCAGGGTATAGTTGTGCAGCTATTGTTTTTTCCAGAGAAACAACATAAGATGAGTGATATGATTCCACATTTCCAAAGTCCTAATAATGAAATTAAAAATGTTATTAAAAATGCGGCGAGTTTAATCGAAAACCAGTTTGAAGTTGAGAAACTATGTCCAAGGAATTCTACATGTTCTTGAATTTCTTCGTTTAGCTTTTGGTCCATTTCGATTAGTTTATCGTTATTGATGTGCAATTTTTCCAATGAATCGTACTGAAGTTGAATTGGTAGAATATGTTTTATGCGTTGAGTTTTGTTTCTACAAATTTCGCAGTATTCTAATTTTAAATTTGGAATGAAATCTGTGAAGTTTCTTGATAAGATAATTTTGTTTGTTGATATTTCCATAGTTTTTGACTTAGCTTGACATGAATTTGGCAATGTTAATTTTTGAATTTCTTTGTGGACTTCCAAAATTTTTGTTAATGTTTCGTTGCAAAGTATTGATAATTTGACTGGATTTGAACTGAATAGTAACCATTGATTATCATGAATTTGTTGATATATTTCTTGTTTTGCGTAATATTTTATAACATTACATTCCATTGGCATCTTGTGAGTTGTAGTTTCAAATAGCTGTGTTTCACAATCTTCTGATGTGTGTTTGTATATGATTTGTTTTTTACATAAAAATTGGTTCTTTTGGTATTCTTTACAATCATCAAGAGTTTTTGACAATGAAGTATGCAATCGATCTTTGCTTGTGAGTAGAAAGGGTCTATTTATTTGTATGATTTGGTAGAGGTTATTTATCAAAGGATCTGGTTGTGGTAAAGGGTATATGTGGTAAAGTGTAAATTCGTCAAGTTGTACTAATGGAATTTTTATATTTATTATAAGAGTGTGTTTTAAGTTTAAGAGTTCTAAATCGATTATTTTGTAATAATATTCAATATTACAGTATAAAGGTTCAAATGGTAAATTTAAATTTCTAGCATTTTGTAATTCTTTTATTAATGTTCGAGGGGGTAGTATGTCAAAATTAACTAAATTGTGTCTAGCTAATGTAATTGATTGTTCAAAGTTGTCAAGATGAGATTTGATTAAAGATAAACTTTCTTTCAATAAAATTTCGATTTGATTTAAAAGTAATATTTGTTTATTTTCTTCTATTGTATCTGTGTTACCGTTTGTTTTCAATGTTATTTCGTTCATTTTATTTTCGATTAGACGTAACTGTTTTTGAGTTTTATTTACTTGAGTTAAACTATCTGTTATGATTCTGACTTGACTTTGAAGAATTTTGTTTACATCATTTTGTTCTTTAACTAACTTATTGACATTGTTAAATAAAAATTCTGAATCAGTGGCATCTGGATTACCAGTGAGTTTATGCCATATGTTTCCTATTGCGTCAAACCATCCGTGTTCGTAACGAATTTCGCGTTTTTTTGCGTTGGGTTTGGAAATAACTATTTTCTAAATCTTTAAACCTATCGTAATATTCATTAGTTTCCAATTTAAATAGTTCAAATGTAATTAAGCAATTATGATTTTTGTTTTGATTTATGCATAATTTTCTTTGAGTTTCTAAATAATTGGGTAATGAATCTAATAAATTTTCTATAAAACTGATATTATAATAATGTACTAAGTTTAGATAATTTTTTATAATTTTTGCTTCTCCAATGTGATTGAAGTAAACGCCGTTTGATTTAATTAGCTCGACTTGTACCTGCTGTTGACCCGTCGTTAAGCGTATTAGCAGTATCAGTGAGAGGATCAGGATCATCTGAAAGGAAGATTTTCAGATGTTTAAAATGTATCCATCTATTTTTCCGTTTGTAAGTTGGGTCTAATAAAGCTACATGCTTTTCATCCCATGTTTTGAGAATAACATGAGGTCCTAAATATTTTTGTTGTAGTGATTTGTTTTTTGCGTTTCGATTCATCTCATCGCGTACTAACACTTTATCACCTTTTTTAAATGTAATATTAGGGTTGTTAATTTTTTGTTCTTTATTTTTATTATGGACTATATTTGTGCGCGCGTTTCTTCTTAATAAATCAATTTTATTTGACACGTTTTGAGCTAAGTGATCGTACGTAGGTAATTTAGTTTTACCACTAATTAGTTTAGCTTTTTCACCAAATACTAGTTCGTATGGGGTAAATTTTGTGTGTCTATTTTCGGTAGTATTATATGAATAAACTGCAAAGTTGACATAATAGTCCCAATCGTTTTGATTGTTATTAACATAGCTCCTAAAATATGATTTTAATTCTTGGTGGCTTCTTTCTATGCTACCATTAGATTCGGGATTGTAAGGAGTAGTTTGTTTGTGTTTGATGGAGAGAAGTTTATTTATTTCTTTTATAGTTTGGTTTATGAAATTTGTACCATTGTCTGTAAGAATGGATGTAGGAAATCCATATTTGGTACAATGTTCCAATAATTTGATAGCTGTGAATTCTGCGTTGCTTTCCGGTATAGAATACGCATTCAGAAATTTTGTTAAATTGTCTTGTATTGTCAGAATGTATCGATTGTTGGCATCAGTAATTGGGAAAGGACCCATTACATCTAGTGCAATCATTTCATTGAATTTAGTAGGGGTATCCGTGATTACTTGAGAGGGTTTAGTATTACGAGGAATTTTATTCTTTTGACAGATTTCGCATGACTTAACATAATTTTCGACGTCGCGAGTTATTGTTTTCCAAAAGAATCTTTGCCTGAGTTTTTTAATTGTGTTTTTCACACCTTTATGACCTGCGAGTAGATCATCATGTGCTTCTTTTATTAATTTTTGTTGCTGTTCCTTATTTTTTATAATTTCTGTTTTTGAATGAATTATATTAATTTCAATATCCGACTTTGAATAAAAGTAATAAATTAATTGTTTAAAACTATCTTCAGTTATATCAGGGTAAACTTGTGATAGATCGTAAACATATAACTGATCAGGTTTCGTAAGTTGAGTGTATTGAAATAGTGTATAAAAACATTCGAATAAATTATTTAATGTAGTTTCTTCATTAAATGTCTCTTTACAGGGTAGCACATAAATATTTTTATTTTCACGTATCAGAGTTTCAGTTTGATTTTTTAATAAATTAGCTGTTATATATGGCTTCAAAAAATATGAAAATTTATTATTATCTGATAAATCTACACTTATGGGTAAAATGAGATTATCGACATCTTCTAGAGGTAGGTTAACTTGATTATATATAATGGGTTCAACTAATTGTTCAATATATTCTCTGAAATTTTCGTACGTTTTAGTTTCTTGCAGATCGAGAATCTGTAGAACTGGTCTAGAGAGGTGATCCGCGTTTGTATTTATTATACCTGGCTTGTATAGTATTTCATAACTATATTCTTCGAGTTGTAACCGCCATCTTACAAGTTTTGAAGTGGGGTCTTTGCAATTCATAAGCCATTGAAGAGGTTTATGGTCGCATCGTATTTTAAATTTAGTGCCATAGAGATATGGTCTAAAGTATTTTGTAGCATTCACGACAGCTAAGAGCTCTTTTTCCGTAGTGGAGTAATTTTTCTCCGCATTGTTGAGAGTACGGCTATAATATGCTATGGGTAAATCTTTTTTATCATACTGCTGACTTAAAATCCCTGAGATACCAATATTTGAGGCATCTGTAGTTAAAATAAATTGTTTAGAAAAATCAGGGTATTTTAAAATGGGTTCTTTAGTTAATAATGTTTTAAATAAATTGAAAGATTTTTCGCATTCATTTGTCCAGTTAAATTCAATTTTCTTATGAAGGAGATTTGTTAAAGGTTTTGCGATTTTTGTAAAATTTTCAATAAATTTCCTATAATAATTTATGAAACCTAAAAAGCGTTGAATATCTTTTACATTTTTTGGTGGTTTCATTTCTAATACGGCTTGAATTTTATTTTTACTGGGTTTTATCCCTTCACTCGTTAGTGTGTGTCCTAGATATTCGATTTCGTTTTTGAGAAATTCACACTTGTCGGGTTGAATTTTTAAATTATAAATTGATAGTGTATGTAACACATCGTTAAGATTTTGGTTATGTTCTTCTATGGATTTTCCGAAAATTATTATGTCATCGATGTAGACAAAACATTTTTTATTTATAAGTTTTGAGAGGGCTAAGTTTACCATTCTTTGAAAAGTGGCTGGTGCATTTTTTAACCCAAAAGGCATACGGTTAAATTCAAAATGACCACCGGGTATGGTAAATGCAGTTTTCATTTTATCCTCTTCCCTAATTTCGATTTGATGAAATCCACTACTTAAATCAATTGTACTGAAGTATTTAGCTCCGTTAAGATTATGCAAAATGTCCTCAATATTCGGTAATGGATATTTGTCCTCAATTGTGACTTCGTTAAGCTTTCGATAATCAATAACTATGCGCCATTTTTGAGTACCGGCAGCGTCAAGTTTTTTGGGGACCACCCAAATAGGAGATGAGAAAGGACTTTTACTTTCGCGTATGATGCCTTCAGATAGCATCTTTTGTGTTTGTTTTTGAACCTCTTGCTCGTGACATTTTGGAAAACGATAATTTTTTGTATAGATTGGAGTAGGGTCCGTTAGTTTTATATTATGTTTGAGAATAGTAGTAGAAGTTAAATTTTCATTTTCATTTAAAAATATTTTTGAATTGTCAAGACATATTTTTAAAATACAATTTTTTGAATTTGTGTTTAAATGATTTAGTCTAAGATTATTTAAAATATATTTTTGTTTTTCTAAGTCCAAAGTAATATTTACTTGTGGTATTTTATAAAATTTTTTGAAATTGATTAAATTATTACTTGGATTAAAAGTTGCTTCGTAATGAGTTAAAAAGTCAATTCCAAGTATACCATCAGTAGGTAAACTGAATTTATTATCAACTACTTGAAATTTAAATGGAAAATAAAATGAATCTTTTATCAAGTTAATATTTGATGTACCTAGTGTAGAAATAGTAGTTTTTTCAATTCCGGATAGTGGAATTTTTTCATTTTTGTCGATATTTTTTGCAAGTGTATTTTTTATAAGTGACACAGATGCGCCTGTATCAATTAAAAATGAATAAACATGGTTATCGACTGTAAAATTTAATTTAGTTAATCTGATAGATTGATTGGTAACGTTGTAAATTGAGCTTCTTGTAGATCCAACTCTGTGCTCTCCAGGTTGGATTGATATGAGTTTAAAGAAGTTTCTAAGTTTGTGTCATTTATAATTTGATTTTGTTGTCGAGGCGGAGGCTGTGCCCGCAAACTATCGTTATATCTTTTTCTATGGCATTCTTCGATTGTATGCCCGCGATATTTACAATATACGCATTTTTTTGAATTAGAATGATTATTAGAATAATTATTATTGTATTGTTGTGAATTACTATTAAATTGTGAATTATTATTAAATTGTTTAGAATAATTAGATGAATCAGCTTGATTAATCTGAATTTGTTTTCTATGACAATCTTTAGTATTGTGAGTTTTATTTTTGCATGTCTTGCAATATTTTTCAATACTATTATACGTTTTTAATAAATTTAATTCTTTAAACCTACATTCATACATTTGTGCTGTGGGTAAAATTTCTTCTATAGAGTCGAATGTTTTATCCATTAAATGTATCGCTATTTGTGAATTCATGTTTACTAAAAATTTATTTGCTAAAGATTTATCGGTATGTTTTTTGACAGCGTCATAAGAGATAGTGTCAGTATGTTCCCGTAAAACTTTTAAATATTCTAATCTAAGTAAATTGAATTTTTCAAAATAACTTTGAATTGGTTCATTTGATTGTTGCTTGCAATTATTTATGTCGTTTTCGATTAAATATTGTGAGCGAATTTTAATATTGTATTTACGTTTAATAATTGATTGAATTGATTTTAAATCAATTGATGAAATCTCATCTTGCACTTCGATAGGTAATTTTTTAAATGCGAACATGAGTATTTCGTTTTGTAGGTAATGGGGTGCTACGCGTAATGTATTCCCTAATTGTGATATAAAATGAAGAGATCCTTGATATGTGTTAACAAATGGATCAATCTATTGGGTGTAATTGAATGTTGGCATACGTCTGTAATTTGAGGAGGTCGTACTCGAATGACTTTCATTTGAACGACATTCATTTGAACGATGTTCATCGTCTGTCATTTCAGGTGCGCCCTGAAAATCTTCTTCCTCTTTTTTAATTAAAAAGTTCATTTTAGAAAATTGTTCTGTTATGTCAGGATAAGAACTGGAATGGTTCAAAAGTAAATGTTCAGTAACAGGAATAGATCGATCGCTACTTACGGTTGAGTTGCTGTTGATTGATTCCCTTGAACGGTATGAAACTTGGTTTTTCTCTAGGTTGAATTTAGACATGTGTTTCTGTTGCTGATGGTTCCACGAATTTCTTCTAGTTGTCCATCCTATCTTCAAAACACTTGATTTAACACCTGGCAATTGTGATGTGTCCTGTCACGGTCGCCAATTTTTGTCGTGACTTCAAATTTATCGGTGTTTAAAATAAATTCCAAAGTCCAACAATACCTTTATTGTCATCGGTCGCCAACTTGTTTTATTTATAGTCAATAACAAATAAATGACTTACTCGTTCCAACTTATTATTTTACCAGCGTTTCAACTTTAATTTACTTAATACCTCTTTGAATCCAAAATATTCTTATTGTTGTACTGACTTATTTGTTAAAAATAATAATCCAAAAATTCACTTAATTAATTTTTATTAATTTCAAACGTATTATTAACAGTATAATTTCTTGCCAAACATTAAATTTACATTACAAATTGTTACAAATTTATATGATTTTTTCTATTAAAAAAATGACAAATAATCAATATTAATAATATAATATAATAATAAATTTCATGAATCTGCAAAAATCCTTTAAAAGTAATATTTTATTTTATAAAGTAAATGACAGGAAATCGACTTCCGTCAGTATCTATGCATTGTAAAAAGTAAAACAAATAGTTCACGCAGTGATACAAAACTCCTATGAATTTATTTAGAAGTTAATATTTGATATTTTTTATAAACACGTATTATAGTATTCGAACAAAATTAAAACACGTGAGTAAAATAGTAAAAATTAAAAGATCCAAATGTATTAAATCGAACGGAGAAGATGAAAAGAAATACTTTCAAGTAGCAAATACGTAAAATATCCATGCTTTAGATATTTTTCACCAACTTATGAATACTGCAAGACTTCGGTCTACATATTATCATTTAAGAATCTCCATTTGCCATTTATAACTATTTTATCTTTTTGATTCGTTGTTACTCGGTTTCAAATTTTTTTTAATTTATTGTTTTTTTATGAGTTTTATTTAGATGAAAATAGTTATATTATATTATTACTAATGCACGTAAACAATAATGTATACAAATTATCATATATTTTAAAGTACATATTCACGATTATAATCGCATGTAATTAAATTGTAACGTTGTTGGATTTTTTAAAACATTTTTTTAATCTATAATAATCATGTCCTATTATAAAAATAATAAATAGCCACCATTTTTTACCTTAATATACAGTCTAGTTCGTAGAATACAAGTATAATAAATATTATCTGTGTTAGACAGATTAGATGTCAACCTTTTTATACCAAAGAGCACATTTTAGAATATCGGTTGTGCGCCGAGCACCATTTATAATTATACTAAAGAACAATTGTAAAATATAAACGTTAAATATTTTAAAAAATTGTACTATCAACTGCAAAAGCGGTGTTCTATTTTAAAATTTTTGCCATTCATATACAATATCGAATGTATTTGAATCTACTGTTTCGAATTAAAATTGTGCGCATTGCATATACTTACAAGTTTTGTTCTGAGTATTTATTCGAAAACCCAACGGATTTGGCATAAATCAAACTTGAGTTTTAAAAAAAAAAAAAAAGACCACTTTTGCTGTCGACTATCTATGATATTTTACAAAAAATTTTTGTATACGGGTATGAGGTTGGTTAACTCTCCGTTGCATGTCTAAAAGGTTTATTTTCACCGGGTTTTTCGTTTCGATGTTGGGTGCTCAAAAATATTATTTTTCATTTTGCCTGTGAATATAAAGTATTTCGAAAACGAAAATTGAATATAAAAAATTTATCTACTTTATTTTATAAAATATCTATTTTTTATCACTAATTTCAAAAAAAGATTCGAAATGTATAAAATCTCCATGTTAAAAGATCATGAAAATGCAAAGAAAATAAGTAATAATCCTTGTCTTCCAAGCGTGGTTGAAGTATCTTTACTGGTATGTTTTTGCATTGTAAACTTACGTTGTCGTTATTTTTTTCTGCGTAACTGTTTTTGGGTAACTGAGCAGCAGCAAGGTTAAATGCTGCCGTGACAATCTCCTTGAGCAACTGAGAACTACATTTTATAGAAGCCCTCCTCATCAATGGGCCGATGATATAGTAGACGGCCTGGCTCGATTAACTCGTGAGACCACATATGGATACAACAGTAAAATATGGCAACTCTGGGGTTTAAATCCCCGCAACAAGTGAACCAGGTATGCAAGCTAACCTTGCTGAGACACAAAAACTGCATTTGCGCCCAGCAAGAAATCTGAACGAGAAATTCCAAACTCTGGCCCTGAAGGAAGAAAGGGAAAATCGCTCGCGTGCAGTCCGGAGAAGAGGTGCAATAGAGAAATCCAGGACTCAGAGGAAATTGATCCTAGTGAGGAAGGGAAAACCAGACAAATAACCCAACAGTCCTGGTTTCTAAAACACCGACATCGGTCTACCTTCTTTGCGATGCATCCACTTCACCAACAACAACGGATGTAAAAGACCTGATCCAGTATTGTGAGGGAAAGACCACCAACTGATCATGGTATGTGATGCAAACCAAACGCTCATCACACTGTATGTTGGGAGTACCAACACAAATGCAAGAGGTGCGTGCCTCTTTGATAATATTATCGCTGATAACTAAGTTATAGTTCATCAAGGCAACAAGCCGATTAACTGAGATTTACAGAATTCGTCAGGAAGTCATGGATGCAACACTGAGTACTTATGAAATCAGTGGAGAAATAAAGAGGCTAGTGGCCGCTGAACCATCTGTTACAATATGGAAGTAAAAACAGACCAATGTAATATACACTATCGGGATCCGTGGAAAACAAATAGGGACGAATATAATTCGACACGTAGAAAAAAGTTAAAACAGAACTGGACATTGTGATTACTGAAACTGAGCTTCAGCATTCAATAATTAACTATTTACAAAGAAAACTGCCAGGAGGTCTCAAAAGACATCAGAAAGTTACTTGCTGGTGGAATAAAGACCTAAGGAATCAAAGAAAAAAGCTCGCCAACTATTTAACAGAGCAAAAAGAATACGGCACTGGGGCAACTACCACGAAGCCCATACTGAATACAAAAGGTCTCAAACCAAACCACATCAGAGGGTACAAGACTCCATCGTATACTAGGGCAGAAACCCGCTGACCTCATTGGGTCATTACATAAGCACGATGGTGAGTACACTAGCTCCGGGAAGGGTATACTCGGAACAATAATCCAGAATCATTTTCCGGATTCTGTGGCAATAAACATTGAAAATCCTTACCACGAACAATTAACTAAAATCTCCCAGCGACAAGTGAGGACTGGCGAAGATCGGCGAATACTTTCAATCGCTCCTATAAAGCACCTGAGCTAGACGGGATATTCCCAGTGCTTTTACAGAAAGGAGCAGAGAATCTTTTAAGACTGCTTGGTTACATTTTCACGGCAAGCCTAGGTACAGGTTATATCCCAACAGTATGGAAGCCAGTAAGAGTAAACCCTTTAAAATAAACTCTGGCAAAACCAGACTCTTTCCATTTACACAAAAAAGGAAGGTGGATAAAATAAAACTACTCATCCTGTTCGATGAAAGCCTACAGAATGCAAGGGAGACCAAATTCTTAGGAGTGATGCAAGACTATCAACTAACATGGAATCCTCGTCTGAAATACATAACAAATAGGAGCAAATCTTCTCTCATGCTTTTCAAGAGAGCATGTGGAAATATCTGGGGTATAAAACCCAAAAAGGTCCACTGCTTATATACAACAGTAGTCAGATCAATTAAAACATATGCTATTGTGGTGGCCAAATTTTAATCAAATAACAGCATGCACAAAGCTATCCAGGATTCAAGGACTGGTTTGTATGTGCATTACTGGATCCATGAGCAGTATGATCACAGCTACCATTGAAATCGTACTAGAGCTGACTCCGTTTAACATTTTAATGATTGCTGAAACGTGTTCCAGCGTCTATACACTATCTTGCATTAATAACTGGAATACAAAAAATTTGTTTGGACATGCAAAGATCGTGGAACATCAATCATCTCAGATCCTGTTTTTGAAATGAGCACAGATATACTTCCCAAAATATACTCCTTCTCAAAACCTTTCACTGTAGTCTGTGATAGAGGCATGTGGACGGAAGGAAAACCACCCTATTTCAAGAAGAAATCATTTAATATGCAGACGGATCCAAAACTGAGGAAGGTACCGGTGCGAGATTTTACGGTGGAAGACCCAAAGCAAACATGAACCTCAACTTGGGGAAATATGCCAGTCTTTCAAGCAGAAGTCTACGCCATACTAGCTCTCGTCCAAGAACCTACGTAGAGGCTACAAAAACCAGAACGTTTGTGTTCTCTCGGACAGTCAAGCTGCTCTATAAGCCTTACCTGCGACCAAAGTCTCCACAGGGGAGCCAAAGATTGTCAAGAGGAACTATTGGAGATTGAAAAATGGAACAATTGATCTGGGTACCAGGTTACAGTGGTTTTGAAGGAAACGAAAAAGCAATTACCTTAGCAAAGCAGGTGGTCGGAATACCCTTTATAGACCTGGAGCCTACTTTAGGAATTCCAAATACAGCGTGTAAACAGGCGATCAACGAGTGGACAAATCTTAAACATCATGATTACTGGGAAAATATAGCTTGATGTACTGAACCTGAACAGGATACCGCATTGGAAGGTTATTGGGTTCATCAACGGGCATTAACACCTTCGAAAGCAAATGCACGGAATAGGACTCCATAACGGATCCATTATGTGCAGACTGTGCAGCGAAGAGGAGGAAACATCCAGCCACATAATATTTTACAGCGAATCGCTCGGTTACAGCAGATACAAGATATTTGGTGCATCTTACCCCAAATATATGAGCCTTCAGGAAAACCTGTTAAGCAAGCTCCCGGCTACTGTAAAAATATGAGTGAAGCGAGTCTCGTCAGACTGAAGTAGAAGGGAGGGCAGAATGGGCCATAAGGTTGAAATGCAACTCATCTAATTACCACAAGATGCATCTTTCTATCTATTTAGTGGTCCAGAGTACATGGAAAGATATCTGGAAAACAATAAACAATCTACATACAAATTTTGTATTTTGTGTATAGCTAGTGTACACAAAATTTGTTTTTTCATGTTGAGGGATTTATAAAATAAAGTATTTAAAAAAAAGTAACATAATGGTAATATTCAAAACAACAGGCAGTAGTAGTATTACCAACGTAGAGTTCATAGATAATACTAAACCACATATGAACCTGACCCAACTTGAGTTAATGTGGTCTTGTTACTTGTATGTAGTATATGTAGCCATGCTAATGTGTATATGTATATTATCGTAATTTTGTGTATCGTTTCAAAGTTATATTTTACATAGAAAAGAGGTCTTTCAACTCATTCATTTCGTTATTTAGTGGTGTGTAGTTTGTTTCCAACGTAGTATGATTATAAAGTCACGATAAGCATACTATTATTCAAACTTATACTAAAATAAAATAAAGTAAGGACATGGGAAGCAGTAAACTAGATTTGATTGAAAATATACTGTCGTATCCTGGGATTTGGCCAATAACGACTTGATGCACTTGTCACTTTTTTGGTATGTTTTACTTGTTTCCAACAAGAGGCAGGGCTAGTGCTGTCACCAGGTCAATCTTTGTACGTAGATTCCGGAACGAATGATAATTATTTAAATACTTAATAAATTATAAGAATTATAATTTATTTAAATAGTCAAAAGTTTTGTTAACTAACGTAGAAATGCAATGAACAACTTTATTATCACTTTTTGGATGTATCGTTGGACGATATTACTTTTCTGAAATTTTAACACTTTATGACTTTTTATTGTTTTAAATAAAAATCGTGAGAAAGTATTTCTCAACAAAAATATTTATTGAATTAATTATTACATTTGAAGATAAAAATACAATCTGAATTACATTATGATTTACATTGATTATATAGTAAAAATTTGTTGTCAGCATTTAAAAAGAAATGACAATATATTTAATGTGTAATAAGCAATTTTGTGGTCGCTACATTCTTCCCCCCTTGGAAAAAGATTGATTAGGATTTATTAAATGAAATCGATCTTTGCTTTTGCTTTGATTCGTTACTAGTGATGCTGCGGGTTATGCGTCTTGATGGAGTATAATCAGAGTTATATGGAGGTGGTGGTGGTGCCGTGCTTGTAATAACTACTTTTTCTTCTTCTTCGGAAGTGGAGTCGTTGTAATATTTTACAGCGTCGATCCTGGCTGAGGGATGTACTTGGTTTTTAACAGCGTTACCATCGCCGAAACAGCAGTTGATAAATCTAAGTCGGGTACCATTACCATTGTCGTTATTTTGATTTTTTCTTTTGAAGCATAGGAAACAGTTTTTAATAAGCAACCATAGTATTTGTAGTAATTTGAACTTGTAGATTAAATACATGCCCATGAGAGATATTATTGATGATAATAGTATTTTTGCGTAATATAGTATTGAATTTTCGTTTTGTATGAAAAATGGTTTGTTCAATTGTTGTTGAAGTTGTTCGTCGAATTGATTCAGGCGATGTTGTGCGAACTTTAACTCGGATAAATCAACATGGGTGATTTTGATTGGTTCCAATTTTATTGAATTAAGTGTTGTCTTGTTTACGTTTTTTCTTACACAACAATCATCTTCCGTGATGTCAACTTGTGGTATGAACATTTTCAATGTATGATTGAACAATGATAATTGTGGTTCCATTGTATACAAATTCGAATGAGCCTTGCATATACCATTTATTGTCAAAATTCCAGTATTTTGGAGGACTATGTCATCATCTTCATCATTCATGCATAGTATGGTGCATCGCATAGGGTTCGTTAATAGGAACAGCCATTGATTGTCCGAAATTGGTTGCCAAATTTCTGTGGTTGCATGGATAGTGTTGGTTTGACACATCTGTGGTATCTGTTTTGTTGTGATTACGAAATCGTTTTTTATGTACGTGAGAATTTCAGGATTGACTTTGTGTGGAGTAGGTAAAGGATATATTTTGTAGAGATCAAAATTGTCTATGGAAGTTATTGGAACTTTTATTACAATGATTAGTTTGTCATTGGTCATGAATGCTTTTGGTTTAATAATTTTATAGTAATACTCTAAGTTTTGCCAGTTTGCGGCTAAGGGTAAATGATATTTGACAGTTGCTTGGAGTTCATCAAGCAAAGTTTTAGGTGAGATAATATTGTAGTCGATTATGCCATGACGAGCAAGTGATATTGACATTGAATATTTATCTATTTCTTTTTGAATCATGTCATTAATCTGTTTAATCAGTAATAAATGATCAACTAAAGTTATTTGTAATGAATGCCCATCAATTATTCTCTTTGATTCTGCCATGAAACTATTAAAAATTTTTATATTCGAATTTAGCTTTTCCTCAACCGTGTCAAGGACAAGTATCGTTTGATTTATATTTTTGATAGTGTCAGTTATTACACGTATTTGGCTTTGCATTAAAACATGAGTTTGTTTCTGATCGTTTATTAATGATTCAATTGAACTTTGATAAAACGTTGCGTCGTCTGCGTCGGGGATCCCGAAGAGCCATTTGATAGGGTAACTTACAATATTAGCTATACCTCTTTTGTTTCTGTTTAATGATACGTTGTGGTTATCTATTTGATCTAACTGATCTCGTAAATCTATTAATTGAGATTCTAGCATAGATAGCGTCATTTTACAAGTACTGCCATCATTTTCTGTGATTAAACTACAAAAGGATAGAGAATAGGAATAATATTTAGCTGAGAGTTCTAGCATATTATGTAAAGAAGTGAGATTATAATAATGGATAAGTGAAATGTATTGATTAGCGATTTTCGCATTTCCTAAATTTAAATAAAATAACCCGGAAGTTTTATTGATTGGCGTTATTTTATAATTGGTTTCCTTAGCTTGCGTTAGTGACATCATTATCATCAGTGATATTATCAATTGCCAGGTCCGCATCTGAAACATAAGGTTTCAGTAAATTGTAGTGGTATGTTTTGAGTTTATTTTTTTATTTCGATAGTAGCGGTATTGTTATTTGGATGGTTTTGGATTATTTTGTATGGACCTGAGAAGCTTGGTTCGAGTTTTTTATTATAATGTGACTTACGTATTGCATTTTGTAATAAAACTAATTGTACGTTTTCAAATGTTTTCATTTTTGTCTTTTTGTCATAATATTGCTTATTTTGGTGTTTTGATTTAATCAAATTATTTTTTGCTGCATCACGAATGTCTTTTGCTCGTTTCATCAAATCTTGCGTAAGATTTTGGTAGGTAGGTTTTTCTTTTGGTTTTTCGATAGCTCGAGGAATTTGAGGATTTTTACCAAAAACTAACGTATACGGCGTTTCGTTTGTAGAGCGATTAATGTGAGTGTTGTGACTATGGACTGATAGGTACACTAGTTCATCCCAAGTTTCGGGGTCCTTGTCGATATAAGATCTAAGGAAGTTTTTAATTGTAGAATGAGATCGTTCTAACGAGCCATTCGTCTGAGGATGATAAGGGGTTGTTACCTTGTGTTTAATTTCTAATAATTTAGTTAATTCTTTGAACAATTTGTTCAGGAACTCGGTTCCTTGATCTGTCAGTTTGGCATTTGGAAAACCAAATATAGAGCAATATTTCAAAAAGTGGATAGCACACATTTCGGACGTCGCTTCAGGAATAGGGTACGCTTGTACGAATTTAGTTAGCTCATCCTGAATAGTTAGGATGTACCTGTTACCATTTTTGGTAATGTTGTATGGCCCCATGATGTCCAGAGAGACTGAATCATTGAAGTCATTGGCAGTGGTTGTTATCACCATTGGTGTTTTGCTAACGTGAGGATCCTTGGTCATTTGGCAAGTTTTACAACTTTTAACGTATTTTTCTATGTCCTGTTTAATCCCTTTCCAAAAATATTTCTTTTTAATTTCTTGGTGTGTGCGTGTAATACCAGGGTGTCCTGATAAAGCATTATCGTGGTAATCCTTAAGAATTTGCGGAATTTGGTCCCTACTAGGATGTATTAAGTCTCCTGTTATAAGTTTGATTTTTAAATTATCTGGCATTAAATATTCTAACATTGATTCAAAAGTTTCTTGTTTTATATTACGTGATATGTTTGGGACGTTAATAATGTTTATTTCATTATGATTATTATATGTCAATAAGCGTGCCAAATTATCTAATGTTTTATATAAGTTATCATATTCAATGTGTTCGTTAGGTGTTTGTTTTAAAAATAATAAATAAATATTTTGATTTAGTATTGTAGTATTAAGTTTTATTATTTCATTTAACCTGACACCTTTAGTGTTTTGCAGATTACACTGTGTTGTTAGATATAGTGAATATGAATTGTTAAGAGATAAATTTGTCGAGTAAGGAATTGCAATGTTTTTTATTTCGTCAAGTGGCTTATTTATTTTTTCGAATTGTTTAGGTTCTAAGTTTTTTTGATGGAACTCTTTAAATAATTCAAAATTTTTTTCAATCGGATTTATTTTTAAAACTGGACGACTTAATGCGTCTGCATTAGTAAGAGTTTTTCCTGCTTTATAAATTATTTTGTATTGGTATTCTAAGAGTTTTAACCTCCAACGGACTAAACGGGAAGATGGGTCACGGCAATTCATTAACCATTGCAATGGTTTATGATCGGAGATTACAGTAAACTCCTTTCCGTATAGATATGGTCGGAAATGCTTAACTGATTGGACGATTGCCAAGAGTTCCTTTTCCGTTGTGCTATAATTTCTTTCTGCCTGGTTTAGTGTTCGAGAGTAGTATGCTATTGGTTTGTCTTTGTTAATTGGACCTTGTGAAAGAATTGATCCGATTGCATCGTTGGATGCATCAGTAGTCAAAATGAATGGTTCATTAAAATTAGGATATTGTAGCAGAGGTTGAGTAGTTAGAATTGTTTTAAATTTATTAAATGATTCAACACATTTTTCGTTGAAATTGAAGGGAACGTCTTTCTTTAAAAGTGAAGTTAACGGTTTTGCAATTTGCGCGTAGTTGGGTATAAATCGTCGGTAATAACCGGTTAGACCTAAGAATGATTTGATATCTTTAGTATTTCGGGGTTGTTTCCGTTCGATTACTGCTTTAATTTTTTCAGGATTTGGGCGGACGCCACAATCGCTTATTATGTGACCTAGATAAGCAACTTCCTTGCGCAGGAATTCACACTTATCAGGTTGTAGTTTAAGGTTGTGAGCCCTTAATGAATCGAATATTTTACATAATCTTTTATTATGTTCTTTTAGATCTTTCCCGAAGATAATTATATCGTCTAGGTAAACGAAACAATCTTGCCCTAAATTGTTTACTAAAACAGTGTTGATTAGTCTTTGGAATGTTGCAGGAGCATTCTTCAGACCAAACGTCATTCTGTTAAATTCGAAGTGACCATGTGGGGTTGAAAAAGCTGTTTTGGGTTTATCTTCGTCTGTCATTTCGACCTGGTGGAACCCAGAAGCTAAGTCCAGGGTGCTGAAGTATACAGCTTCACCAAGTTGGTCTAAAATGTCCTCAATATTAGGAAGTGGAAAGGAGTCAGTTACAGTTATGTCGTTTAGTCGACGATAATCAGTAACAATCCTCCACTTCTGCTGGCCTGAAGCGTCCATTTTCTTTGGCACGACCCACAAGGGGCTGGACCATGGACTAGACGAATGCTTGATAATGCCCTGTTCTAGCATTTTGGTTATTTGTGTGTCTACTTCTTTTTCGTGGATTTTTGGATATCGATAGTTTTTTGTTGCTATCGGAGCTGGGTCCGTAACAATGATTTCGTGTTTAATAGTAGGAGTACTAGTTAGTGTGTCTCCCGGTAAGAAAAAGATATCTTGATAAGCTTCACAAATATTTTTTATTTCATCTTTTTCTTCGTTATTTAAATGTGATACTCTTAGATTGTCATGTAAGGATTTTTTTCTATTTGAATTATTTATGTTATAAATAAATTGTACAGCTGGCTTTGTTTTTATATCTAAGCAAGTTAATTTAATTTCTGTATTATGTGTATTTATTACAGGATATGTCATAGTATCTTTTGTAATTAGAATATTGTGTGGTATGTTGATTCCATCAATATTAGGTATGATTGCGTCATTAGTGATCACGGTGTTATTTTTATTTTTTGTAATAAAATGTATGGGAACATGATTTATTGAATTTGGCTTTAATTTAAAACCTTTATTAAATGTTATTGAATTGGTTTTATAACTAATTTCTGCCTGATATTCTGTGAGAAAATCATGCCCAATGATCCCATCGTAAGGTATATTATAATCCTTATCAACTAAATGAAAATGAAAACAGAAGTCATTATGTGGTTTAGATAAAAATATTTCGATTTTACCGAGTGTTTTTATTTCACCGTTTATACCTGCTAATGTAATCTTTTGATTAGGATTATACCTCGTGGTACCATCTTGAATTATATTATTTAATTTTATTATGGAAGTTGTTGCACCGGTATCGATTAGAAATTTAAATGTTTTTGTTTTTGATTGTTTTGAATCAAATGTTAACTTCTTGTCATTTATTCCAGAGTATAGGATGACGTGGTCGGTTGATTTAGTTGATCCGCAGTCACGACCGACGACTGGGATTGATTGAAGTTTAAATGATTTACTTCTTCATTGACAATTTCGCTTTGTGCGATTCTAGGGTTTGGGTTAAATTGTTGATTTCTTTTTTTCTTATTACATTCGTCTTCCGTGTGTCCTTTGTATTTACAGTAGTTACATTGTTTAAAGTAATTAGGTTGTCTGGAAGACGATGCTGTAGGGTTTGCATATGAATTGCTAGTATTAGTACTAGTATTCGTATTTGAATATGTATTGTTACGTCTACAGTCTTTAGTATTGTGTGTTTTGTTTTTACAAATTTTACAATATTTTGTTTGATTACTGATAGCTAATCTTTTAATGCGCGATTCGGCTAGAAGATAAGCTTCTTCTTCACAAGCTAAGGACATGGCTTCATTTATAGATGCGAAGTCGCGATGCCGCAATATTTGTGAAATTTCGGGAATGGTGTGATGGGTGAACCTTCTTAAAGCTATCCTATTAATGACTCTTACCTCACTTTCTAATATGTGAGTTGTGGTTTGGGATTCTGTTGCTACTAGGCATTTATTCGTAATATTATCTAACCTAATATAGAATTCTTTTATTGATTCACTTGGTTTTTGCTTGATGGTTTCAAGTTGTTCCATCAAATAACTATATGATTCTACTGGCTGATAAATTTATTTGAGTTTATCCCGTAATTGTTTGAATGATTGAATAGATCGCATATTAAGTTTGGTTTTCACCTCACTACTTACTTTTGAAAATATTAATAAAGTTAATGGTAATTTTTGTTCTACTGATGCTATTTCTAAAGCATTACTCGCGTTTTGTAAAAAGTTACTAAGTTCTTTTGGATCTCCATTAAAGGACGTTATCATCTGAGCGATGAATGTTAAAGGTATTCCATTATTTGGTATATTTGTGTGATTATTATTATTACTATTGTTTAATGGTCCACTTGATATATTTTCCGTGTGTATGGCTGTGTCGTTATGGACACTGTGTATAGATTCATCGTCAGTTGTTACAGGAGTGTCTGGAGTAGTAGGCATTTTGATAATTTGTGAAAATTTAGGAGATTTTGAACGATTTCATTTAGCTTTAGTTTAACTAAAAGTAGATAATGAACAGTATGACTTACGGTTTTCGGCGAAAGGACGAGTTCTTGATGTGACGGAATTTTCCTTAAAGTACTTGGTACACCAATCGGGAAGCTAGAGGTATCTTCTTGATTTGAACTTGTACTTCTTTATCCAATTGTTCGAGGAAATCCCACCGCACTGTCACCAATTTTATGTCGTATCCTGGGATTTGGCCAATAACGACTTGATGCACTTGTCACTTTTTTGGTATGTTTTACTTGTTTCCAACAAGAGGCAGGGTTAGTGCTGTCACCAGGTCATTCTTTGTACGTAGATTCCGGAACGAATGATAATTATTTAAATACTTAATAAATTATAAGAATTATAATTTATTTAAATAGTCAAAAGTTTTGTTAACTAACGTAGAAATGCAATGAACAACTTTATTATCACTTTTTGGATGTATCGTTGGACGATATTACTTTTCTGAAATTTTAACACTTGTTGACTTTTTATTGTTTTAAATAAAAATCGTGAGAAAGTATTTCTCAACAAAAATATTTATTGAATTAATTATTACATTTGAAGATAAAAATACAATCTGAATTACATTATGATTTACATTGATTATATAGTAAAAATTTGTTATGTCAGCATTTAAAAAGAAATGACAATATATTTAATGTGTAATAAGCAATTTTGTGGTCGCTACAATACATACATGTAATATTTCATGATGCTACTTGGGATGTTTCAACTGGTTCAATTTTTCTGCTTTTAAATGGGCTATAGACATTAAAAGTTTAGCTCATTTTCAAAATATTTACCTTATTTATTCAATTTTTGAGAATGTTTCGAATTAAAGTTGTAAATATATTTATATTGAACAACTTTTATTCGAAGCATTTTTCTGAAAACTGAATGAATAAGACGCAAATTAATTATAAAACTCCATAACACTGTACAGCATTTCATTACACTGTGAAAAAGCTACGAAAAAATTTTGAAAGACAACCATTGTTACACATAATAGATTCTCTGTTAAAAAAAAAAGAATAAAAAACTTTGAAGAAAAGGTTTAAAATGCAAAGTAGGTAACTTAAACAACAAAGAATAGATTTTTTCTATTACATATTTTTCGTTTCAAATTACATTGAATTCGTTTCAAATTTTACAGGTTTGTTATTAAGTTACCCAAGACCTTATTTTCTACCTCAAACCTTTTGAGGTTTAAATCAACCTCAATACCTCAATATAGACTGCTTGTTTTTTATTATTTTTAATTATTTAGAAATAAATAAAACTGTTCAAAACATGTACACTATGCAATTTCCAAAAAAAAGTAAAGAAGTTTAAAAACACCAAACATAAAAATATTTACTTAAATATGTGCTTCTAGCTCGAAACTATGTCTACTCAAACTTTGTACCTTAAAAAAATTCTAAGAAATATACTAAAAATATAACATTCTTTGACATCAAATGCTTGATATGAAAAATCATACACATCTAGGATGGGAATCGAACCCAAGATCTTAGGTATTCTAGACCGATGCTCTTCCTCTAAGCTACAAAATGCTATGGTAGTGGAATGCATATGATTTCTCACCCTCTTGATGTTGTATTGTTTTTTTAGTTAATTTAGTATTTAAATATTTTTTTGTTGTTTTATAAACTTGCGTCAATATATACCTTGTTAATATGGTAGCCTTTCCGCTATATCATAGCAACGAAAGGAACGTTTAAGTAAGTAAACGTTTACGTAATTGGACATAAAAGTAATATTTCTGACAATTGATAACATTCTTTGACATCAAATGCGTGATATAAAAAATCAAAAACATCGAATGGGAATAGAACCCATGACCTCATATATATTAATATTTTTATTGATGTGAAATATTTATTGCGGCAGGTTAGACCGTTTGTTACCTGGAAACAGCCTGGCGACATTTTCTCGCCACGCGATCAACCAGTTGTTTTATATTGATACTACGTAAAACAAGTCAGTTTTAAAAAGATTATCATAGATGACGGTACATATTCAGGTTCAAAAACTCATTCATACGTGGCAATACGTGCAACAATCAGGTTTTAAAATAATATATGCATTGAATGTCTAAATGACATTTATTGGTTAAAGAAAATGTTTTTAATAAGTTGGGGATTTGTTATAACATAAAGATATATGTTTACAGTACATAAAATACTTTTCTTTGTGTATATACACATAGAAAAAAGTAAACATAACCATTGGGACTTTGGAACACACTGATAGAAGAAAACAGGTTAATTAAAGTAATTTTGAGAAATTAATATACACTTATTCACCCGTATTTTAACATAAACATAGTTACAGTGTATTAAAATGTGTCACAGGCTGATATAACACTGTACATTTTTATATATTTGAATTCATTTAACCGAAAATCAGATCCACCCTTCTTCCATTTCGATGGCAATTTTTGGCGCCGACTCAAAATTATTTAGGTATCTACATTAGTGTAGGATGTCATCTTAAATCGAATATGGCGGTCGCCGCAAATGGCGATTTAAAATGTCCAAATTCACCCCTATGGTGTGGGTATCAAATAAAAGGGCTTGCTGACGTCATTCTAAATCCAATATGGCGGCCGCCACAAATAGCAATTTTTAATTTCCACATTAAACCCTATAATATGGGTATCAAATAAAAGGGCTTGATGAACGAAACACAGTATATAAAGTGATATCATTCTAAATCCAATATGGCGGCCGCCGCAAATGGAGATTTACAATTTCCACATTAACCCCTATGATATGGGTATCCAATGAGAAGGATGATGAGTGATATACATATATATATATATATATATATATATATATATATATATATATATATATATATATATATATATGTATATATATATATATATATATATATATATATATATATATATATATATATATATATATATATGTCTAATATATAAAATTCTCGTGTCGCGGTGTTTGTAGTTAAACTCCTCCGAAACGGCTTGATCTTCGTTTATGAAACTTTATATGTATATTCGGTAGGTCTGAGATTCGGTTGTAATCTATTTTTCATACCCCTAAATGATAAGGGAGGTCCACCCCAAACATTTTATTTTTATTTTTTGTTACGTGTATAATTTTATATCCTCTCACAAGTGGTGTGTTGAAGTCGTTTGTATAAGAAGTAAATTAAACTGAAATATAATTAAGCATAGGCTAGGAACTATATCCAAGCATAGGCTAGGAACTATACTTTAAGATGTGTTGTACTACAAGTTATGTAAAATATTGATGCTAAATTATACTTATTCTACTACTACTACTACTAATATAATTAAGATAGGTAATTCCTGTTCAAAAGTTAAGCAAATAATTTAGTTCGAAGGCAGTTTAAATTTTTTAAATCATTTGCTTTCTTGAAATAGTTCCCAGGCGAGGGCATCAAAAATACGTCGTAAAGAAGAATCTTTATCAGAAACTGAAAATAATAATAACAAAAAAATTGATTAAAATAATAATATCCAAACTTTCTTTATAATTTTGTTCTTTTATAACCCGACACAAAAAGAAGGAGGGTGTATGTGTGTGTTAATTATTTATAATTTTTGAAAATTATATTTAAATTTTATATGTATATTCGGTAGGTCTGAGAATCGGTCGTAATCTATTTTTCATACCCCTAAGTGATAAAGGTGGTCCACCCTAAACTATTTTTTGGGGTGGACCTATTTTTTGGAAATTTTTGTTTGTTTGTTTAAAATATGTGGCATTAAAAAATACATAAAACCCTAAATTATCACCCATCTATCACCAACCCCTATTATTTATAGCTAGATATCTATTTTTTTAAAGATAGATAAATAGCGAGATCGATAGATAGATAGATAGATAGATAGATAAATAGCGAGATAGATAGATAAATAGTGAGATAGATAGATAAATAGATAAATAGCAAGATAGATAGATACATAGATAGAAAGATAAATAGATAGATAGATAGATAGATCAATTGATAGATAGATAAAGAGATAGATGGATAGATAGAAGACTCGGCTAGTTACTAAACACAATATTTATTAATTATTAGGCGGTATGAAGTTCGCCGGGTCAGCTAGTATATATATATGTATATATATATATATATATATATATATATATATATATATATATATATATATAGACATATATATATAAGTAGTGATAATTTCGGGGAGATACTTCATATAATAGTTGCTCCTTAAAAAGTGATGATATCCCAATTAAAGAGCCGAGCTATTAATAAAGTAAATAGTTAAAACTAAAATGCAAGAATATAAGTAAGTAAAAAGGAAAAAAAATTTGGTTGAAATTTATTTCGTAAGTTTTTTTTAGTATGTTTTTAAAATTTAAGAGTTTCTGTGGAGATGACAAAATTAACACAAATTTTAACCAACTCCAAAAAAAGAAGGAGGAGATTCACTGTTCGACTGTTAAGTAATGTTATAACTGACCGGATAAAACTGACTGAAATGTTTGAATACCCTGAGTAGTATATCAATGATTAAATTGTTAACAATTCGAAATGTTAACAGTTCTTTCCGAGGAACATATAATCACAAATTATAAAAAAACTATTGAGTTTATGAAAATCTTTTTCAAACAAAACTTGTTTCTTTTTAAAAAAAGATTTTTTTTTACAAAGTTTCTATCTCTTACGGTTACAAAGATGTATATAACCCCCCCCCCCCCCCGAGCGAAGGGAAACACGTTCCAACGATTTCAAAGATAAACAGTTTTGCCCATTTTGCCCAAAGTCCAAATTGCCAAACATAGTTTGCTCTAGAACACATTTCATTTCAGCTCGTTGTCTCTTTTCGTTCTTGAGTTATCGTGTCCCCAGGCAGACAGACGATCATGCTGAAATGGCCAAATTTTATTAACACATATACCAAACATTCATGCCTACGATTAGTATTTTTAAGCGTTACAGTCGTGATCAAACTTAATATATCTTAAAATTAAATCTGTAAATTGAATTAAATCTTTTGAATTAAATCTGTAAATTGTTATTTTTAGCTTTTTAATATAGTGAATGTTTGTGTTTTTATATTTCATGTATTCGTGTCAAACAAACACAAAATATTAAATATCTCTCTTAATATTAGAATAATCGAAAAATGTATCAGAAGTAAAGTTTTAAAAAATGAAGTTTGCTATAAGTCATTACCTGATCATTTTTCTCAAACTCTAATGTGAACAGAGACATTTAAAATTTTTACTTTCAGTCATTAATTGTAAATATTTCTGTAAATATTAGTGTAACAGAAAAATGATAAGAAACAAAATTACAGTTAACTCCTGATAAAATTTTAGATTTTTTAAATATTAAGGGAGAAAGTCAAATTTTTTATTTCATTAAAATCAAATAAAAATTAAAATCAGTTTATTAGAATTCGAGGAAAAAATTCTCAAAGTTCGAAAAACGCAAAAATTTTAAATTAAAATAAAAAATCTAAAAATTACTTAATTTTTTTTTTTAACAATGGCAAAGTATGCTCTTTATATGTTAAAAATAATGTGACCAATTTTAGTCCTTAAAAAAATTAGGCCCCCGACAATTATTTAAGTACCGAGTCACCGATTTTTATAAATAAAAAGAGTGAGTGCATTCCATTTTAGATGAATAAATTTTTTTTTAAATGAAAGGTCTTAAAAATATCTATAAAATGAAAAAGAAAATTAGTTTTTTAACTGTATTTTTAACCATTATTTTTCAATTTGTTTATAACGTGCTATAAACAAATTTAAAAAAAATAGTTAAGAAATGACTTAAATAAATTTAATTTTCTTTTAACTCATAGATTTTTTATGGACCTTTAATTTAATTTAAAAAAGTATTCCAATAAGTTAACTTTTTAGAGACTTATCATATATTTTACCTTTTGCTAATTTACTTATAAACAAATTAATATTTTTTAGGTTTTATAAGGCTTAATAATCGAAAGCTAAACACTAACCTATCTAACAATAAACTCAAAAAAATTTTCCGTCCAATATGGTATATTTGTTAAAGAAAACCTGTTTAATATCTGTCGATTTTTAATCAGAAAATATTATTTTTATAATTAAAATACAGCTTTATTAAATTTATCGAAAAGAGACACAAATATATGTGTCCCTATATAGTGTACATGCTTATCTCGTACATCCAATGTTTAATCGATTGGACAAGCATCAACTCTTAAACAAGCTTGTACCAATATTTGTATATTTTTATGCATGTATATTTTTATGCATGTCCAAACATTCAAACATTGGATGTACGAGATAAGAATATTCACACGATTAAACGCCAGAACTGGTGAGATGACAGCAATTGATCTCTAACTATGCTCACCGGCACTGGCTCATCGACGAAAAGATGGTACTCTCTGATCCTTGAGGGAGTGACCATCTACCCATCAAAATTTCTCATTACTCACCGATGTGTCCACATCCTACTTCGCCGAGATGGCGTCTTCGTCGAGCCAACTGGGACACTTTCATGGAAAGTTTTCAAGTTTCCACGTTGGGGGGAGACGTATAAGAGGATATGTGCAAAATAACCTCCAAAGTCATTGAAATAGATACACACGCTGTAAGTAAGTTTTCCGGCATTCAACCTAAGAGAAAAGTTCCCTGGTGGAATGATGTCGCGAGAGTAGCGGTTGCAGAAAAAAATAGGGCGTTTAACAAACTGAAAAGACACCCCATGCAGAAAAATTTGATAGCCATTAAATCAAGAAGATCATTAGGAATCAGAATTTTCGAGTTCAGAAAAGGCTATCTTGGGAGCAATATGTTTCGGCCATCAATACCTCCACACCTTCGGAGGTATGGAGGAGGGTGAAGGCAATTTCGGGAAAAATTTCCTCATCACCGGTGACTGCCCTCCTCAATTTGGATGGCCGGATCATATCGCAGCGTGCCGAAATTGCTGAGTGTTAAGCGGAGCATTTCGAGCGCGCCTGCAGCTCCCAAAATAATGACCCGAATTTCCTGCGGATCAAGATGCATCACGAACAACATGATGATCTTGATTTTTTCTCAGATGAATCCCTCCAGTATAACAACGATTTTACAATGCAAGAACTACTGGAGGCGCTAAGGGGGTCAACAGATACATCACCGGGTTCCGATACAATACATTATGCCATGATCCGGAATCTGCCTTATCCTGGTAAGTGCGGATTACTGGATCTATATAACAATATTTTTCAGCAGAGCGTATAACCCTCAGCAATGGCGGGAAGTCGTTATTATCCCGCTGCTTAAAGAGGGTAAAGATTCATCGCAACCATCAAGCTACCGTCCAATATCTATGACTTGCTGCTTCAGCAAGATATTGAAAAAAATGGTGAACAGACGTCTCGTCTGCTGGCTGGAAGCTAATCATCTGATAAGTAAATATCAGACTGGTTTCCGGCAATATCCATAATGCCATTCACGACAACTTTCTCCGGGGCTTTCAATTTGTGGGAGTGTTCTTCGACCTGGAGAAAGCATATGATATGACTTGGAGGTGTGGCATTCTGAGGAAGCTGCATGACTGGGGTCTAGGAGGATCTCTACCTCAGTTCATTGAAAGTTTAATGTATGACCGCAAATTTCGTGTCTGGGTGGGTGGCACTGACTCTGGGATCCATTCCCAAGAGAATGGTCTTCCCCAGGGCTCGACGCTTAGTGTCACCCTTTTTGCTATGGCGGTCAATCACATCGCAGCTGCAGCCCCGATTCGTCAATGTCTGTATGTTGATAACCTTGCAATTTTCTATGGAGTTCCATCAATAGATACAATTGAAACGAGACTCCAGTAGAGCATCAACGACGTGGTGCATTCTGAAAGGATCACACCTTGGATGTGCCGACTCGATTAGGTTACTGGGACTTGTCTTTGGCAAGAAATAAACGTGACGTCCACACCTCTAATCCCTGGCAGCGAATTGTCGCAAGGCAATGAATGTGCTTAAGGGATTGGCTGGTACATCATGGAGTGCGGACCGGGAGATGCTACTGCGGCTTTATTCATCGCTGTTTCTGCCCAGGATGGTTTATAGCTGTGTAGTATTATCCTCCCGGATGTCAGCGTTCAAAATCTTAGATCCTATTCACCACGCAGATATTAGACTTGCTACTGGAGCCTTTCAAACGAGTCCCTCTATGAGTATATGTGTAGAGTCTGGATTGCCCCTATTGAGATTGAGGCATGAGCGCCTGCTCCTCAATTATGTCGCATGGGTATGGGCTAAGCCCAATCATGTCAGCTTCCCGGCTCTCCAAAAAAAATCAAGATTTCTGAAGAGACTCTATGAGAGACGTGCCACGGTCACAAGACATTTGGCCGTTCGAACGCAGGAGCTTTTAGAGAATCTTAATTTCGAATTCACTCAGGTACTTTCCTATAGTTTTCATGAAGTACCTCCTTGGCTGATCCCAAAGGTAAGGAGCCGCTTTGACCTGGCTGGTCTCCGTAAAGAAGAAACCAGTTCCCACTTCTATCGGACCTGCTTCCAACAACTAATTAGTGCATACAATGACTCTCTGTGCGTGTATACGGATGGATCTAAAACCTTTCCTGGTGTGGAGAGCGCTATTACCATTGGCAGTAGCTCACACACTTGGTCGCTATCCCCACAGGCATCCCTGTACACTACTGAATTATATGCAATTTTGCAAGCCCTGCGATATTTTGAAGAGTTTTCGAAATTTCACAATACATTCCTAATTTGTTCGACTCGTTGAGTGCGCTGCAAGCACTAATGTACACGCTTTCAAGGGACCCTCTGGTGCAAAACAGCCAAGCGATACTCCATGTGTTCTACCACATATCCACCATTTTTGTATAAATGAGGTGTCTGATGAAGCTGCGCGGGTCGCAGCTGATTCAGACCACCTAGATCTAATTACTATACGCCCAGAGGACCTGAAAATGCATACGTTTCAAAATTAATGAAAAATGGCAGCGTGAGTGAGACAATCTCACGTAAAATCTCATATAGGTCAAGCCAAGCATCAATAAGATGCCGGAACCTGTAAATCTGAGCCGTAGAGAGAGTGTGCAACTACACGTTTACGAATAGACCACACTCAAATCTCGCATGCATATCATCTTTGCGGTGATGATCAGCCAAGGTGCACTGTTTGCAGGAGAGTGCAAATAATAAGTATTAATAAGAGAGAAACTTATGATATATGTGTTTGATTTCTACATAGTGTTTGGTACTACAATTTTCAACCATAAACTTACATTTTACTTCAAAATTATAGGGTATATTTCACGGGTAGTATATTTCTAGTAGACATAAATCAAGGTTAAAGTTATAGGTTCTTTGATTTTATGTATCATACTTACTACTGAACATCTTCTTTCGTTATTAAAATCATATCAATCCCTTATTTTTTAATGCAGTATAGTTTATTGATATGCGTTATTGTCAGTTACTGGTTTCACAATTAATATGCAAGGTAAGGTAATAATAACTGACCTCGTTTTTGAAACTAATACATTCTGATATGTTGTCCGGAGGTCATATTTTCTGGTTTAACCTTTTCTCACTGCATTAATACATATTATATGGCAAAAACTCTGAATTTATTCTGAGACACATAGTGTGTATATACCATACATGCATATAAATGTAAATTTTAAAGTATATCATATTCAAATAGAGGATAACAGATTTATAAATGAATGGCATTGGTGAACAGTTTATAGCAATAAAATTGAGTCATGGTGAAACAAAAAAGTCCCTAGTCTCTTGTTAATGCAGGCTTGTTAATGCCTGCCTGATTATAATCGTCACATAACAATATAAAAATTTCAACAAAAACTTTAATACCAAAATATTATATTACAATTGTATTTTCTTAGTTGTAAGTTTGTAATATTAACTCTAAAAGTGGCGTTGCTTTTCAAACTTTTGCAAAATGCATTTGGTTTTCAAAAAAATGTTTGCAATTACAATTGTTCGTTATAAAAATATTTTTTGAGATTATTTTTTCGAAAACTGAATGAATTGGGTCCAAATGAACTGCAAAAATGTAATAAAGGAACGACATTTATGGAATTTATAGTACTTGAATTGTGATTTTTAAATGACACAAAATTAAAAAAATTTATTAAAATTTATTTACATTTTTGATAGGATTTTTAAGGTCCAAAATTGATCATGAGTTTTCATCGTTTTTCACGTTTTGTGTGGCATTGCGCATAATAAGGGGATTATAAAGATGACATTTACGGAAAAGAAGAGAAAACATATACATATTAAAAACCAGATTAAATAACATTAGACACTACATACACAAAAACACAATTAAAAATAATATTAAAATAAAATAAAAATAAAATAAATAAATTAAAAAAACATAAAAATTTAAAATGAATAAAAAAAAATCGCTTAAGGCGCGCTAAGTTAAGCTTATTTGTTGTTCAAGTGTAGAGGGTTTGGTGGAGTTGCACTTGGGTTGACAGCGCACGCCATAACCTGTCAAAGATATACATGATAGATCAAAATTAGAGGGAAGACCAGGTATCAAAGAAAAAAAACATCTTACCTTTCAAAACTTCACTTACATACGACGGCTGATTGAATGATAACTGAATTCGAGTCGTGGTTTCCTTTCATCGAATTAATCTGGATCGTACAGTAATATTCTTCGTCATTTAATTAATTAACCTAAAGACATTTAAATATACAAAGGTTAAAACAAACGCCAACGAATGACACTAAATAAATCAACGACTACGTACCACGTAGAACTCGTCTCGTTGACAAACATGGTTCTTCATCCGCGTGGTTTTGGACGCCTGGTCTTCCCTGCAACATTGATCTGATTGTAGCGTGTCATCTACTTGGTTCGACGCCGATTCCTGGTCTCCTCTGCAGCTGAACTACTGGTAATTACACCCACATTTGTCTGTTAGATCTTTTCTCTATCATTAAATAGATAATCCCCGTACGACCAATTCGACGTGGTGAACGACGCAATATACACGCAGGCCGTTTATGTTTAGCCTAAGTTTACAAACGATATTCGGTTGCGCGAATTCGGTTGCCACGATTAACCGAATTTCAGTGACCAATTAATCACATATCTCAAAACATACGTGTCACTAAGGGTGATATTAATCCCCAAAAAAATTCCCCCTGGTTATTTATGTATTACTACTTATATCTGTAAGAGTTAATTTTTTATATAATTGTTAAAATTTATATTGTGTTGTTAAGTTATTTTGAAAAGATTATGTAATCTCCCAATACTAATATTTAATAAATTGTTACATACCGTTTATTGTTATTTACGACAACGCGTATTTTGGAGGAGTCGAAAGGCTCACTATTTGATAATCAACTGAATAATCTGGTTATAATTATCTGTTACAATCTATTACCAACCTAATTAGCAAATAAGGTTAGCATTTGCAGAGAATACATAAAAATAAAAGAAAACGGTCAAGGGTGGGAAGTTGAAGATACTTAAGGCTCGGTGGTAATAATTATCACCGACTTTTTGTTTCACTTATTATCAATCACTTATAACCCCTTCTTGGAGTTAGTTGAAAGTGGAGGGTTGTGACCTTGAAATAGATCCATCGCGAGTCAGGTTCCATGGACACGCACGTTATTTCAGGGCCCGATACATTACACCTTTCGGCCGTGGAATGGTCTTGAAATCAAGAACACTAAATATCTCCCCGAGTAGGGGTAGATGCGGTACATTTGAGGTCGTCGTATTAGCGAAATATTATTATTGGCTATTGGTCGGTTTATATGTCTGGATAGGCAGAAATAAATGAGGGCAGATTATGTATCCAGACTCTGAGGCTAACGAGTATTAATGATGTTACAATTTCATACGATTTACATCTTACTTTATCCTTATTTATTAAGAATGAATCTTAATTTATCAAGAATGAAATTATAACTAATAATCTTTTTATAAACTTCGACCATGTTAATTTTGACAAAGCTTAAAAATGAAGATCGATTTTGTGCCATGTCAACCAAAAATCGTAATAAGATGCTATAAGAATCGATTTACGGATAATTATTTTTAGATATTTTCTCTATTGGAGAATTAATCCCGAATTTAAGTGTTGTAATTTAAAAAAATTTAACATCTTAAAAACGTTTAAACCCACAAGATGTAAAGGGAATTTCGATATTACCGTTATAAAATATTATTGTAGATGAAATATGCTTATTAAGCTTAAGAAATGACGTAGGTGATTGGTAATTTTTTTAAATTTTAAATCTTCAGAGGATGAATAAGATGGCCAAAATTGAAACGTATAAAAACATGAATATTCTTCTATCCGACCAAAAACATAAATGTAAGAAAGGGCCGAGTTTTCGGGAAAATCCTTAATGTAATAGTTCCCTCTTAAAAAGTGATGATATGAGAGTAAGGACCGAGCTATTTACAACGTTAATAGCTCTAGACTTCATATAATTGTTGCTTCTAAAAAAGTGATGATATGGAAGAAAGGACCGAGCTTTTTACAAAGTAAATAGCTCTAGACTTCATATAATAGTTGCTCTTTAAACAGTGATGATATCCCATTAAAGTGCTGAGCTATTTGCAAAGTAAATAGCTCGGTGAACTATTAACTAAAAAAAATTAATGAGGGGTAAATTGATTAAATGTAAGAAAAAATTTTGTTGAAATTTATTTCGTAAGTTTTCCCTTAGTATGTTTTTAAAATTTTATATAACGCGGCAAGTTATTTTTTCTGATGAGTTCAAATATTTTAAAACTTTATTTTGGGTCGATTGGTGAAAATCCCATCTTTCTACCATGAATAGAAGTTAATGGGTAGCTTCGGGGGTGCTTTGCAGATTTTTTTTGGGAAGAAGCGATGAAAGTTTTTAAGTTTTTTGAATAACCTTCTTAATTTGTACTTGTTTAGCGTAGAATATAAAAAACTGCATCTTTCTAGAATGTCTACAAGAAAAGGGGTAGTTTTAGGGGCGTTTATTCCATTTGCGAAGGGTAACGATGGAAAAATTTACGTTTGTAAAATAATCCTATTATGAAAAAATTCTGATCTTTCTAACATGAATAGAAGTGAAAAAGGCAGTTTAAGGGGTGTTTTTCCTATTTTCGGAGGTTTCCGATGTAGGTAATGAAATTTTTCAAAGTATTTTGTTAACTTGACTTTATTTCAGGTCGAATGGTGAAAATTCTATCATTTCAGCATGTAAAGAACTTAAAAACGTAATTTTGGGGATGTTTTTTCGATTTTCCGGGAGGTTGTAATGAAAAATTTTAAATTTTTCGAATAAACCTAATTTGTAGCTATTTAGTGTCAAATGCAAAAAACCTCATTTTTCTAGCATGTAAAGAAGGAAAGGGGTTGTTTTACGGGTGTTTTTCCCGATTGGGACGGGTTGTGATGGAAAAATTTACTTTTTTCCCGATCTTTCTATCATGAAAAGAAGTGAAAAGGTCAGTTTTAGGGAAGTTTTTCCTATTTTCGGGGGGGTTGCGAGGTAGGTAATGAAACTTTTCAAAACACTCTGTTAATTTGACGTTATTGCGGGTCAATTAATGAAAATTTCATTTTTCTAGCATGTAAAGTGCAGTAAAACGTAATTTTGGAAGAGGTTTTTCCGATTTTACGGAGGGTTGCACTAAAAAAATTGAAGTTAACCGATTTGTCTCATAGGTTTGAAGCAATTTCGCGTCGAATGCAAAAAAACCGTATCATTCTAGCATGAATAGAAGTGAAAAGTTCAGTTTTAGGGATGTTTTTCGGGGGGTTGCGATGGAGGTAATGAAGTTTTCTGTTAATTTGACATTATTTCGGTGGTGAAAATTCCATTTTTCTAGCAAATATAGAACAGAAAAACGTAATTTTGGAGAGTGTTTTCCGATTTTCCGGGGGGTTGCAACGAAAAAATTGAAGTTTTCAAATTTTTTCCGTCGGTTTCAAGCAAGTTCGTGTCAATGAACGCAAAAAACCACTACTTTCAAGCATGTCTAGAAGTGGGTTAGGTATTATATAGATGAGTCAGTCAGCTTCAATTTCAACTTTATAGTATATAGTATTAGACTTGGTTATAAGGACTTAACAAAATTTTTGCGGGCGAAGCTGCAACGAGTAATGCTAGTAATAAATAATAGTAATAAATAATAATTTATCAATGCAAAATATAATGCCAAATATAATAAAAAAGTTAAAATGAGCATGAATAGAACAGAAAAACGTAATTTTGGGGGATGTTTTTCCTATTTTTCGGGGGGTTACAATGAAAAAATTGAAGTTTTCAAATTTTTCCCGTTGGTTTCAAGTAATTTCACGTCGTATGCAAGTGTGTCAGTCAGTCAGCTTCATCTTCATCTTTATAGTATATTAGACTTGGTTATAAGGATTACAATTCAGTTGTGTTACAAAAATCCCCGACAGTAGAATCTAATAAAATATTGTCAAAGGTAAATCCGTAAAAGAACGAAATAACTCTTTCTTTGATTTTTCCTGAATTGTCAACTCAGCATCAATCCAGTATAATAATGTATTATAAATAGATTCAATAGAGTGTAAAAACCCAGAAAAAAAAACAAACAAAATTTTTTTGTTTCCGACAATAAATAAATTTATTGTAAGATGATCGCAGGTAAGAGATCTCAGATAAAATTTGAGATAAATTGTTTCGATACAGCGATGTGAGCAGTGTCAACATCTAACATCGAATGCTTATTAATTATACTTCAGTTTAATTTACTTCTTATACAAACGACTTCAACACACCACTTGTGAGAGGATATAAAATTATATACACGTAACAAAAAATAAAAATAAATGTTTGAGGTGGACCACCCTTATCATTTAGGGGTATGAAAAATAGACTACGACCTATTCTCAGACCTACCGAATATACATATAAAATTTCATAAACGTAGATCAAGCCGTTTCGGAGGAATTTAACTACAAACACCGCGACACGACAATTTTATATATATATATATATATATATAAATATATATATATATATGTATATATATATATATATATATGTACATATATATATATATATATATATATATATATATATATATATATATATATATATTTATATATATATATATATATACACATATATATATATATATATATATATATATATATATATATATATATATATATATATGTATATATATATACATAAATATATATATATATATGTATTTTTTTTAAATGTCTGTGGACTCTCTAGTGGTCACAGTTTTATTCCGATTGGAATGAAATTATGTATATGAGTCGCTTCTGGTATTCTAAGGGTCAAGTTCGTTAATGGGTAAAAACGGACGAGGGGAAAGGGGGATTATCTCCCTTAATGTTTGAAAAATCGAAAAATTTATCAGAAGTTAAGTTGTAGGTACTAAGTTTTACTATAATTTTGTTACTTATCATTTTTCTGTTACACTAATATTTGCAGAAATATTTGCAATTAAAGATTGAAAGTTAAAATTCTAAATATCTCTGTTCACATTAGAGTTTGAGACAAATAAAGATTATTAAAATAATCAAAGAGAACTCTAGGTTGTTTTGAAATTATATTTCAAATTTTGCCCCTATTCCAAGAACATTTGTTTGTATTTTATAAATACGTATTTCGACTACAATGTAGTCATCATCAGTATGAATTAGCTAATCGTAACTATCTCTGGGATATGGATTCAGAGATACCAATATGGATATGGATTCAGAGATATCAACAAACAAATGTTCTAGGAATAGGGGCAAAATTTGAAATATAGTTTTTCGATTATTCTAATATTATGAGAGATATTTAATATTTTGTGTTTGTTTGATACGAATACATAAAATACATTTAATTGTAAATAAAAAATTTTGATTGTCGTTTCCATAGTAACTATAAACACCGGCCAAGTAGCCGCGCTTGTTAAGGCGCTCTACTTGGAACCGGAAGGTTATGAGTTCGAATCCCAACATCGGCAGTTTGTCAATGAAAAAAAATTTATGGGGCGGTTGATTGACTAAACTGTCGGCGTATGGACAAGAACGAAGTAACCGGCTATGCTTGTAAAGTTTTTCTGCAGTTTCCCTTCACGAACTCCAGATGAATATTGGCATAGTTCCTATCAAAGTCGGCTGCAGCCGCATATCCTACCAATTCCTAGTCTGCATATGAATTCCTTGTCCTCCTGATGTGGGTGGCCTCTGTTATAGACCGTGGTGTCTCAGAAACGGAGGTAAAACCCCATTATTATTATTATTATTAGTAACTATAAACTATAATCGTTATACCGTTTTTTTTTTTGGGCTATTAATAAATTTAATTTTTGCAGATACTAACGTCATATCAGATATTATATTTCATTTTGATTGACTAAAATTGTTACTGCTAGAGAGTGATTTATGTATTCTTAGGAAATTCGCTAAGTTGACGCAGCTCCTGCGTAACGAATTTTTTTAATCTTTAATCTTTTTTAAACAATGTTTTTAAATGTCTAGTGATTATTTTTTTTTGCTTTTAAACTTTTTAACCATTTTTATTGTCCAAAATTTTTTTTTATGTACACTTGACGATTATTTTAATTTTTTTTTATTAACATTTTATCTTCTTGTAAATTTAAAATTAAGAAAAGCAATGCTTTATTCTGATACATTCGCGTGCTTATATTACAATATAGGCAAGACTTCTGGGAATATATAATTCTAGAAGTTTTAAATGTTAAGTAATTACAGATAATTAATTTTTTTTTAAATAACGAAAATTTTAATCCTTATTTTTTTAAGTACTTTTAAGTACCGTTTACAAATAAAATTAGACTGAATAAACTATTAATTTAATAACGAGTGGCAAATATAATTTTGTGGATTAATTATATCAACATAGGTTTACTCTCGATTCGGTGTTTATCAATTAACTGTCTTACAATGAAAAAATTGAGTAGTTTTCGAGTAATTTATGCAAGGTATACTAATTCAGTATTCGACGTCGAAGATTTTAGTGAGTGGTTAAAAATTATTCCAGCTTTGATTGTTTATATCATTAGAATATAAATAGTAAACTGACACAATGAGTGAAATTTTCACTATTTTGTATATAACTAATTTTCGGCATGGTCTAGTCTGTAATAATTCTGTACGTACAACCGATCCAGCCGCCGGTTCTTCACACAATCCGCCTACAATACTTATTTTGTGTTTTATTTATTACCTGTTGCATAATTATTACATAGTTTTTACAATTGTAACTTTATTTATTTTATTTCAGCCTATATTTTATTGAATTTTTATATTTTTAAGGTTTTACCAACATATCGTTGTTTTCATTCATACATTATTTTATTGTGTAATTTTATATAAGCATCTAAACAAATGTTTACCTTTTTGTTAAAATTTTTATATTTTGTCATTATTATATATTTTCTGATAAAGAAACTATGTTCCGAAACTACTCAAAATTAAATTATTCTTACGAAAATTTTAAATATTTATTTAATTTAAGAAGTTCATGAATTTTTTATTTTTGAATGAATACGTCTGATTTATATATTTTGCATTCAATATGATTATTTAATTTAAAAAAACTTTATTAATGCTTTTGAAATTTCTGGAAAAACCACTTTTTTAAATAATCGAATTTTCGATCATTGCGGTTATTGGATAAAATTGTAATGAGGTAATTGAATATGATATATCTTATTTGATAATAATAATATTAGTAGAGTCGAATTACCATTTTTCAAGCAGGTTGTTGAGAACCGCAATTTTTTTAATCGACGCGCTTTTTTTAATCGAAGTGCTGAAAATGGCCCTAAGAATTAACGTTCCGACTCCTGACGCACCAGGTTAAAAATTGAATTTGTTTATAACAAAAAGTGTTTTTTCTTAATGTGTAAAAATATAGTTAAATTTTTTTTTTTCATTGTTTAATATTTGTAATGTTTTTTCTGACTGAAAATCCGTTTTGGAAGCTTATTTGACTCTAGTATATATGTTACACCGTAAAACCGTAATATTTTGCTGGGTTAAAACATTACTTTTTTCACAGTCAATTACTATCTGCAATGTAATATTTTATAATGAATTTCTGTAAGTAACAAAAATTACTAAATATCCAAAATATTCAAATATATAAGAATATATATTTTATAACTGTAGAATCAGCAATAAAAAACTGTACCTTTTTAAATATAATAAATTTTTAAAGTATCTGAGATGAACTTTCGTAAGAAGTTACTAATGACCATTATTATTTTTGTTACAGGTGAGTTTTCAACCACTTTCATTATGAAATTACGATTCAGGTATTTATAGCATTTTTATGGGAACGAAAAATAATTAAGTAATTAAAATTTCACATACTTAAGCATTGATTTTTTCTAAAGCCCCTGTAGTTTTTCTCTACCGTTTTTGCTTAAAAGATGCAATATCTAATCATTTTTAGAAAAAAAGTATATTGCTGCAAATGATGTTTGAAAAAAAACTATAAAAATCAAACATAAAAACAAATAGTACAATACATATATCAGCCTCTTTTAGCGTTGGGGGCTAATAAATAAAGAATAATGTGTTTCAGCGTTTTAAAATCAACCAATACGTTTTAAAACCACCCCTTGCTTTTTGAAGTTAAGAGACATCTTAATAGCTTTTAAGGCTATAAATAAGGCATTTATAGCCTGAAAAGCTATTTTTGATTCTCTTAACTTAACTTGCAACTTTCATATCTCTAAGTTGAATAAACGAGGGTTCCATTAAAACTAGTACTCCATGCTTAACACTCTTGGCGGCATATCATCGCACAAATACAAACTCACCCCCCACTCCATATAGGTGAATTTTAAAACGCTGAAACAAATATTTCTTTATTTATTAATCCCCGACGCTAAAAGAGGTTTGTTATAAATTTGTAGCAATGAAACGCGTGGACCGATTTGAATGGGGTATGTTTGATAAAAATATGTACACTCGTTTGATTGTCAGCTCTTTTCCAAGATGACCTATAGGCATATTATTTTTACACTATAGTTTTACACATAAATTTGATGGAGGTAAGGGGAGTTTTTACTGAAACTCAGGTTATAAATTTTTTTTAATGTTTTATTACATTGGAGATTTTTTTATTTTTTGTTTTTTTGTTTTGTATTGGCATAACGCAAAAATTAATTAAAAATTATTTTTAGGGTTCCAATCCAAACCAGGAATGAAGATAGATAGATAGATATACTCTGGGGTCTAAAAAGTATTGCACTTCGACCTTATGGTGCATTGTGCTCCCCTTTCTACTTCAGTCTACTTCTACTTCCGAGGTTCGCTGTTAAAGATAGTGTAGCTGAATGTTTCCCTCTCCTCGTCAAACAATCTGCACATAAAGAACCCGTTATGAAGTCCCATTGTATGTAGATGCTTTCGCAGGGCATAATGCCCTGTAATGAATCCGTTAACCTTCCACAGTTGCATCCTGTTCAGCTTCAGTGCAACGAGAGATGCATTCTGGATGCATTCCAAAGCAGTATTTTCTCGAGATTTTGCTGCGGTATATTTTCCCAATGATCACGGTGTTTAACATGCATCCACTTGTTGATCACCTGTTTACATGCAATCTTTGAACTTCCTAAAATAGTCTCTGGTCCCAAGGAGGGTATTCAGACTCCTATCTTTGCTAAGGTTTCTGCTTTTTCGTTTACTTCGAAACCACTGTGATCCGGTACTCAGGTCAATTTATCATTGTTCCGTTTTGCCAGCTCCAGCAGTTCCGCCAGACAATCGTTTACTACCCCTGAAGTTACCAAAGTTGCAGACAAGTCTTTTAGAGCAGCTTGACTGTCCGAGAGAATACATACGTTCTGGTTTTGTAGCCTCTACGTAGGTTCTCATGGACGCAAACCAGTATGACGTAGACTTCTGCTTGAAAAACTATGGCATATTTCCCCAAGTTGAGGCTTATGTTTTTTTGGGTCTTTCAGCGTAAATTCCTGGCCCGGTCCCTTCCTCAGTTTTGGATCAGTCTGTATACCCGACGATTCCTTTCTTGAGATAGGATGGTTCTCCTTTCGTCCACATGTCCGTATCACAAACTGTAGTGAAAAGTTTTGAGAAGGAGTATATTTTGGTAAGTATATCTGTGCCTATTTAAAAACGGAATCTGAGATGATTGATGTTCCCACGACCCTTGCACGTCCAACCTGATTTTTGTAATCCAGTAATGAGTGCAAGATAGTCTATAGGCCCTGGATCTCACTTTAGCTATTATTATAATATTTAGCGAAGTCACTCGTAGTATGATTTCCATGGTAGCTGTGGGTGTACTGCTCATCGGTCCAGTAATGCACAAACAGGCCAGTCCTTGAATCCTGGATAGCTTTGTGCATGTTGTTATTTGATTAACATTTGACCACCATTCAATCTGCACTTGAGCAGCATTTTTTCACATGCTTTCTTGCAAATCATGAGATTCCAGATTGAGGTTTCAATGTTAGTTTATAGTCTAACACCACTACAAAGAATTTGATTTCTCTTGCCATCTGTAGTGTTTCACCGAAGAAGATCGGTGGTTTTATTGTATCCACTTTTCTTTTTCGTGTGACGGGATTTAGTGTGGTCTTACCAGGGTTTATTTTTAATCCCTCGTTGATACACCATTCCTATGTGAATCTGAGAGCGTTCTGCATTAGCTCCAAGTTTGTGCTTTCACAGGGTCCTTGGATTGCAAATATTATGCCGTCCGCATATCCTTGTGTGTAGTATTATCCTTGTAGAGATTCGTCAGTAAGCTATTCACTGTCAGACTCAACAGGAGTAGGGATAAGACATCAGCATGTGGGCATCCTATGGTGCCTCGCACAGTGAGAGACTCTCCAAGAAGTGAAGTTTGTATTCTTCTGCCTATCAGCAAAGAGTTTATCTCCCTGCAGAAGGTATTTTCTACTCTGTGCTGACTTGCAGAATTAATCATGGAGTTGTAAGAGGCATTATCAAATGCCTACTCAATGTCAAGAAACAGTACAAGGTGGTCTGTTTCCATGCGAATCTCTCCTCAATTCTGTACATTAGGTTGTGGGGGGCTGATTCAAAAGATTTTCGCACCTAATACGCTTGCTGGTTTGCATGAAGCGGATTTCTCGAAATAGCCCCTTGAGTTAAATGAAATCCTTTTATTCTTTCTATTGTCTTTAGTAGATACAATGACAGACTAGTTGATCTAAAATTATTTCCCGTGGAGTGAATGATCCTCCCCGGTTTTGGTAAGTAGGTCTTTCTTACTGGCTTTCATACTGTTCATATGACTTGTTGCTAGGCTTGCCCTGAATATGTGACAAAGCAGAGTTAACAGATGCTCTGATTTCTTTGTAAAGCAGTGGGTGTATCCCGTCTGGCCCCAAGATGTATAGGGGTTGAATGAGTTTATCGCCCATTCGATCATTGAGCGATTAATGGTAATCGCCGCTCTTCTACAGTCCTCGCTTGTGGCTGGGAGGTTATGGTTAAATTGATCTTGAGATGGATTTCACTGTTTAAACCAGGAATGTATGTCACAACCGTTTTACTAGCAGACTATTAGTGCTTACATGAAGCTGAAATTTTATTAAGTTCGACATATTTATGATGTCCACAAATTTATGAAATAAAATACATGTCAAGTGAAAATGAATTTTTATTCGGTATTCCACATCCTTGAATATATTTTTCAAAAATGAATTATGTTGAATTATGTTATGTACAATTGCTCGAATCTAGGATCATATTTATTATTTGCTAGATGTCCTAGATTCGAGCAATTGTTCAACTTTAAAAAAAACACTTTAAAAAAATAAATACAACGGTGGGGAATGCCAAATAAAAAATTCATTTTCACTTGCCAAGTATTTAATTTCATAAATTTGTAGACATCATAAATATGCAGTATTATGTCCAATTTTAGCTTCATTTTAGCATCAGGTCATCTTTGTTATTTGCTCCATTAAAAAGTAAAATCGCTTTTCATAGTATAGATTCGTCTAGTCATATAACCGTACTTACTTTGGAACCGAATACTGCTCGTGGTCTGTTACGCACTTAGCAGGTTTTTGCATTTAATCGGGCTTATATGACACTAACCATCTGTATCGAAAGAAGTATTAATAACTTTTACCTATATACACCACAATATATATATTAACAAATTTTTTTTTTCAAACTAAAATTTCAGCATACATAATTATTAATAATATATTTATTAACCATATTGCTTTAATAGCATTTATAAATGTTTTTATAGATAACTATAACGCATTATAATGACTAAACATTAATAACAGCAACAATATTGATTATAAACAGAGTGTATCAACTTCATAAATATTCATTATTATTGTTGAACATCTAGCTCAATAAATTTTCAAATCAGCTTGATCACGCAGTATCTTTATTAACAAGAAGCATCTTACAAAAACTTTTCAAAACTATTCAGATATGGAAGATTAATTTCAAAACAAAAAATTTTTTGTATTTAAAAGAAACATTTTGTTGTGTATAAACTTTCCTTCTATCTCTTACAGTTTTCAAAATGGCAGATTCCTTTTCAAATTTTTGCACAATCCATTTGGTTTTCGAACAAATGTTTCCAATTACAATTGCTCATTATAAACATATTTTTTCTGAATACTTTTCGAAAACTGAATGAAATCGGTCGAAAGGAATCGTAAAACTCTAATGCAGCCGCACACCCTACCAATTCCTAGTCTACGCACAAAATTCCTTGTCCTCCATTCATATCCTCACTTCCTTAGGCATTACAATGGACCATATGGCCGAATTGTGTCCCATCTAGGACATCCTCTATAATCTATCTGTCGAGGTACTCTAACCTGGATAGATAGATTGTAGAGGCTGTCCTGGGCGGGAAACAGTTCCGCCACAAGGTCCGATAAGAACGATTTACCGATAATTATTTTTGGATATTTTCTCTAATCCCGAATTTAGGTGTTTTATCTTAATAACGTTTAAACCCTCAAGATGTAAAAGGAGTTATCGATATAAACGTTATAAAATATTATTGTGGATGAAATGTGGTAAATAAGAAGTTATTAAAAACTATTTATTATAAACCAAGAATATGCTTACTGAGACTAAGAAATGGCATAGCTGATTGGGCATTTTTTTAAATTTAAGTCTTAAGAGAGTGAAACCGATGGCCAAAATGTCGGTGGTTTATTTTTATAATATTTTAAGTATAATCTGAAATATCTTCGAGATGACTAAATTTTTTTAGTAAAACTAGAATCGTATCATTTAATGAAGTCTAAATTAGCTGTATATTTATCGGTGTAGGCACGATGTAGGCACTTTGTCATGTGCTAGCTCTAGAACTCTCACACACACACACACACACACACACAGGCGGACGGACTGACACGGACACACGGACACACGGACTCACGGATACACGGGGGGGAAGCCTAATTTCTTAGAGTGCGCGTCCCCAGGTGGCGAATAGGGGAACGTCTAAACCGGCCGAGCTAGTGGATAGAGGCGAAATAAAATGGCCTCCGCGGACCAGAAATTGTGGAAAATATATTTTGATTACGGTGCAGGGAACCCCTGTACTGTTCGAGAATGGTGGTGAGCGAATGGGCTCCACCCGACCGCCAGCCAGCGAGCATTCAGTGCTTTTAACGATGGACCAGGTTAGAGCACGAGATAATGCTACTGGAATCCAAAGAAATCTTGATGCCTTCTCGAGAAAATCGAAGCTAGCCAGAAGCCCGCCAACCCGACAGACTTCGCTTCCAACGTTACTATCAGCAAGTAGGAATCAAGCCCCACAAGAAAATATACAGGCAGAACTTACAAACGAAGTAATAGGTGCAGAAGGAAAAACGTCACCAGCATAGGACCAGCTAGAAAAACTTATCAGTCACCCACAGAGCTTCATTCAAAGTAAAACGAAAGTCTACATGGAGATTCAAAAAACAGTAGCTTCGATAGGGAGCGCATTCAAGAAAGCTAAAGTGCTCGAAAAATGGTCTGAATACGACGCAAGAAGCTCGAGCTGAAACAACGGCCTAAGACACGGAAGTGAAAGATGACGAGACATTAACACCAAATCACCGGGTAACCCGCGTTGCGCAAAGAGGAAAGCGCACCTCGCCTGCTGTAGATGCAAACATCCGAAAAATAAGAAAGAGATAGAATCAGCATCGCTAATGGAGGCAGTTCAGTCTGATAGAACTCAAGAGTGGCAGCGGTTACCAGAAAGAAAAAGGTTAAAGATCCTCCATCAAAACAACGCCGGGAACAAAGAAAAAGGGCAATCAGACCTGACGCGCACATTAATCGTCCAAAAGAAAAGGATAACTGTTGAAATCCTAAAATGTGTTAAAAAGGATGTCAAAGATAATCAGCATGTCACCTGTTGCTGTCCTCTGGATTTTATCCACACAGCCAGACGCATTCTCAAAGGATGCTTCTGACTATGTGGATAAATCCGGAGAACAGCAACAGGTGAAATGCTGATTGTCTTGACCAAAGACAATACCGATAAAACTCCAGACTTTCAAAAAGGAATAGCGGATCTCCAAGGTGAAGAAGGTAACAAACAAAGGCATACATCAAAGGAAGAAATCCTTGAAGTATTGAAAAGAGCAACTGGAGAGAAGGGTAGAATTGCCTTTGACGCTATAAAATCTACGGAAGGTATATGGAAGTACTCAGACTGCCGTGGCGAGACTGGGAACCACGATAGCCAGAAAAGTAAGTCTTAAAATAGTATGGGGAACTGCCGACTAAGAGTACTTGAAAGAGACCTCCGAAATGTTTCAGATGCTGGTACTACGGACATCTTTCCAACGCCTATGAGAGTGAAATTGACTGATCCAATCTTTGTATTAAGTGCGGAATTAATTGGGCACAGAGTGCCCAAAGAAGCTCGCTGAGAAAATGGCAACAAAAATAGCTGCTTTCATATCGCTGGTAGAAGTATATGCCCGACCTACCAGAAGGCTGTCGAGAAGCACAGTAACCAATGATTAGAATGTTGGTTTCTACACCTCAACTTCAATCATTGTGAGGCCACTCACAACCTACTGATGCAGACCGTAAGAGAACATAAGATCGACCTTGTTATAGTTTCGGAGCCATATAAACATTTGGATACTCTGGAACAATGGATTTCCGATGCAAGCCTCAAAGCAAGTATCTGGTCTTGTGGTAAGCATTTGTTCCAGAGTGTCACCAATAACACAGAGAACAGATTTTTAAGAGCTCAACTAAACGGGATCAATTTTTACAGTTTCTATGCTCCTCCAAGCCTCTCAATTGAGGAGTTCAATGATCTCATGGAACGTCTTAAGCAACATTCTTCCGTGGCGATACTCGGAGACTTCAGTTTATGGGCAGCTGACTAGGGAAGTAAAGAATCTAACGAGAGGGGCCAGACTCTAGTGAAAGTGATGTCTTTACTGGACGTGGTTTTGCTAAACATCGGCGATGAACCAACATTCGCAAGATGAGAGGCAAGGTCAATTGTGGATGTAACCTTTTTGCAAAGCTACTTAGCAAAAGGAAACGGTTTATGGAGAGTAATAGAGACTAAGAGAGTGATAGAAGCTAATTAACGATTAAAAGAACATGGGCAGGCGAATGAACACCTATACGAACACACGTCGCTGGAGGTATGCTTCTTTGATCCTTACACTTTAAGTGTAGAACTTGACGATCGCCAGCTAGTGGTTACAATGCTACAGAAAAGATAGAAGATGCCACGAAAAGATTTGTCGAAACCTGTGATGTCATTATGCTCGGAAGATCTGCAACAGCCAGCGCCATTCTGTCAACATTCTGGCAACATCGCCACCTTACGTACGGCATGTATATGAGCAAGAAGGTTGTGACATCGTGGTCTAGTTTTGTAAAGCTGGAAGAAAATTAAAAGGGAGCTAAACAAAGCTATCAAGAACAGCAAGAAAGATTGCTGGGATGACCTTCTCGAAGAAGTGGAAAATGGTTCATGTGACCGACAGTATAAGGTAGTCATGACTCGCTTGAAAGCCAGGCGCAAACAACCGGAACTAGAACACACCACTGTACGCTTTAGAACTGACGTGATTCCTTCAAACACGGAGGAAGAATTAGTGGAAGCTTGTGGTAGAATAGGAAATACTAACGCTCCTGGTCCAGATGGATTCCCAATTCCCAACATCGTACTCAAAGCAGCCATCGACACAATAACAAGTATATTCCTGTATATATATGATGCATGCCTGCAACAAAGTATGTTCCCCAAAGAGTGGAGGCAGCAAAAACTTGTCCTCCTGCCAAAAGGAAAGAAACCTCTGGACGACCCTTCTTCGTACTGTCCACTCTGTATGTTACATACAAAGAGTAAAATACTAGAGCACATTATCCAGAGGCGAATAGAACCGTTTACAGAAATAAAAATGACCGATTACCAATACGGCTTCCGTAGAGGATGATCCACCTTTGATGTCATCAACTTAGTCGTCGAGACTGCCAGAGTCGCAATAGCAGGTAAACGATGGAGGAAAGGCATTAAGCAGTAATGCCTAGTAGCTGTTTTAGACATTAAAAATGCATTCAACTCTGCCAGATGGGATTTCATAATGAGTGCTCTAAATCAGATCGGGATACCAGGATATTTACAGAGGATTGCAGCCAGCTATTTCATTAACAGAATTCTTCATTACGACACAGAAGACAGTCACTCTCAAGCAGTACAGAGTGAATGATGGTGTTCCTCAAGGTTCAGTTCTTGTCCCACTCCTATGGAATGTGATGTACGACGGATTGCTAACACTTATGGTACCAAGTGAATCGAAGCTTGTAGCATTTGACGTGGTCATTGTAGTCGTTTCAAAACATCTTGAATATTCAACTATACGTTTGAGGAAACGTTTGCAATAATCCGGCAGTGGATGGATTCAGTCGGCTTGAAACTAGCTGAACACATAACTGCGGCCGTGCTTATTACTGGCAGAAAATTAGTAGAAGCAACTACGTTACAAACCGGAGACTACGAGCTGATAACTCAACACTGTACATCCGTTATTTAGAAGTTATAATCGATTCGAGACTGAGTTTCAGGCAACATATAGAATATCCAAGCATCAAAGCTCCAAAGCTTCTATAATGAAGGCTGATCTGCCCCGACTATTTCCTACCATTGGAAGTCCAAAGCAAAGCAGAAGAAAACTGCTGTCGTCAGTAATCACGTCTGTGATCACATATGGAATCCCAATCTGGGCTGGTGCACTAAAGATAAATGCATATAAAAAGAAAACGCACAGTTTCCGAGGATTCCGTGTGCGTAATAGCTGGGATGCTCCCGTTAGAAATACTGGCCGAAGAGCGTAGATGGATTTATCAGTGCAAAAAATTGACCGATTATTGTATAGCCGAACTAAGGTCAGAGAAGTCGAAGAGCCTGCACCAATAACAGATAATGTGGAATGCATCGACTAACGGAAGGTGAACGAATTGCCTACTTTCAAAAGTGGATGTCAGGGTGGATCGAGAACATGGAGAAGTCGGCTATTACTTGACGCAGTTCCTCTCTGGACATGGATGCATTAGAGAATAACTTAATTCAAGGTAGCAGAATCGCCAGAATGCCACAAATGTAGTGGCAAATTAGAGACGGCAGAGCATATATTTTTTAAGTGTACGAGGTTTGTAGAGCACTAAAGATACCTGGAAGAAGTTATGGGCCACAATGTAACTCCAGACAATCTGATGAAAGGCATGCTGGTAGGAGAAGAGGAATGAGTAGCAACGAGTAATCTAGAAGCAACTACCCTGAAAGAGCTGTGCCAAGGAGAACGTAGAAAAAATTTCATCTAGTAGCACGGATAAACACTTAAAATGACCTTTCATTAGAGGAAGAAGCACTATTGCTTATGCCCTCCTCGGGAAGTAATACCTAGCGGTTGTACCACGGAAGGGTCAAGCAGAAAGGAGATTAGAGTTTTAGCCGGTAGAAGTCCAACACGAGCAGGGATATTATACCGGAGCAGTACATACGCATTTCTCCCCTCAAAAACACACACACGCACGCACACTCACACACACATACACACACACGTATATATATATATATATATATATATATATATATATATATATATATATATATATATGTATACACACACACACACACAGAGGCACACATTAAAACACACACCGTTCGTACGTAAGGTACCTACTGTTGCAATATAAATTCTTAGTAATAAATGATAATAAATTAAATTCTGTTATAATGGTTTTATTATCCACGTTGTTGTATCATTAATTCTTGGTTTGTATATTTATACACCAAGCTCATACTTTGTGAGTCTTCGTCCTATTTATATATATTATGGTTTCTATAAACTTATCCAATTGTGGCAATATTCTTATAATAAAAAATAATAAGAATGACAATAAGCGCGACAATAACACAAAAACTGTCAAATCACTAAAACAAAGACAGGTACACTATCTAAAAGCGGACAAAGGCAACGCAATTGTAATAATGAGTAAACAAGATTATTCAGATAAAGTCAACAAAATGCTCGACGAAGGTTCATATCGAATCCAAAGAACTGATCCAACGTCAACATTTATAAATGACGTAAAAGATACCATCAACTCATGCCCAAAGTTAATTTCAAAACAACTGAAATTTCAATTACAATGTTCAAATCCTACAATACCGCGACTATATTGCCTACCAAAAATTCACAAAAAAGATGGATCAATGCGACCAATAGTATCAGGCATAAATTCTCCAACCTACAAAATTTCAAAATGGCTAGTAACCCAATTTCAATCACTAAATCAATTAAATTCATTTTCAGTCAAGAATAGTATCGAATTAATCGAAAAAATCAAAGATATTAATCTACAACCAGATTCAGTTTTAATGTCTTTCGATGTAAAAGCATTATACCCAAGCGTCCCAATACCAGACGCAATAAAAATACTAGAAAAATGGCTAACAAATAAAGGAATACCCGCAGATGAAATAAGTGAATATCTGAAACTAACACGGCTTTGCATGAGACAAAATGTGTTTACTTTCGAAGGTAAATACTACAAGCAAACATTTGGAACAAGTATGGGTAATCCATTGTCTCCGTTCCTAAGTAATATCTTCATGACAGATCTTGAAGAAAAAGCCAAAAAAGATTTCAATTATTTTCCAACTGTATGGTACAGATACTTCGATGATATCTTTACTATTTTTGATACGAACAAAGAAAATCCCCAAACATTTTTAGAGAACTTAAATAAAATGTACCCATCGATAGAATTTACAACCGAAATAGAACAAGGAGGCTCGATTCCGTTTTTAGATATAAAAATTAGGAAAAATAACGACACTAAGAAATTAGAATTCGATATCTACAGATAACCTACACACACTGAACGATACATTACAGCCGATTCGAACAGCCCACCTCAACACAAAATGGCTATTTTCAATTTTTTGGTAAACAGGCTACTGAAAGTCCCATTGTCCAAGAAAAATTACGTCAGAGAAATAAACCACATTAAACAAGTTGCAATCTTTAATGGCTTCGACTCTAACATAATAAATAATTTGGTCCGCAGAACTAAATTTAAAATTGCACGAAACAATTCCACCGCACTAACACCAGAAATTGGCAACGTTGAACAAACTAAATGGTGCAAACTAACATACTTCCGTCCATGCACAAATAAAATCACTCGAGAATTAAGGGACCACAACTTAAAAACCGCGCTTGTTAGTAAAAATAAAATCAAACAGTTACTGGGCAACCCTAAGGATAAAATTAGTAATGAAAAACAATCGGGCATATATGGTGTTAATTGTCAAATCTGTTCGAAAATTTACGTTGGTCAAAGTCGTCGCCAAATCGGTATTCGAATCAAAGAACATCTGGCTCATGTGAAATTTGGGAGAACCGAAAAATCTTGTATAGCGGCGCACGTTATTGAGAACAACCATAAAATTGATAAATCGAATCTAAAACTACTTAAATCGGTAAAAACCCCACAGAATTAGATGCATACGAAAGCATCTACATATACAAATTGAGAAAACAGATAATGAATTTAGACAATGGTCCAATTTCAAATTCTGATTTAATAAAATTAAACCATTTTCAAAAATAAAAATAAAAATCCAATACCTGAATGTCAAAGTTAACGTAGGTACACTCACTTTAGTGACAAAGCAAACGCCGCATAGTCACCAAAGAACACCGCCAATAAGTATGTGGGGCTTTCCACACACCTAATCCAGTAGTCAGGTAACTTAAATAATCCTCAAGTCAGATTATACCCTCAGCCAAATCGTATAAAAGGACAGAATTTTTTTATCTCATTGTGACACAGGCACCAAATTAGCAACAAGCAACATATCTCTGAATCCATATCCCAGAGATTGTTACGATTAGCTAATTCATACTGATGATGACTACATTGTAGTCGAAATACGTATTTATAAAATACAAACAAATGTTCTAGGAATAGGGGCAAAATTTGAAATATAATTTCAAAAAAACCTAGAGTTCTCTTTGATTATTTTAATAATCTTTATGGTGCATGAACTGTTTATTTTATTTTAAACATTCGTTCAGATGAATAAACAGACAAACTTGTGTATATAGGTGTTTTAAACTCATAGGCATGCACTTTTCTACAATAGTTACAGAGTTAGTTGACATTGTGGCAATATTCAGTGAAAAACTATGCAGTGAATTCATGACAAAAATTTAAAATATTTATTTTTAAAAAAGGAACATTGTTTTTCACATAAAGTCAATTTTTAGCTCTAGTATACACACACAACTCGTTTCTTATTTTGTTCTTGAGTTTTCGTGTTTATAATACATGGGCAGCTCAAATTAATTGATTGAAAGGACCATTATGTTTTACAAGGCGTCAAACGGCTCAAAATTCCTGATTTTACAAAATAGGGAAAATATCTTTTATCTCAAAAAGAGGTGAACAAAGGTGTTTTTGGTATAACGGTATTTTTAAAGAGGAATTTCACATAACATCCTTTACAACCTACCCACAACATCAACATAAGTTTAAAAGCCTTATGACATCACATTAAAATTATGTACCAAAATATATTAAGCACAGAAAGATATAAAATCAGCAATTAAATTTTTGGTTTAAATGACTCAATCCAGAACTTTATTAGGACCCCGATTCCACCTAGCTCAAAATGAGCAGAAATAAGACAAATATATAAATAAAGTTATACTTTTTACATCCGATGTAATTTTAGTCAAAAGCTCTTTTTTTAATATTTCAAAGTTCGAACAAATCATAAGGAATTTTTCGGATCAGAGTATTTCAAACATGAATATTTGTGTAGTCAATAGAATAACTTGTTTTTTTGCTATGACTGAGAATCTGAAAGACATTAGAATGAAAATGAGCCTCAGCACCTTCTCAACCCTAGATCATTACGAGCAAGGGTCAAGTATTTAAGTATAAGTGAGAGAAGTGAGTGATATGTGATTGCAAGTATGCGAATGTATGGTTTCAGATGGAATAGTAAGAAAGTGTGCAGACCGTCACCAAACTAGCAACAAGTAACATCTCCTCGGAGAATAATTGCAATTAGCTAATTCATACTGATGATCACTACTTTGTAGTCGAAATACGTATTTATAAAATACAACATTTTTATCTAGGAAATTGGGGCAAAAATCGAAATTTATTGCGAAAAATCCTAGAGTTCTCTTTAGTATATTAAATTATGTATAGTAAGAAAGTAGATGTTGTGAGAATGTGTGCCATGTGTGATGCAGTGGAAAGTGGGAGGCATCTGGTTGAAAACTAGCCAGGGATGGCAGGGGTTGAAAAAACACAGCTTAATTAGCTCCAACTATATACGGCGTTAGACATCCTTAACGTGTCCGAGCCCCACAATATAAATCAGTCGTTGCATATGTTCGATACGTACTTAAAAGAAGAAAATCGTTTATTCGATGAAATCGTTTATGTTTCCACATTCCTACTAGAAAAGTTGGTTTAATTTAGCGAATTTCCTCCAAAGGAAATGCAGCTATTGTTTTTGCACCAATATTGGAATTTTGTAAAAATTTCTTCAAATGTCCATCGATCCTACTTATTAGATCACTATCGCTAAAAGTTGTGTATATATATATATATATATATATATATATATATATATATATATATACATGTATATATATAAATATATATATATACGTATATATATACATATATATATATATATATTAATATATATATATATATATATATATACACTTATATATGCTTGTATTTAAATGTTTGTGGACTATCTAGACGTCACAGTTTTATTCCGATTGGAATGAAATTTCCTATTTGAGGCGCGTTTGGTATTCTGAACATCAAGTTCGTTAATGGCTGAAATCGGACGAGGCGAAAGAGGGTTTAGAGGGATGGGGAAAGACAAAATTTGACTATCTCCCTTAATATTTGAAAAATCTTAAAAATCGAAAAATTTATCAGGAGTTAAGTTGTAGGTACTAAGTTTTACTGTAATTTTGTTCCTAATCATTTTTCTGTTACACTAATATTTGGAGGAATATTTACAATTAAAGATTGAAAGTTACAATTCTAAATATCTCTGTTCACATTAGACTTTGAGAAAAATGATCACGTAATGAATTGTAGGAAACATAATTTTCTACAACTTCTTATACATTTTTCGATTATTCTAATATTAAGAGAGATATTTAATATTTTGTGTTTGTTGGACACAAATACATGAAATATATTTTATAAAAACTTCTTAAAAAACTTTTAAAAAAAATTCAACCGACTTCAAAAAACAAAAAAACTCATTACACTAAAAAGCTAAAAATAACAAAATTCAGATTTAATCCAAAAGACAATTCTTGTCCAAACCTATTATGTATAACTTTTATACCCAGTATATGTAAATGTATAAGGTATATTAAGCTTAATCCCGACTTTGTAACGCTTAAAAATTTTGATCGTAAGAATGAAATTTTTTTCAAAAAATAATTTTCATTTTAAAATAAACAACTTTTTTTTAAAATTTTTTTTCATAAACTCAGTAGTTTTTTCATAATTTGTCATTAAATGTTCCTCGGAAAGCAAATTGTTAATAATTAGATGTATGGATGAATGTTTGGTATATGTGTGCATAAAATTCGGTTATTTCCACATGTCCGCCTGCCTGTCTGTGGATACGATATCTTAACATCGAAAAGAGATGATGAGCTGAATTTTTTCTCAAAAAATAATTTTCAGTTTAAAATAAACAACTTTTGTTTGAAATTTTTTTATGAACTCAGTAGTTTTCTCATAGTTTGTGATTAAATGTTCCTCGGAAAGCGAATTGTTAATAACTCGAATATGCAGAATTGTTAACAATTCAATCATTAATATACAACTCAGTATGTACTGGGTATTAAAAAAATTAACTCAGTTAGTTGGTACATTTCATGTAATAAAATATTATTATTAGTAAGACGTGCTGTCTAGTGATCGGTTTGAAGGGATCTCCTCATCAGATTATGACTTGATGACAATGCGACCACATCGAGAGTATATTCTTTCATACAAAACAAGAATTTAGAAAATCGATCCACAATTGACGGAGAACTCGGTGAACATACATTTATAAAAAATACATATAGTCGAACATAGAATCTTCTCCTTCTTTTTTTGGAGTCGGTTAAAGTTTTTGGTGATTTTCTAATTTCCACAGAAACAATCAATACTTTACTTCTAAAAAATAACTATAAAACAATTTTATTAAAATTTTGTTTCAATTTTGAAATGTCAATTTTGATTGTCGTTTCTATAGTAACTTTAAATAACAATAGCACACTATTATTAATCGTTGTATATGGTTGTATTTTTGCTATTAATAAATTTAAATTTTTCAAATATTAAAATCATGACAGATCTGATAGTTCATTTTGATCACACTAAAATGCTGACCGCTAGAGAGATTTATGTATTCTAAGGAAATTCGCTAAGTTGACGCAACTCCTGCGTAAAGCCTTTTCTTATTTATGATTTTGTTTACCTTCATTTTTTGGTTTTTATTTATTATTTATGTACAATTTCGTGTTTATTGTTACTATTGATTTATATCAAATAAAGAAATATAATAATAATTTGTTTTTTAACGAATTTCCTCTAAAGGAAATCAGCTATTGTTTTGTACCAATGTTGGAATTTCGTAAAAATTTCTTCAAATATCCATCGATCTTACCTACTAGATGTTAAAAATCACTTTCGCTAAAATTTTTTATGTATGTATATATAGGTATGTATACGTTTATGTGTCTGTGGACTCTCTAGCGGTGACAGTTTTATTCCGTTTCGAATGAAATTTCGTATTTGAAGCGCTTTTGGTATTCAAAAGGTCAAGTTCGTTAATGGGTAAAATCAGATAAGGGGAAAGGGTGGTTTAAAGGGAGGGGGAAACAAAAAATTTGGCATATCTTCCTTAATATTTGAAAAACCGAAAAATTTATCAGGAGTTAAGTTGTAGGTACTATGTTTTACTGTAATTTTGTTTCGTATCATTTTTCTGTTACACTCATATATACAGAAGTATTTACAATTAAATAATGAAAGCAAAAATTATAAATATCTCTGTTTGAGATATTAGAGTTTGGAGTTTGGGTATCAGAGTTTGAGAAAAGTGATCAGGTAATGAATTGCAGCAAACTTGATTTTGTACAACTTTATTCTTACATTTTTTCGGCTGTTCTAATATGAAAAGAGATATTTTATATGTTGTGTTTGTTTTACACGAATACATGAAATATATTTTATTGTAAAAAATTTTAAAAAAAATTCACCCGACTTCAAAAACACAAAAAGTTACTACAGAAGAAAGCTTAAAATAACAATATACAGATTTAAAAACAAAAAATGATGGCTTCTGAATTAGGTAATACTAGTAAGCTTAGGGATTCAATTCAACTCATGTGCTACTAAATCATTCTAAATGCTTTGAATTGGAAGTGTCTGACACACGAAGAATTTGTGTGTCTGTTCGCTGAGGTACGCTGTGTCTTTGGTGTTGGTAATAATATCGTATATTTCTCTTCAACCAATTAATTCCCTTCTCGTTATTAAATTATAAATGAAGTCCTGTGTCAAAGTGGTGAAACGCCAGCACCTTTTTATTTTATTTGGGTATTTATCAGATAGTTTGGGTTTTTACAATCATCTTTATGATGGGCCAATCTTGTTTTCGGCTTTTTTTGTTTGGGCCAATCTTGTTTTCGGCCTACGTAACAATTATTTCACGAAGGAGTTTGTAAACCACATTCGACTAGTCTTGTAGATCAACTTTGTTTTTGAGTTTCGTATACACTGATTGTACTTTTTGTATATTGTAAAACGCTAATTTAATAGTATAATTCTTGAAATATTCTTGAATCATATTTTATTAAAGATAGAGATTGATAGCACGGTTAATGTTTCCGGCTGTAGTGAAAGGGTGCGTGTGATATTTTTGTAAACTTTATTCCACTGCTTTTTGGATAACAATTACTACTTATAGATTATACTTTGAATTGTATTAACATTTGATTTCAACGAATGTTTGATTGTTACTGTGTCGAACTAAACTAATGTTGATGTGTGGCTGTTACTGTGTTGACGTGTTGTTGTCTTGCTTTATATATCTGAAATGCATGCATTCTAGAAGGTGAAATAAACGCATCGAATATTCTTTACATTACCAGAATATACCTATAACGTCGCTCCGCTTCTATACGTACATATATGTAAGCATATATAAAGATACATAGCAATGTGTGTATATGTAAATGTATGTTTCTGTACTGTATCGATGGTTTAATTACAATGTGGATGCTAGATATGTGTATCTGCTGTAGTGTGAGTCACTACACAGCTTATGTAGCTGTATTTAAATTTGAGTTGTATTTAAAGTTACTAGGATAGTTGTTTCCATCAGGCCACAACTCTACATTAATAACATTTTCTTAGTGAAAATCTAGACGACCCAATGTTAGCAAACAATGTAACAATCCTTTAATCGTACTTATGTTTTGAGTCATTAGACGGTAAGATTGTTAATTCAATACCTGCACGTGTCGGTTTAAAAACCAATCAGTTTTTATCCTGCCTTCTGAATTAGATCTATTGAAAGCTCCGGTTAAATTTCTAGTTTTCATACTGTCCTGGTGCTGTTAGCCTAATACTTACCTTCTTAACAAAAATCAATTAACCATGACAATTACACTAGAATTGATGATCATGATCAGTGAGTGAATAAGTAACCAAAATGTTAATTTTTTTAACTTAAATTACGTTTTAAATTTGAGCTTCATAGCTTTTTTGGTTTATGAGATACAGAGGTCTAAAAACCCTCTCTAATTCTTCGTGTAAAACATAGTACGGTAGGTGTAAATCCTTTAGCTTGGTCTGACGAACTGCCGTGCTATGTGATAGATTGTTTTACAATTCGTTGCAGATGAAGGCGAAAATGGATTCTCGTAGACTAAACATAAAAAAATCATCTTGGGTCGATAGCACCCAATAAAATATATTTTTGAATTTGAGAAAAAATAAATTTGAATTAGGATCTGATAATTCATTGTTTAGAGACAATTGCTTTTCATAAAAATATAATTTTTCTTTAAATTTCCCATTCAGTTTTTCGTATTTCACAAGGAAGCATTACATATGTTCCATATTCTAAAGAATACTATCGCTACTTGAAGTTTATTTTATATGCAATGATTTATATTGAGCTACATAAATATGATTATAAGATTATTATTTCATATTGAATTATTAATATCTATAATAAACGGTTGCTGATCCTGACCGGGAAACATTCCAATCGTAAATGATAAAACTCTATTCTTATAAATTTTAAGAAACAAACAATTTTTGCAAACCATATTTGCATGAGTCTTTTTTTATGTTTTGCCTATGGTAATGAAATCTTGTTAATATTTGATACGAACTGAATCATTCCTATAAAACATACATTTAAAAAAATTATTGTTTATAAAAATTTTTGCATAATGAAATAAATGGTGCCTTAAACGTTCGAATAACTTGTATCAAATTTTATTACAAATTTACCAAATCAATAAACAATTTCGAAAAGTACTTAAAATATAAACATTCGATTTATTATAGAAAGATGAACTTAGAATAATTTATTATGAATTCAAAATAAAATAAAGTTTATTAGGTAATATTCGACCTAGTTATACAACATGAATTTTATAAAATATCAAAGTTTAAAAGTTGAATAAATATTATTCATTTATTCATTTACTAAATTGTATCCAAAAATGATTGTTTGCAATGTGATTGGAAAATATTTTTGTACAATGTAAGAAAACGTATTAAAAATACTAAGTTGATTTATAGGAGATATCATACAAAATTGGTAGATAATTATTTGTGTTAGATGTTGGATGTGATGGTTAGTGGACCGCATATTTTATAAATGATAAACACGAAAACATTTCTTCGATAGCTTCTGCTGGTTTATTTTAATTTTATTATATTTATGAACAAACTAAATACAACAAATATGGCTGAATTATACCGTGTTATGCAATCAAGTACTATTAATAGCTGAATGAGTACGACCTGCGCTAAGCGACTGATTCGCACATAATGATAACATGATATTCTATTGACCATAGAGTTGGTTCGGTGGTATACATGCTATGACTTGTAAATGATCAAAAACAATATTATCTATAATGCGACAACAAGCAAATTATATAATAAATTATGTTGTCCAATGCTGAACACAAAAAATAATTAAATTATGTCCCAATTCTTAATATACTAAAACACAAAAGTTTCTTTTAATTTTTAAATATATAAAATAAAATATATTTTATATTCGTGAAATAAATGATAAACTACTGACTGTGACAAAAGTGTTATATTAACAAATAAATAAATTTTGTTGTAATTCATATAAATGAAAAAAAGTTAATGCTTATTATTTTACAAAAATAAATAAAAACAAGTAATGTAACAACTGACTGAGTTAATTGTTTGAATACCCAGTATATACTGAGTTGTATATCAATGTTTGAATTGTTAATATTTCTGCCTATTCAATGTTTATAAAATATGAATTATTTGTAAATGTTTGTTTTGTGTTAATAATTAATATTGAAACAGTATAAATGTTCTTGCATTTAAAAAAATTTATATTAATATTCTTGCGATTTTTATATATTTAAATATTGAGTTATATAATTGAGTTAATCACCGCGAAGCGACTGTAACGCGTTAACCAACGCGAAACGTAAGCTAAACCGAACCGTAAATCACCCAACGCGAAGCGTAGGTCAATAGAAAGCGTTTGGTAAACGTAAGCTGAAGAAAACCACAAGTTAGCCAACGCGAAGCGTTAGTCAATTAGAAGTGTTAAGTCAACGCGAAGCGTTAGTAAACCAACGCGAAGCGTTGGTTAATGAGAAGCGTGAGTTATTCAAAGCAAAGCGTTGGTGATTCGCAAAGCGCGATTTCACGCGATTCGCAAAGCGTTTACCAACGCGAAACGTAAGCGAAAGCGAACCGTAAGTCAGCCAACGCGAAGCGTTGGTTAATGAGAAGCGTTAGTTATTCAAAACGAAGCGTTGGTGATTCGCAAAGCGCGATTTCACGCGAATCGTTAATTAACGCGAAGTGTTAACCAACGCGAACCGTAAGCTCAAGCGAGCCGTAAGTCGCTAATGCGAAGCGTAGGTCAATGAGAAGCAGTAGTTATGCAAAGCGAAGCGTCAGTGATTCGCGAAACGAGAATTTAAGCGAATCGTTAACCAACGCAAAGCGTTAACCAACGTGAAACGTACGCTAAACCGAACCGTCACCCAACGCGAAGCGTAGATCAATCAAAAGCGTTAGGTCAATGCGAAGCATTAGACAATCTACGCAAGGCTTTGTAAACGTTTCACGTTTACCAACGCGAAACGTAAGCTGAAGAGAACCACAAGTTAGCCAATTAGAAGTGTTTAGTCAACGCGAAGCGTAAGCGAAAGCGAACCGTAAGTCAGCCAACGCGAAGCGTTGGTTAATGAGAAGCGTTAGTTATTCAAAGCGAAGCGTTAGTGATTCGCAAAACGTGATTTTACGCGAATCGTTAATTAACCAACGTGAACCGTTAGCTCAAGCGAGCCTTAAGTCAGCCACCGCGAAGCGTTGGTAAATGAGAAACGTTAGTTATGCAAAGCGAAGCGTCAGTGATTCGCGAAGCGAGAATTTAAGTGAATCGTTAACCAACGTAAAGCATTAACCAACGTGAAACGTAAGGTGAAGCGAACCGTAAGTCAGCCAACGCGAAGAGTTGGTCAATGAGAAGCGTTAGTTATTCAAAGAGAATCGTCAGTGATTTGCGGACCGTGATTTCACGCGAATCGTTAACCATTGGAAAGCGTTAACCAATGCGAAACGTAAGATAAACGGAACCGTAAATCACCCAACGCAAAGCGTAGATCAATAGAATGCGTTAGGTCAACGCGAAGCGTTAGAAAATCTACACAAAGCGTTGCTGAACGCTTTGCGTTTACCAACGCGAAACGTAAACTGAAGAGAACCACAAGTTAGCCAACGCGAAGCGTTGGTCAATTAGAAGTGTTTAGTCAACGTGAAGCGTTAGTAAACCAACGCGAAGTAAGTAGTAAACCAACGTGTGAGTAAACCAACGCGTTTGTAAACCAACGCAAAGCGTTTACCAACGCGAAACGTTAGCGAAAGCGAACCGTAAGTCACCCCACGCCAAGCGTTGGTAAATGAGAAGCGTTAGTTATGCAAAGCGAAGCGTTGGTGATTCGCGAAGCGTGATTTCACGCGAATCGTTAATTAATGCGAAGCGCTAACCAACTCGAACCGTAAGCTCGAGCGAGCCGTAAGTGCTCAATGAGAAGCGTTAGTCAATAGAAAGTGTTAGGTCAACGCGAAGCGTTGGTAAACGCAACGCGTTTACCAACGCGGAACGTTAGCTAAAGCAAACCGTAAGTCAGGCAACGCAAAGCGTTGGTTAATGAGAAACGTTAGTTATTTAAAGCGAAACGTTGGTGAAACGCGAATCGTGATTTCACGCGAATCGTTAATTAACGCAAGGCTTTAACCAACGCGAAGCGTTGGTCAATCAGAAGCGTTAGTCAATAGGAAGTGTCAGGTCAACGCGAAGCGTTCGTTAATAGGTATTGCAAGGTCAACGCAAGGTCAACGCTTTGCGTTTACCAACGCGAAACGTAAGCTAAAGCGAACCTTAAGTTAGCCAACGCGAAGCGTTAGTTAATAGGAAGTGGTAGTACAGCGCGAAGCGTTGGAAAACGCAAAGCGTTTACCAACGCGAAACGCGAAGCTAAAGCGAACCGTTAGTCAGCCAACATGAAGCGTTAGTTATCCAAAGCAAAATGATTCACGCAGCGAAATTTCACGCGAAACGTAACCCAACGAAAAGCATGAGCCAACTCGAAACGTAAGTTAACGCGAACCGTATGTCAGCCAACGCAAAGCGTTAGTAAATCAACGCATAGCGTTGGTAATCGCAAAGCATAGGGTAAGCTTAAGCCAACCGTAAGTCAGTCAACGCGAAACATTAGTCAATGCGAAACGTTAGTGCATAGGAAGCGTTAGTCGACGTTAGTCACGCAAAGTGGTGATTTCTCAACTTGAAGCGATGGTTTGTCAGCGTAAGTTATTCAACGCGATCGTTTTTCAACTGCTTTCTAACTGCGTTAGAAAGTCGCGTAAGCAGCGATATATATATATATATATATATATATATATATATATATATATATATATATATATATATTTATATATATTATTATTTATATATATATATATATATATATTTATATAAACGCAAAGCGTTAACCAACGCGAAACGCAAGCTAAAGCTAACCATAAGTCTGCCAACGCCAAGCGTTGGTCAATGAGAAGCGTTAGTTATTCAAAGAGAGTCAGTGATTCAACGCGAAGCTCGATTTCACGCGAATCGTTAACGCTTAAAGTAAGCGTGAAAAGTTAGTCAAATCGTAGCCTTAGCAAGCGTAAGTTATACAACGCGAAGAGTTAGCCGACACGAAGCGTCAGTCGATACGACGCACTAGCTAACGCGAGGAAATTAACGAGGAGCGTAAGCAAGTTAACGCGAAGCGTTAGTAACATTGGTAAACGTAAAGCGATAACATACGCGAAACGTAAGCTAAAGCGAACCGTAAGTCTGCCAATGCGAAGCGTTGTTCAATGAAAAGCGTTAGTTATTTGAAGCGAAGCATCAGTGATTTGCGAAGCGTGATTTCACGCGAATCGTTAACCAACGAAAAGCGTTAACCAACGCGAAATGTAAGCTAAAGTGAACCGTAAATCACCCAACGCGAAGCGTAGGTCAATAGAAAGTGTTAGGTCAACGCGAAATCTACGCAAAGCGTTGCCAAACGCTTTGCGTTTACCAAAGCGAAACGTACGCTAGAGCAAACCACAAGTTAGCTAACGCGAAGCGTTGGTCAATGAGATGCGTAAGTCAATTCGAAGTGTTAAGTCAACGCGAAGCGTTAGTAAAGCAACGCGCTGCGTTGGTAAACGCAAAGCAAAGTAAACGCAAAGTCAGTGGTTATTGAGAAGTGTTAGTTATTCAAAGCGAAGCGTTGGTGATTCGCGAAGCATGATTTTACGCGAATCATTAATTAACGTGAACCGTAAGCTCAAGCGAGCTGTAAGTCAGCCAACGCGAAGCGTTGGTCAATGAGAAGCGTTAGTCAATAGGAAATGTTAGGTCAACGTGTAACGTAGTCTAAAGCGAACCGTAAGTAAGCCAACGCGAAGCCTTGGCCAATGAGGAGCGTTAGTTATGCAAAGCGAAGCGTCAGTAATTCGCGAAGCAGGATTTTAAGCGAATCGTTAACCAACGTGAAACGTAAGCTATAGCGAACCGTAAGTCAGCCAACGCAAAGCGTTGGTCAATGAGAAGTGATAGTTAATCACAGCGAAACGTTCGTGATTCAACACGAAACGTTCGTGATTCAACGTAAGTCAGCCAACGCGAAGCGTTGGTCAATGTGAAGCGTTAGTCAAAAGGAAGTGTTAGGTAAACTGTAAGACAGGCTACGCGAAGCGTTGGTTAGTGAGAAGCTTAGTTATCAAAGCGAAGCGTCGGTAATTCGCGAAGCGTGATTTCACGAGAATCGATAAACAACGCAAATCGTTAACCAACGCGAACCGTAAGCTAAAGCGAACCGTAAGTCAGCCAACGCGAAGCGTTGGCCAATGAGAAGCGTTAGTTATCTAAAGCGAAGCGTCAGTGATTCGCGAAGCGTGATTTCACGCACATTGTTACCCAACGAAATGCATGAACCAACTCGAAACGAAAGTTAACGCGAACCGTATGTCAGCCAACGCAAAGCGTTAGTTATTAAACGCACAGCGTTGGTTAACGCAAAGCGTCAAGGTCAACTCGTTAGGTCAACTTGAAGCGTCAATCAACACGAAGCACTAGTTAACGCGAAGAGAAAGCTAACGCGGAGCGTAAGCAACTCAACGCTAAGCGTTTTTAAGCTCAAAGCGTAGCGTAAGCTTAAACGAACCGTAAGTCAGTAAACGCGAAACGTTGGTCAATGCTGCGTTAGAAAGTCGCGTAAGTAGTGATTTATATATATATATATATATATATATATATATATATATATATATATATATATATATATATATATATATATATATATATATATATATATATATATGTATATATATATACATGATATATTTATATACATTTGTACATGTATATAAGAATATACATGTATACAAATTTTATAGATGATTTTTGATAGGATAAATGGACCTTTGAATAAACTTTTTGCAAAATTTTGACATCTGTGCAAGACCAATTGTTTTTTTGAAAAAGAAAATCACTTAAACCTTGACCATATATGTACACCTGGTTAACAAAACTGAAGTAAACATAAAAACAATATTATTTGATGTATGTTATGTTTGTACATGTGCCCGTCTTCGATTGACTCATTTTCAACTTTATTCAACTTTAAGCACAAATTTTGAAAAAACGGTTGATTTTATGAAAAAAGTTTTCAAACAAAAGTTGATTTTAAAGAGAAGAAGATTGTTTGTTAAAAATTTTTTTTTCTTTCTCCTACGGTTTCAAAGATAAATTTTTCCCTCCTGGCGGGGGAAACACATTCCGATTTTTCCCGTTAACGAACTTGACCTTACTTTTTTGCTCTAGATTACACACAAAAATTTTCAGCTCGTTATCTCTTTTTGTTCTTGAGTTATCGTGTTCACAGACAGATGGACAGACGAATTAGGCCGAATTAGACCATTTTATAAATACCTTTGTGAAGCATTTTTGTCAAGGATTAATATTTTCAAGCGTTACAAAGACGGGACTAAACATAATATACCTTGTATATTTAAATATGCAGGGTATAAAAATAGTATGTACAGTTGTTATGTATACCTACGGGTCCATGGAGACCATGCCTTCATTCGCCTATCAATTGTATATCTCATTTCTTTCAACTTTGAGGACAAATTTTGAGAAAACTGTCGAGTTAATGAAAAAAGTTTTCAAAAAAAAGTTGTTTATTTTAAAGAGAAGATTTTTTGTCAAAAATTTTTTTTATCTCTTACGGTTTCAAAGATGTCTAATTCCCCCCTCTTATTTGCTCTTTGTGCTCCAATTATGAGAAAACTATTGAGTTTATGGAAAAATTTTTGAAACAAAAGTTGATTATTTTATAAAGAAAAAGATTTTTTGTTAACAAATTTTTTTTCTATCTCTTACGGTTTCAAAGACGGATATTTCCCCACCCCCTGCCTCCCAGTGGGGAGAAACATGTTCCGATTTTGCCCATTAACGAACTTGACCTTACATTTTTGCTCTAGAATACACAAAAAAAATTTCAGCTCATTATCTCTTTTCGTTCTTGAGTTATCGGGTTCACAGACGGACAGACGGACATGCCAAAATGGCCGATTTAGGCAATTTTATGAATACATTTGTGAAGCATTTTTGTCAAGGATTAATATTTTCAAGCGTTACAAAGTCGAGACTAAACTTAATATACCTTGTATATTTACAAATATACTGGGTATAAAAACTTAATATACCTTGTATATTTACAAATATACTGGGTATAAAAAACAATACTATTTGATGTATGTTATGTTTGATCATGTGAGGACAAATTTTGAGAAAACTATTGAGTTTATGAAAAAAATTTTCAAACAAAAGTTGTTTATTTTAAAGAGAAAAAAATTTTTTGTCAACAAAATTTTTTTCTACCTCTTACGGTTTCAAGGGTATATTTTTTCCCCCCTGGCGGGCGGAAACAATTACCGATTTTGACCTTACTTTTTTGGTCTAGAACACACACAAAAATTTTCAGCTCGTTATCTCTTTTCGTTTTTGAATTATCGACTTCACAGACAGACAGACGGACGGACGGACATGTGAAAATGGCCGAATTAGGCCATTTTATGAATATCTTTGTAAAGCATTTTTGTCAAGGATTAATATTTTCAAGCATTACAAAGTCGGGACTAAACTTAATATTCCTTGTATATTACTAATATACTGGGTACGAAAATAGTATGTACGGTTGTTATGTATACCTACGGGTCCATGGAGACCATGCCTTCATTCGCCTATCAATTGTATTTCTCATTTTTTTCAACTTTGAGGACAAACTTTGAGAATACTATTGAGTTTATGAAAAAAATTTTCAATCAAAAGTTTTTTATTTTAAAGAGAAGAAGGTTTTATGCCCACAAATTTTTTTTCTATCTCTGACGGTTTCAAAGATGTGTAATTCCCCCCTCTTATTTGCTCTTTGTGCACAAATTATGAGAAAACTATTGAGTTTATGAAAAAATTTTTTTAACAAAAGTTCATTATTTTATAAAGAAAAATATTTTTTGTAAACAAATTTTTTTTCTATCTCTTACGGTTTCAAAGACGGATATTTCCCCCCTCCTAGTGGGGGGGAAATTCCGATTTAGCCCATTAACGAACTTGACCTTACTTTTTTGCTCTAGAATACACAAAAAAATTTCAGCTCGTTATCTCTTTTCGTTCTTGAGTTATCGGGTTCACAGACGGACAGACGGACAGACGGACAGACGGACATGCCAAAATGGCCGATTTAGACAATTTTATGAATACATTTGTGAAGCGTTTTTGTCAAGGATTAATATTTTCAAGCGTTACAAAGTCGGGAATAAACTTAATATACCTTGTATATTTACAAATATACTGGGTATAACAATACTATTAGATGTATATTATGTTTGTACATGTGCCCGTCTTCGATCGACTCATTTTCATCTTTAAACACAAATTATGAAAGAACGGTTGACTTTATGAAAAAAGTGTTCATACAAAAGTTGTTTATTTTAAAGAGAAGAAGAATTTTTGTAAAAGATTTTTTTTCTATCTCCTACGGTTTCAAAGACAAAGATATAATTTTTTCCCCCTGGCGAGGGGAAACACGTTCCGATTTTGCCCATTAACGAACATTACCTTACTTTTTTGGTCTAGAACACACCAAAAATTTTCAGCACGTTATCTCTTTTCGTTATTGAGTTATCGGCTTCACAGACGGACAGACGGACAGACATGTGAAAATGGCCGAATTAGGCCATTTTATGAATATCTTTGTAATGCATTTTTGTCAAGGATTAATATTTTCAAGCGTTACAAAGTCGGGACTAAACTTAATATACCTTGTATATTTACAAATATACTAGGTATAATACATGAAAATACAGATTTTTTATACATTCCTGTCTGAATATTTGGACTGTACATTGTACAGATTAAATTACCGTGACAATTGAACTCACAATCACTCACTTGCACTGCCTTCTGGTGATGTTGTATGTACAGGGAGTTTGATTAATTTAGTGATGGGACGTTTATATTCTGCATTTGCAGTACGGTCTGTAACGACCCGAACTTGATCATCTGCTCCAGTATGCAGTTGTATAATTTTTTCAGTTTTCCATACCTTTGGAGGAAAATTGTCGTCTTTTAGTCAAACAATATCCCCAATAGCAATATTTCGTTGTTTGATTTGCCATTTATAACACTGTTGTAAACTAGATACTCTTTTGACCAACGATTCCAATAATGTAAGACTAATTTTTGAAGTAATTCCCATCTTGATAGCCTATTGTCCGGTGTTTCAATAATACTTGTATCAGGTATTGCTGATGAGGGTTCCCCTATAAAAAAATGACCGGGAGTCAACAGATGTGGGATTACATTAATTATGTGTTATGGGCCTTGAATTTCAACACTCTTCAATCTGAGTTAATACCGTGTATATTTCCTCGAAAGTTAATTGAATTCCACCGAAAATTCTGCGTCAATGAGTTTTTACTGATTTCACCCCGGCATGCCGGAAACCACCTTGATGAGGAGCAGAAGGAGGTTGAAATGCCATTGAATACCTTGAACTGTTAATGAGTTTGAAATTTGATCAACATTTGAAGGATTATTTAATTTTATGAAGTTTATTTAAGGCGTTTGCTGCGCCTGTAAAGTTAGTGCTATTATCACTGTATAAATTTGCTCATTTTCCGCGCTTGCTTATAAACTTAAAAAGGCTTCAGTACTAATAATGGACACCAATTCAAGATGTATAGCACGAGTAGCCATGCAAACAAATACATTTACACTGTACATTTTTTCAATGTCTGCTGAAAAAGTGAATATATGTATTCGAAAACGTAATAAAATTGAGAATAAGGATTCTTGAAAAATAGGTCCTGTCATTAAAATATCCTTTAATGATTGTCCTAAGGTGGTAACGGCTGAACCGTCAAATACGACACGTAACTTTGTTGTCTTTGAATATTACGTGATGTGGTCTGAAATATCCTGAATTGATTTCAACATTTTTATTATTGAGATCAAGCATTAATTCCATAAGTTTTAGAGATTCATATTCGTTCATGAATTTTGTATACTGAGTTTTGTATACAAGTCTTAATTTTTTGATAGTGGAGTTCTATAGCGTAAAACCTTTTACAAGCCATTTTAAAGGATTCATCAAAAGGAGAAGGCTCCTTTTTAAAGGCATATTTACTACGTACCGACCGTCTTTACTTCTACTGACTGTAGTTTTGAATATATTTTTACATTTTATATTTTCTTTAGATATGAAATTTGATTGTAGGGGTTGTTCTAGCTCCCAAAATCGAGTTAATTGTGCATTATTGTCTGTATGATCATCAATTGCTAAAAATGAACAATTGACAAATTTATTTTTGTTGTGATGGGTAGTGCCTTGTTAATATCTTTCTGTCCCAATTAGAAGGTTAACATCTGAAGGTGATGCAACTGCTAATGGGATATTTTTGGGAATATCAATAGAATTTTTGTTTATAAAGTTATTGGGTACTTTTCCTGTAATATAATTTATTACTAAATAATTTAAGTTAGTTATGAATGAGCAATTTTCGTTTGCTAACGTAGTTGTAACTGAATTGTAAATATCAGTTGTGCTACTGTTTAAGGCGCAAACTGTTTATTTTAACAAGTTTATTTTACATTGTTGGTATTTTTAACCTTTGCATGAAGGATTTGGTAATAAAATTAGACTGACTACCTTGGTCTAATAAACCTGTACAAGGATGTCAATGACCTTGAACATCCTGTACTTTGCCTTGAAGTGTAGGCAAAAGTACTTCGGTTGTATTAAAATTACAATCGTTTGATTCCAGGCTACTACAATATGTGGAATGCATTGTGGAATTATTATTGCTTGAACTAGATGAATTTTGAACACTGAAATGCACTCACTTATACTGTCACCTGTATTTTGAGTACAGAATGTGCCATTTTGGTGTGCATAAGCGTATTGAACATTTGATTGCATTGCTTGCAATTTGAATATTTGCACTCACTTATGCTGTCACCTGTATGTAAGCAATTATTACATGCTTTTAATAACTTTGTGTATTCGAAGCGTTTGCCTATGCCACTGCACAGAAATACCTTGCGACGGTTTAAAGGGTGACTTGAAGTTTGGCAAACTTTACACAATTTTTGTTTGAAATTTGTGACACGTGACTATTGCGTGTGACATTTTTATTTATTAAATTGGTGACTAGTGGCAATATTTTGAATGTTTTGAATATTGTGAAGGTGGCAACGATCTTCATCAAATTTTAAAAATTCGTTTATGGATGGATTATTATGATTTGAAATACTATTACTATTTGATTGTTGTCCAATATTACCATCGTTTTCTGAGGCATTATATTTAAGCTCATCTATGAATTCTCACTCAGATTGAATAGTTTCGTAGTTTGAATATAATTTGTTTAATTTAGGACGTCTAACGATTAAATTATTTATATTACGATCCTCGTTATTTTGAAATATTTTAATAAATGTTTGAATTTTAGTTAATTGCGCTTTTAATAAGCCGCGCTTTTGTATTATTCATTTTTCTTCGTCACCCATTTTTATTGAAATAAATTTAATAAATGAAATATTTATTTGTATAAGTGAAAGGAAAAAAGGAAAAACAGCGATACAGACATATAAATATATTATAACATTTATATAAATATATTATTACATTGATGTTATATATATATATAACATAAATGTAAGAAAGGGCCGAGTTATCGGGAAAATCCTAAATGTAATAGTTCCTTCTTAAAAAATGATGATATGAGAGTTAGGACCAAGCTATTTACAAAGTAAATAGCTGTACGCTTCATATAATAATAGTTGCTTCTTAAAAATGAGATGATATGGGAGAAAGGACCGAGCTATTTACAAAGTAAATAGCTCGGTAAACTATTAACTAAAACAATTAATGAGGGGTAAATTGATTAAATGTAAGAAAAAATTTGGTTTAAATTTATTTCGTAAGTTTTCCCTTAGTATGTTTTTAAAATTTTATAACGCGGAAAGTTTTAAAATATTTGTTAAAGCTATTTACTTTGTAAATACCTCGGTCCTTTCTCCCATATCATCACTTTTTAAGAAGCAACTATTATTATATGAAGTCTAGAGCTATTTACTTTGTTAATAGCTCTGTCCTTACTCTCATATGATCACTTTTTAAGAAGGAACTACTACATTAAGGATTTTCCCGAAAACTCGACCCTTTCTTACATGTATGGATTTTCCCGAAAGCTTCGCACAAAACGCGTGACGTTTTGTTACGCTTTGCGTAATAAAAAAGCATATGCTTTTTTATATTTCTTAATAATGATCGATTGAAATTTGAAGAATTTGACTTCGGTACGGAACCAACAGCTCTATTTCCTTTCAGGATTTTCGCTAAAAGGTATAGTTGCATCATTTATTGATGTATGTAGGTGTATAATTTATCAGTGCATAGTAACAGATGTTCGTTGCTTTGGTAATGTGTGTTATACGTTGTCTGCCAGGAGTGGGGATGTAGACATTTTGGCTGCATCCCCAAGGAGTAATGTAGACATCAGTCCTTGACAAGAGGGCGTTACAAAATTTTTGCGGGCGAAGCCGCGACGGGTAATGCTAGTTATAAATAAATAAATGAATATATACGTGTAGCAGTGTTCCAAGACAACCAGTATCCTTGACGAGAGATAATATTATGTTACTTGGTTATAAGGGCTTTATAAATTTTTTGCGCGCGAAGCTGCAACGGGTAATGCTAGTAATAAATAATAATTGATCAATGCAAAATATAATAAAAAGTTAAAATGATAATATAAATTAATATTTACAAAATTACAAAAAAGGCAATTTCACACAATGTTCACCCATTCAAGTACTGACTTTATCCAGTGTTGCTTAACTTCAAACACTAGACGAAAACTGTTGTAGTCAACAAGCTATGGCTATTACCATCGGTTAAAGAAATATATAGGGATCATATAGTTCATTATGTTTTCTACATGGTTCTTTACTTTGATATGGTCTAATACCAATCAATATTCAAATAGCTAGTGTCATCCAATCAGAAAGGACTCTCTAAAAATATCAACGAATAAGATGAATATATGCGTTCTAATGCTAATTAGATTAAAACGAAAATTGTAAAAATGTTCTTTTTTCCCAAACAAATTTCCAGTTTTCGAAATTTTCCCGTCAGTTTGAGTACTAGATCTACCAGTATGCCAAATATCAACTTTACAGGATATCTGGAAGTAGCGTAGAATTATGATATACTATACACGGTTTTTTAAGGCGTAACCGCGAATTTTGCGTTTTTGAAGTGAAATAACTTTTTAACGGTTCGTTAACGATCATTGAACAAACTGGTTTCTAATAATTCCATAAAGTATCGATAATTCGAAATTTCATCACTGTATCTCTTTTCATTCAGAAGATATTTCTGGGTCAAATCAACTTATAATATTTCCTTAAGTAATAGCACTGTAGTGAGAAGTCCAAATGTATCCATAAACTCGGCCTTGCACACTTCCGTGCTCTAGATATATACATATGTTTATATATATATATTTTTGAACAAATGATACTTGCCGACGATGGTTTCCATTAAAATATTGTTTCCATAATCCGGCTGGAAGGACCAAAATGTAAGATGTAAAATGTGACGGTTAGTGGACTCTTTATTTTATAAATGATAAACACCATAACGTTTCTTCGATATCTTCTTCTGGTTTATTTTAACTTTTTTATATTTATTAACAAACACATTACAACAAATATGGTTGAGTTATACCATGTTATGCAATCAAATACTTTTAATAGTTGAATGAGTACAACCTGTGCTAAGCAACGGTAAGCAACGGTGGTATACATGTGACGATTTGTAAATGATCAAAAACAATATTGTTTCATAAAGCGACACAAACGAATTATCATAATTGATTGATTGATTTATATATTGGGGTCAAAAAACTACTGCACTCCGACCTCATAGTCCGTTGTGCGCCCCCTTCTACTTCACTCTGACGAGATTCGCATCTCCCATAGGATTGGCAATAGCCAGAAGCTTGCTTTTCAGGTCTTCTGAAGGTTCATATATTCGAGGTGAGATGCTCCAAATATCCTGTATCTGTTGTAACCTAGAGGTTCGCAGTCAAAGATAATTTGGCTCGATGTGTCTTCCTCCTTGCCACACAATCTGCACGCAATGGACCCGTTGTGGAGTCCCATTGAGTGTAGATGGTTCCGCAGATGATAATGTCCGGTAATGAATCCGGTCATCCTCCGCAGTTGCATCTTGCTCAGCGTCAGTGCATCGAGAGATAACCTCTTTGCTGCACTCTGAAGCAGTACCAAACTCTTGCCGTGATACTTATTCTCAGTGATCACAGTGTTTAGCATTTGACCACTCGTTAATCACCTGTTTACATGCAGTCCTTGGAATTCCAAAAATAGGCTCTAGGTCTATGAAGGGCATTCCAACTCCTTTCTTTGCTAAGGTATCTGTTTCCTTCAAAACAACTGTGACCCGACACCCAGATCAATTGTTTCGTTTTGCCAGTTTCAGAAGTTCCTCCAGACAATCCTTGACTACCCTTGAGGTGACCTCAGTTCCAGAAGAGCCTTTTAAAGCAGCTTGACTGTTCGACAGAATACATACGTTCTGGTTTATGTAGCCACTACGTAGGATCTCATGGACGCAAGCCAGTACGGCGTAGACTTCTGCTTGGAAGACCGTGGCATATTTCCCCAAGTAGAGGCTTATGTGTGCATGAGATCTCTCACCGTAGATTTCCGTCCCGGTCCCTTCTTCAGTTTTGGATCCGTCTGTATACCAGAAGATTTTTTTCTTGAGATAGAATGGTTCTCCTTCCGACCATAGGGCCCTAACACAGACCACAGTGAAAGGTTTTGAGAAGGAGATGTCTTCGGAAGTATATATATGCCCATGTCAAAGACGGGGTCTGAGAAAATTGATGTTCCCACGATCCTTGCTTGTCCAACCTGATTTATATTGATCCAGTTATTATTGGAAGACAGTCTATTGGCGCTAGATCTCGCTTTAGCTATTATTACAATATCTAGTGGAAGCAGCCCCAGTATGACATCCATGGCAGCTGTAGGTGTGCTACTCATAGATCCAGTGATGTACAACAGGCCAGTCTTTGGATACTGGACAGCTTTTTGAATGCTGTTATCTGGTTAACTTTTGGCCACTACACTATAGCAGCATAGGTTATAATGGGCCTAACTACTGTTGTGTAAAGCCAGTGGATCAATTTAAGTTTTAGACCCCACACTTTTCAACATGCTCTATTGTAAAACATGAGAGTTCCATGTTAGTTTAAAGTCCAACGTTACTCCTAAGAACTTGGGTGCCCTTGTGATCTGTAGTCTTTCAGCGAAGAGGATGGGTTGTTTTATGTTATCCACCTACCTTTTGCGTGTGAACGGAATTAGTTCGGCCATACCAGGGTTTATTTTCAATCCCTGATTGAAACACCATTCCTGTGCGAATCTTAGAGCGTTTTGCATAAGCTCCAAGATTGTGCCTTCACAGGGTCGCTAGATTGCAATTACAATGTCGTCCGCGTATCCCTGTTTGTAGTATCCCTTTTGGTTGAGGTTTGTCAGTAAGCTGTTCACTGTCAGGCTCCACAAGAGGGGGGATAAGACACCACCCTGCGGACATCCCTTCTTTGTAGCAATCTTCAAGAAGGGAAGTTCGTATTCTTCTTCCTATCAGCATAGAGTTTATTCACCTGCAAAAGGTGTCTTCTACTCCGTGCCGACTTGCAGAATCAACCATGGAATTGTAAGAGGCATTGTCAAATGCCCCCTCTTTGTCAAGAAAAACGCATAAGAGGTTTGTTTGCTTATGAATCCCTTCTCAGTCCTGTATATTAGGTTGTGGAGGGAGTATTCACTCTTAATGACTTCCATACTGTTGCCCTAAATATATGACCAAGCAGAGTTAAAAGATGCTCTGCTGCTTTTTGTAAAGGCACTGGGTATATCCCATCTGGTCCCAGTGCTTTGTAGGGGTCGAATGAGTTTTATGCCTTTCGATCTATGAGCTGTTAATGGCATTCGCCGCTCTTCTCCAGTCCTCGCCAGTCGGTGGGAGGCCCTGGTTAAGCTGCTCTTGAGAAGGATTTTCACCGTCCACTGCCACCGAATCCGGAAAATTAATTTGAATCAGTGTCTCGAGTGTATCCTTCGCGGATAGTATTCTCACCATCGGGTTTACAAACTGACCCGATGGTATCAGCGGGTTTCGTCGCCAGGACATGATGGAGACTTGCTCCCTCAGATGTGTTTTCAACATCATGACAGAGCTTCCTGCATGACTCCATTGTGGCTTTCTTCAGAGACCTTTTGTATTCGGTAAGGGCTTCATGGTAGTTATCCCAGTTCCCCATCCTGCTTGCTCTGTTAAACAGCAGGCAAACCTTTCGCCTCGGACTTCCTAGGCTCTCATTCCACCAACAAGTTCAACAGAAGTAATACTGTCTAAATAAATAAAAAATTAGAATAATATGAAAAAGTTGGCTATCACGTCACAATCGTCTTTGGTGTAGCGGAAGCATACTGGGCTAGTTATCCAGAGGCCCGAGGTTTGATTCCTGGTTGACGAGTTAATTTTTTCATATCAGTATTTAATTTAATTAAAAATTCAATGACAATGAAACTTGTCGGAGTATACGCTAAAGTCTTCTACAGTTTGTCATACATAACCGAAAGGAATTTGGACAAACATCGTTATGTTGACGCGAAAGTATACACAAATAAACAAATATTAAATAAATCACTTCAACAGAAGTAATACTGTCTAAATTGACTTGCTGATGTCTTTTGAGACCTCCGGGCAGTTTTCTTGGAAAGAGTTAATTATTGCATGCTGAAGCTCAGTTGCATTAAGCTCAATGTCCAATACTGTTTTAACTTTTTTCGGGATTGTGGCAAATTTGAACTTTAATGTCGAATTATATTCGTCCAAATTTGTTCTTCTGGGATTCCGGCGCTACACAGTTAAGGAGGATATTAATCTATCTTCTTCAGAGATACTATATAGTATTCCTCTTCGATTACCATATAATTTATTTTCGGAAAAGATTGATATACATCATTTTGTTCAATAATCCACTCGAGAGTTAAAGGACTGATTGTTCAACGTTAAATTTTTGTTTACTTAACGGTTCATGAACAAAAATGTATATTTACCAAAATATTTGATTTTTTTCAAAAAAGGTTTTAATACGGGAGGATCATGTCAAAAATCCACTATCTTGTAGTTATAGAGGTCCATACTCTGTAATACAGAGATTTTCAAAATTTTGTCTCTGTTGACTTCAACAACAAACGTATCCTGTATCCATTGATAGGCTAAAACTTACGTACCTTACTCAATGTTAAATTTTATTACGTTTCTATTTTTTGTTCATATTTGTAAAAAATAAAATAATATATGTTTCTATTTGATTTTCATGGGCTCGTTAAAATTATGTTGATCACCAAATTAAAAAAGTTTTTTTCCTCAGAACAAAGTTGTTTTGCAAGGTTTTTCTCTAATCTTTGTTAAGTACTAAGGGGAGGTAGAAATAGTAGGAGTGTACTGGCTACTAAATCTCAATTTACTTTCATATTTAAATACCTTTGCGAACACACTATATATTCGTTTTGTTACTTCAGAAACTATCAACAAGCTATTGATTGAATATTTTTCAGGCAAAATAAACGTTTCCTTCTAATCCCACAAATTGTATATTCATGTAATGATTTTGAGAGTAGGTTTTAGGATTAATAGAAACCTTCTTTTCTACACGACATCATCAATATAACGATACCGAAATTTGCTGTATTTAGTGACTTTACGCTGTTTCTGAATACTTTTTCTACAAGATTTGTCTTGTATATTTCTACCATCAAGAGACTCAGTGGGGAACTATTGCCAATCCTGTTATTTGTTTGTAAATCTTGTTAAATCTAAAATAATATTGTTATAAAACTGTTCTTAATAAAATACCATATCCATAACTATATTTGTATATTGTTCTTCAAAAAATAGTTTTGATTTAAAGAATGAACTCGTTAGAAGAAATGTTGCTATACATATTGGAAACATCTAATAAAGCTAGTTTATATCCGTTTTTGATGTCGAAGTTTTTGTAGTTTGATAATTAATTCTGTGAAATTTTTGATGTTTGAAGTGTTCGTTAATTTCGTCCATACTTTAAGATTTGATTAAAATACGCAAAGGTTTTGCACCTTAAAAATCTGTAGTATCTTCTATTAGAAGCCTTGCTTATTAAATAGCCAAGTTTCTTAACACCTCTTTAATAAATGAACTGAAATTCACGATTTTCACAACACTTCAAACATCATGGATTTAATTACCAAACTAAAAATCTCCGATTAAAAAAATGAATATAAAACTAGCTTCATTAGATGATTCCAATATGTTCAGCAAACATTTCTTCTAAAAATCTTCCATAAAATTTCTTCTATAAAAAATCATTTATATATTCTTGATAATTCAGTATTTAATAGTAATATTATTATTGACAAAACTATTCGTCAACGAGTAATTTTTATCTTATAAGTTTTCTCTAAAAATAGAGCAACAATAATTATATTATATTTAAATGTAACCAACAATTTAATTTTTAATATAATAAACCAATTTTTCCATTTTTTCTAGAATTCTATGTGATACATTCTATTATTCTGTTAAAATACAGTAATCGCCGTATTCATGACGATTTCATGCTCTGACAGTGAAATACTTTAAGTTTGTTCATAGAACATAAGCATATTTCATTTCAGGTTTAAGCCTGAATTAAATTCAAATGAAATTGTTCAGCATTGAACAACATAATTTATTATATAATTTGTTTACTAGCTTTTAGTATACAGTTCGTAAAATTTAGTATCACTGATCCGGATTCATTTTCCGGATTCGGTGGCAGTGGACGGTGAAAATCCTTCTCAAGAGCAGTTTAACCAGGGTATCCCACCGACAGGTGAACACTGGAGAAGAGCTGCGATTGCCATTAACCGCTTAAAGATCGAATGGGCAATAAACTCATTCGACCCCTACAAAGAACCGGGACCAGATGGGATACACCCAGTGCTTTCAAAAAAAGGAGCATAGCATCTTTTAACTTTGCTTGATCATATATGCAGAGCAAGCCTGGCTACGGGTTATATCCCAACAGTATGGAGGCCAGTTAGAGTGACTTTCTTGCCAAAACCGGGGAGGCTAAACCACTCCACAGGAAAGGACTTTAGACCAATTAGTCGGTCATCGTTTCTACTGAAAACAATGGAACGACTAATAGGATTTATTGGCTCAGGGGGATGTCAATGAAATCCGCATCATGCCAACCAACTCGCGTATCAGGTGGGAAAATCCTGTGAATCACAACCTAATATACAGGATTGAGGAGCGATTCGCAAGGAAACATACCACCTTGTGCGTTTTTCTTGACATAGAGGGGGCAAGTGACAATGCAATAAGAGCAAATATGCTCTAGAGCTTTGCAAGAGACCATGTGGAAAAGTCTAGGGTCTAAAACCCAAAATGATCCACTGGCTTTACATTACAGTAGTCATTATAACCTATGCTGCTCTAGTGTGGTCAGATCCATTACAGTCCAGGTTTTTAAATTGTCCATCCAGTCAGTTCTTCGCCTGCCGACTGCTCTTTTTGCATCTATTCTGCCCATCAGTGCTGTCTTTAAAATGTCGTACTTTCCCGACCGCATGAATTGACCAAAATAGCTCAATTGCCTCTTTTTTATAATTTTGGTAAGTTCAGACAATTTTCCAATAATTTTAAGTACACGACTATTAGAGGTATAGGTGTTCCACGAGATTCTAAACATGCGACGGTAGCACCACATTTCGAAGGCGTCGATAGTTTTTATAATAGGAGCCGTTAACGTCCAAGTTTCGCATGCATACAGAAAAACTGACCAAACACAACACTTAAGAAACCGCACACGTAAACCTTTTTTTAATTTCGAGTTTGTTAGGATTTTATTTAGTTTAAGGAATGCACTCTTAGCCTGTCCTATTCTGGCTTTAATTTCCGCTGTATGGCCGCCATTATGATGAAATATCTTCCCCAAATTCCTAAACTCCTCGACTTGTTTTAACGCATGCTCGTTTAATTTGATTTTTAATTCATCACTAACTTTTTTTCGAGAAAAGGTCATTACGTTGGTTTTTTTAAAGTTTATATTAAGATTCCACTTTTTGCTGCTTTTAACCACTCTGTTCACTAAGATCTGTAGATCTGACGGGCTTTCAGTCAATAGGACTGTATCATCGGCATTACGTATATTGTTTAGTACTTGACCGTGTATTTTCACTCCAACGTCACATTCAATTAATGCGTCCCCCATTATCACTTCGCTGTATATGTTGTATAAAAGTGGAGATAGTATGCAACCTTGTCTTACACCTTTATTTATATTTAACCAATTTGATTTTCCTCCGGTTGTTACCACTGCAGCCTTTTGTCTTTCGTATAATTGAGCAATTATAGTTTTTATATTCGAATCAATTTCACTAGCGTTTAGAATTTCAAAAAGCTGATTGTGGTTTAGGCTATCAAATGCTTTCTCATAATCAACAAAAATTGCTTTATTGCATTCCAACATTCTCTACACAAGTGTTCCCAGGATAAAAACAGCTTCGCGCGTTCCCATGCCTTTCCTAAAACCAAACTGTAGGTCGCTAATTTTTGTTGTTAAAGGTTCTTGGAATCTATTCAAAATTATTTTTAGAAAAATTTTTGCTATATGGTTTATCAGACTTATAATACGATACTCTTCACATTTTCTTCACACTCTTCATATGATACTCTTCACATTTTTGTGGATTATTTTTCTTTGGAATTGGAACAAATAAGGAGTTAGTAAAGTCCTGTGGTAGATCTCCAGTGCTATATATTTTATTAAAAAGTGTAAGAATACAAGATAGATTTTCTTTGTTAAGCGCTTTGTAAACCTCAGCAGGTATTTTGTCATCCCCCAGAGCTTTTCCGTTCCCCATCGTTCCAATAGCCTCTAATAATTCCTCTGCCAAGATTGGATATAGTTCCTCATGCTCTGTCGCTTTGATCCGTTGTGATGGCCTTTCACCAGCTTCTGTGTTTCCATACAATAGTTCGATATATTGTTCCCACACCTTTTTCTCTTGCTCTTTTCCGTGTACAATTTGGTTGTTTTTATCACGTATGCATCCCAAGTTTGTCTTTTTCTTGTAGATTCCGCAGTACTTTCTAATTTCTTGATAGAGTCTTTGATCATTGTGGGTCGCTGCCATCTCTTCTATCTTTTCACACCGCTCAGTCATCCAGGTTTCTTTTGCCATTCTTATTTTTTTTTCGATTTGTTTATGTAATGCTTTATATTTCGTCTCATTTGTTTCTTTGTATTTTTTTCTATCTTCCATCATCTTCATAATTTCTTCGGTCATCCAATCTTGTTTTTGCACATTTGTTTTTGTAACCAAGGTTGCGTCTACTGATGGTTTTAAACGGTCTTTGATATTTAACCACATCTCTTCGGTTGGTTGTTCATTAAGTACTTTAAAATTTTCTTTGTTAAACTCCTTATTAAAAATTTCGTTCTTTTCTTTTATTTTCAGTTCTTCTATCGGTAGCTTGGACTGCATTTTTAATTTAGAAATGTTTTTAAATTTTATTTTCATAGTGGCCACCAAAAGATTATGATCAGAATTTACATCCGCGCCTGGATATGTTTTGCAATTTACAATGTTATTTCTAAAACGATTGTTTATTAATATGAAATCGATTTGGTTTCGAACTACATGTGGTTCTGAGTCCGCTGGCGATTTCCATGTGTATAACCTTCGTTCAGGGTGTTGGAACCACGTATTTGTAACAACTTAATTGTGTTCTCGGCAAAAATTTATAAGTATGTCTCCTCTATTATTACGTTTTCCAAGTCCAAACTCTCCCACTGTATTTTGATCACTACCTTTTCCTATTTTTGCGTTGAAGTCTCCTAATATTATTAGTCTTTCTTGACCTCCGACCATTTTAATTGTATTATTAAATTTTTCATAAAATTCCTCGCATTCTTCGTCAATATGTGTGGTTGTGGGTGCGTAGACCTGGATAAAAGCCGTTTTAATGACATTAGTTTGCAATTTCATAATTATAATTCTTTCTGTTACTGGGATGCAAAAATCCACCTTGTGTTCTATTTCCTCTCTGATAGCAATACCAACACCGTTCTCGTGCGAAGAACAACCTGAGTAATACACACTATATCCATTTTTTTTAGTTATCTTCCCGCTCCCTGTCCATCTAACCTCGCTAATACCTGCTATATCAATTTGATATTCTCTTAGCTCTTGGATTAAATTTTCTAATTTTCCGCTTTTATATAGACTTCTTACATTCCAAGAGGCTATCTTTACCCAATCTTCTACTTTTCTTTTACTAGTACAGTTCGTTTGTTCATGTAAATACTCATTAACCGTTTTCATTGCAGTGATCGTCCTGGGCAGTGTACAATGGTGGGTTGCCATTACCTTCCACCGGATATCGTCTCTGTGCTTCTGTTTTATTGACTGAATTTCTTCGTGTTGGATGAATGGCTGGTCCCAAAAAAAGTTGTTATTTTATCCTGCACCTGTCGGTCTCTTATTCCGCTTTCTTGAATTTTATGCACTCCTCTTACATCCTGCTTTTCTCTTCTTCCTTGTCCTTCTTCATTTTTTTCTTCGCTTCTTTGCCTTTTACTTTTTGTAGTATCTTGCATGGGCTTAGCTTCCTCTCTTAATAATGCTAGTTCATTTATTGTGTAAAATTTCCCGTTGCACAAAATTTTGTTTCCTCTCATGCTAGCATGCTTTCCGGCTTCTTTAAGCTGCATCAAGGCATCTCCTAGTTGTTTCCTCTCTTCTCTTAGTTCCTTGGGATGATCTTCTTTAACAACAATAATTGAATTTCTGAGCATCCACTTTTTGAATAAAATTTCCTTTTTTAACCAGATTACAGCATGCAAAAAGCTGTCCAGGATTCAAACACGGGCCTGCTTGTGCATCATTGGATCCATAAGCACTACATCTACAGCTGCCATGGAAGTCATACTAGGGCTGCTTACGCTAAGCATTGTAATAATAGCCAAAGCGAGATCCAGCGCGTACGGAATGTCTTGCAATAATAACTGGATTAATAAAAATCAGGTTGGACATGCAAGTATCGTGGGAACATCAATTATCTTAGACCCCGTCGTTGAAATGTGCACAGATATACTTCCCAAGACATACTCCTTCTCAAAATCTTTCACTGTAGTATATGAATGGGACATGTGGTCGGAAGGAGAACCACCCTACCTCAAGAAAGGAATCGTCTGGTAGACAGACGGATCCAAAACTGAAAACGGGACCGGGGCGGGAATCTATGGTGAAAGACCTAATGCAAACAAAAGCCTCAACTTGGGGAAATATTCCACGGTCTTCCATGGAGAAGTCTACGCCATACTGGCTAGCGTTCGTGAGAACCTACGTAGAGGCTCCATTAACCACAACGTATCTATTCTTTCGAACAGTCAAGCTGCTTTAAAAGCCTGATTCCCAGAGAAGACAAAAAACCTTTGCACATATACGATTGAAATTGTTTACCTAGATCAGTACCGATATATATATATATATCAATATATATATATATATATATATATATATATATATATATATATATATATATATATATATATATATATATTTATATAAACTTTAGCGATAATGATTTTTAACATCGATGGACACATGAAGAAATTTTTACGAAATTCCAACGTTGGTACAAAAACAATAGCTTATTTCCTTTGGAGGAAATTCGCTAAAAAGTAAGAACTAACTTGAGTTCAATATTTATCGAAAACCTATCTCTACATTCAATGAGCCAAAAATATTTTCATTGCAGTCAATGGTTAACGGATCTATAACAATTCCACTATCAGAACACAACCGCTCTGAAGAAATCAATACTATAAAATCCATCGCAATAAACAATGGTTACGACAAAACACTAATAGATAAAATAACCAAGTCCCAAAAACAACAAAAGGCTACAACATATATTCGGAGGTAACTAAAGAATTTGAATAATTTATGACTATAAGCTATTTTTTTGAATCGTCCCATAAAATAGGCAACATACTGAGGAATCAAAGAATTAACGTAGCCTTTATACTTTAAACTTAATGGTCAACAATAAGGATAAAATCGAGAAATTCTTCTAATCGGGAGTATACACACTGTAATATGGGGGCTGTTCTGGAGTTTATGTAGTACAGGCATAGATTAAGTTCAACAAGACGGACTCGACATATGCTAACTCTTGGCAATGAAACATACACCAAACAAAAATATGTCCATTAAGCCAGCAGAGCAACCTGAGCAGAAAACAATGATAATAGTCTCATAATTAAACGCTAATTAAATGCCGTAATTAAAAATTAAATGCTCTTTGTTGTGGTGCGTTACCGCATGCTCTGCTACCTTAATGTTAAGCTAGCAGAGCAAGATTTTAAAAATCAAGTAATTATATTGCTTAACTAGCAGAGCAATGTTTAAAAAGTCAATTAATTATATTGTTTTTAATATCAAATTGTTAAGCTAATTAAACGCTAATTAAATCACCTAATTAAAAATTCGCTGCCCTTTGTTGTATCGAGTAACCGCATGCTCTGCTAGCTTAATGTTAAGCTAGCAGAGCAACATTTTAAAAATCAAGTAATTATATTGTTTTTGATCTCAAATTATTAAGCTATTTAAATGCTAATTAAATGCTCTAAAAAAAGTTTTATGCTCTTTGTTGTACTGTGTAACCGCATGCTCTGCAAGCTTAACCAGCAGAGCAATGTTTAAAAAATCAATTAATTATAATGTATTTAATATCAAATTATTAAGCTAATTAAATGCTTATTAAATGCCCTAATTAAAAATTCACTGCTTTTTGTTGTATCGCGTAATCGCATGCTTTGCTAACTTAATGTGAAGCTAGCAGAGCAACTTTTTAAAAATCAAGTAATTACATTGTTTTTGATCTCAAATTATTAAGCTATTTAAATGCTAATTAAATGCTCTAAAAAAATTTAATGCTCTTTGTTGTACTATGTAACCGCATGCTCTGCTAACTTAACCAGCAGAGCCATTTTTTAAAAATCAATTGGTTTTTGTGTACTTAATATCAAATTGGAGAATATTTTTTTTTACTACGCCACTGTTTAAAATTTAGTATTGATATTTTTTCATATTTTTATTATTCAAAAAAAATAATTTATATAATTATTGGTTTATGCTAGTTGAGAATTTGCATAGTTTCAACAGGCATTTGCTTAGATCAGAAATGACTTGCGTATATACAAGCTTACTTCGATATTTCAGCACATATTTAAAATCAGTTACAAAACTCATCTCATGGAGTGAGTTACAAAAAGAAAGTAGTTACAAAGAGTATTTCTCTCTGGAAGTTACAAAAATTACTTCTCTCTGTGAGCTACAAAAAGAAGACAATTACTAAAATTAGTTGATTCACATCAATTAATCAGATGGTATTTAAAATTTTTATTTCTTCAATTTACAAGTTGAATATTTTTTATGGATTGTGCTGAAGTATCGAATGGGCGAATTAATGGTTTCTATCTGATTGTATCTAAGTATATTTTTTTTTGTATAATTTATTTAATTCACTATTCCGAAACTTGTGGTCTCTCAAGCTTGTAACAATTCAATACACACTCTATACACACTTTTGGTGTACAATTTATATTTTATGTGAATATGCATTGACTTTTCAATTTATAACTATATTGTTTGTATACGCTTGGTTTTTTTTTGGGCGTGTATTTTTTCTTTACAGAAGCGTAATGTCTCTTTATATATACAACTATGTATCTGAATTAAATTTGTAATCCATATTTATATTTTTGCAAATCAGACATATTTGAACATATTTTTTTTTTACTGTAGTGTCTTTTTTTTTATATATACAATATTTCTTTAACTACAGTTCAATTTAGCACATATTCATGTAATCCCTTTTTTCATAACTTGTACAACCAATGTTAGTGTTTTAAGGATAGTTGTACTATCAGTGTATTGGATTAGAAATTATTTATTTCAAATATATATTTTATTTTAACATATATTTGTTTTGTTCCCCTTTTTGTACCTTTTATTTTTTTTCAGATTCGAATCACTTGTCGATAACTAAGACACTTACTGGATAGTAAAGATCTTACTACCTCAATATTATCTTTTTTAATGGGCCCAGCTTTTATTGAAAGACTTTCGGTTCAACGTGTTTTTTTTTTATATTTACGTGTATGGCATTAGCACCGATCGTTTTCTAATTTTTATAATTCCACATACAATACTCTGCTTTGGATTTTTTTTCTAAAGTACCGTATATTTAGTTTTCATTATTTTTTTTAAAAATACATCATAATAACTTTTTAATTAAAATTACTAAATTAACTTAATTTCATATTTATGAAAATAATTGATAATTCAATTATTTTCTATAAAGTGTTTAGTGTTTTTTTTTTAAAACTAAACACCCGAATTTTTTTTAAATTAAAACTGTAATAATTTTTTTACATACACAAAATTATTAAGCTAATTAAATGCTTATTAAATGCTCTACTAAGAAATTAATTACACTTTGTTGTACTGTATAACCGTATGCTCTGCTAGCTGAAGGTTGATCTAGTAGAACAATATTTTAAAATTAAAAAAATTAATTATGCAATGTTCGTACTGTGCTTCAGATAATGAAATACACTAATTAACCATAAATTGTTCTTTGTTTTAGAGGGACAAATAAATCCCCTCTCCTAGATAAATCTCATTTAATGTGCCCATGCATCCACTTTGTGGGTATCAATATATTTAAACTTTACTGGGTACTTTGAAAAATTGGTTTCTGGACACCTCAAATGAGCTCTTAATATTCCAAATATGAGCTCTTAATATTAATATATAAAGCATCCTCATCGCAGTTTTCCATTTCAACTTCAGTCACATAAGCAAAATTTTATGTCTTAAAATAGGTAGGAAAATATTGTTAAAACAGATAGGAGATCCCAATGTATATTTTTAGAGTGAATTAAACGATCCACAAATTGGGTTCCGTACTCTTTTTCACTAACCCATCCATTTTAAAGGTGAAACTTTGAGGAATAAAAAAAATTTTTTTTTACTTCTAAATTTTGTTAGAAAATTTAGAATTTAGCATTAGAAAAAGAGTAACACATATTTCCTTAGAAAATTAGCTGATTTACAAAAATGGTCTCTTTTGTTAAAGCAATTAAATGATAATCGCAAACAAAGTTCAACTCATACCGATTTTAACCTCTTTTTAAAACCGTATATATTATTTTTCAATTGAATTTTGATTCAATTAGCTTTTAAGCGCTTACAGTTACCGATTCAACAAAAGAGACCATTTTACTAAATCCAATAATTTCTTCCATGTATTTAGATCAGTCATTTTCTAATGCTTACCAATCAGCCAGGTATAAAATTTAGAAGCATAAACCATTGCTTTTTATAATTCTGCATTAAGTTTGACCACCAATGTCATTTGAATTAAATGAGTAAATGAAAAAAGTGTATGGAACCTCTTTTATAGATCATTTAATTCCCTATAAAATTAATAATGTATCGCTTTTTTTTTTTTATCAATGAGTTATAAAATTAAGAAGAAAATTAAAATCATTTGAATGTTTGGGAAAATTAAAACGTGTAAGTGATCTTTTTTGGAGTGAAAAAGATCTAAAAAAATATGTATTGGGATTTTCTATGGGTTTCCTTGTTTTGCGCATGTGACTGAAGTGAAAATGGAAAACTGCAATGAGGATGATTTTTATATCATATTATTAAGAACTCATATTTAGCAAGGAATCAATTTTTCAAAGTATCCAGTAAAAATTAAATATGTCGATACCCACTCATTGAAAGCCCATGCATTGAATAGGATTTATCTAGGAGAGAGGGTTTATTTGTCCTCCTAAAACAAAGATCAATTTATTGTTAATTAGTGCATATAATTATCTGAAGCACAGTACGATCATTGCATAAGTACTTTTTTTAATTTTAAAGTATTGTTCTGCTAGATCAAGCTTCCGCTAGCAGAGCATGCGGTTACACAGTACAACAAAAAGCAATTAATTTCTTATTAGAGCATTTAATTAGCTTAATAATTTGATATTAAGTACAATACAACCAATTGTTTTTTTAAATATGGCTCTGCTGGTTAAGCTAGCAGAGCATGCGGTTACACAGTACAAGAAAGAGCATTAAATTTTCTTTTAGAGCATTTAATTAGCTTAATAATTTGATATTAAAAACAATATAGTTAATTGATTTTTTAAACATTGCTCTGTCGGTTAAGCTAGCAGAGCATGCTGTTACACAGTACAACAAAGCATATAATTAGCATAAAACTTTATTTTATGCTGAACTTTTTTTTAGAGCATTTAGTTAGCATTTAAATAGCTTAATAATTTGAGATCAAAAACAATATAATTACTTGATTTTTAAAATGTTGCTCTGCTAGCTTAACATTAAGCTGGTAGAGCATGCGATTACGCACCACAACAAAGAACATTTAATTTTTAATTACGGCATTTAATTAGCATTTAATTAGCGTCTAATTATGAGACTATTATCATTTTTTTCTGCTCAGGTTGCTCTGCTAGCTTAGTGGACATAAAAATATGGAAGTACTTCACATTGCAAATAAGTGATCAAGATTGGATGTTTTGGAAAAAATGCAGATATATAAGTAAAAAATACAAGAACCACAATCCACTCGTTACTCAGTTTCTATTCCCTAAATTGATTCTATAAAATTGTTATTTTAAAAACTTTTACTGTACAAATTCAATATTTATTTACTAATTTCTTATTTACTTGACAACAATACCATCTGATTTTGAAGTAGTATAATAGTATTCTTGAAATATATTTTAAATGTATTACTTATCCGACCAAAAACATAAATGTAAGAAAGGGCCGAGTTTTCGGGAAAATCCTTAATGTAATAGTTCCATCTTAAAAAGTGATGATATGGAAGAAAGGACCGAACTATTTACAAAGTAAATAGCTCTAGACTTCATATAATAGTTGCTTCTTAAAAAGTGATGATATGGAAGAAAGGACCGAGCTATTTACAAAGTAAATAGCTCTAGACTTCAAATAATAGTTATATCCCATTAAAGAGCCGAGCTATTTACAAAGTAAATAGCTCGGTAAACTATTAACTAAAAAAATTAATGAGGGGTAAATTGATTAAATGTAAGAAAAAATTTGGTTGAAATTTATTTCGTAAGTTTTCCCTTAGTATGTTTTTAAAATTTTATATAACGCGGCAAGTTATTTTTCCTGATGATTTCAAATATTTTAAAACTTGCCGCGTTATATAAAATTTTAAAAACATACTTACGAAATAAATTTCAACAAAATTTTTTCTTACATTTAATCAATTTACCCCTCATTAATTTTTTTAGTTAATAGTTTACCGAGCTATTTACTTTGTAAATAGCTCGGCTCTTTAATGGGATATAACTATTACTTGAAGTCTAGAGCTATTTACTTTGTAAATAGCTCGGTCCTTTCTTCCATATCATCACTTTTTAAGAAGCAACTATTATATGAAGTCTAGAGCTATTTACTTTGTAAATAGTTCGGTCCTTTCTTCCATATCATCACTTTTTAAGAAGGAACTATTACATTAAGGATTTTCCCGAAAACTCGGCCCTTTCTTACATTTATGTTTTTGGTCGGATATCAATCCTTTTTGTAAGGCTTAAATATACGAAGCCGAAGGTGTTTGTTACTCTTCACGTATGCTTTGTGTTTCTTTACGCTTCGCGATACTTTACTCTTTTTAGATTCACATATACAAAGGAGACCGCTTCGCGTTATGTAACGTCAACTGGCTCTGCTCGCTTTTTGAAAGCCTTAAACATCAATATAGTATGGTTGTTATATAATAATAGTGACAATGAGAAATCAAACTCTTTAAAACAAAAAATTCTAAATCGGTTCATAAATAACGGAGTTCTGAGGTAAAACAATTACACATTTAACACTTGTATGTTTACTGTATAGAATCTCATATATGTTAGGTATTGACCAACAGTATAATAGAAATGTCTTAGAAATTCTCCACCAAATGCAAAAAACCCCATCTTGCTACCATGAATAGAACTTTAGGGGGTTGTTTTCCCATCTTTTTTGGGAGTGGTGAGGAAAAGTTTTAAGTTTTTCTAATTACCTTCTTAATTTGTAGCTATAAAGCGTCGAATGCAAAAAACCACATCTTTCTGAAATGTATAGAAGAAAAAGGGTGCTTTTAGGGGTGTTTTTTCCATTTGTGAATGGTTGCGATTGGAAAATTTACTCTAATAAAATAATCCTGTTATTTTAATCCAGTTCCACGTTGAATAAAAATAACCGTCCGTTCTAACATGAAAAGGGCAGTTTTAGGGGTGTTTTTCCTCTTTTTGGGTATGTGTATTTAAAAAAAAAAAAAAATAATGTATTGTTTAATTTAAAAAAAAAATTGGTGTTTAGTTTTAAAAAAAAACTAAACACTTTATAGAAAATAATTGAATTATCAATTATTTTCATAAATATGAAATTAAGTTAATTTAGTAATTTTAATTAAGAGGTATTATGATGTATTTTTAAAAAAAAAATAATGAAAACTAAATATACGGTACTTTAGAAAAAAAAATCCAAAGCAGAGTATTGTATGTGGAATTATGAAAATTGGAAAACGATCGGTGCTAACGCGATACACGTAAATATAAAAAAAATAACACGTTGAACCGAAAGTCTTTCAATAAAAGCTGGGCCCATTAAAAAAGATAATATTGAGGTAGTAAGATCTTTACTATCCAGTAAGTGTCTAAGTTATCGACTAGTGATTCGAATCAGAAATACTGAAAATAAAAAAAAAGTACAAAAAAGAACAAAACAAAATATATGTAAAAATAAAATATATTTGAAATAAATAATTTTTCATTTAATATGTTGATAGTATAACTATCCTTAAAATACTAAGTTTGGTTGTACAAGTTATAAAAAAAATTACATGAATATGTACTAGATTGAACTGTAGTAAAAAGAAATATCGTATATAAAAAAAAAACGACACTACAAAAAAAAAATGTTCAAATATGTCTGATTTGCAAAAATATAAATATACACTACAAATTTAATTCAGATACATAGTTGTATATAAAGGGGACTTTACGCTTCTGTAAAGAAAAACTACAAGGCCAAAAATACCAAGCGTATACAAAACAATATAGTTATAAATTGAAAAAGTCATTGCATATTCACATAAAATACATAAATTGTACAGCCAAAATGTGTATAGAATGTGTATTGAAATGTGACAAGTTTGAAAAACCACAAGTTTCGGAATGGTGAATTAAATAAATTATACAAAAAAAATATACTTAGATACAATCAGATAGAAACCATTAATTCGCCTATTCGATACTTCAGCACAATCCATAATAAATATTCAATTTGTAAATTGAAGAAATAAAAATTCAAAATACCATCTGATTAATTCATGTGAGACAACTACTTTTAGTAACTGTACTGAGCCAACTAATTTTAGTAACTGTCTTGAGACAAGTACTTTTTGTAACTGATTTGAAATATGTGCGGAAATATCGAAGTAAGCTTGGATATACGCAAGTCATATCCGATCTAAGTAAATGTTTGTTGAAATTATGTAAATTCTCAACTCGCATAAACCAATAATTATATAAATTATTATTTTTTGAATAATAAAAATATGAAAACAAAATAATAATAAATTTTAAACAGTGGAGTACTAAAAAAAATTATTCTCCACTCCAGGGGGCCAAAAAAAAAAATTAGCGACATGCTAATTGAAAAATATTAAAGCAAGAATGACACGAATAGATGAATGAAAAATCTTACAAAAGTGGATTAGACGTGAAGATTTAAATACATTTAGATGTTTAATTAGGATGCAGTAACGTTACCATTCCCTTGATATCCTCTGAGATAGTATGGCCGAATGTTGTATATCGACATGCCGAAGGTTTTCTTATTAGATTTTGGAGCTTTTAGCCTAACTGAAGTTGGTGTAGTGAACTTTATTATCTTGTACGGTCCATTGAATTTTGAAGCGAATTTAGGTGCGATATTCTTGTTCATATTCGGGGCCAAGTTTTTTACCATGACCAATTGACCCACTTTATATTTAGACAGCGTTGGTTTATTTAAAGTTTGGTTGACTCGTTGTTGGTGAGCAATCTTTAACGCATCTTGTATATGTGCTTGTGATGGTTTAGCAGAACTCGTGATTAACTCAGTTAATTCGTTTATAATCACAAACGGCGTCATTAACTTTCTACCAAAATAAACTTCAGCTGGTGTTGAGTCGATTGTACTTTTGTAGGAGTTGTTGTAATTGAAAATTACAAAACTCAAAAATTTTGACCAATTTTTATGTTCTACAGAATATTCTTTGAGAATGCATCCTAAATTATATTTTATCTGTCGATTGAGGCACTCGCTCTTGTTCGAAGATGGTGTATAGCTCGAACAGTAGGCAGCTCTAATACCATTATTAAATAAGAAGGTTTTCCACTTGATCGACGCAAAGGCTGGTCCGTTGTCGGCTACAACAACCGTCGGATATCCGTTTTGCAGGAAAATCTTCTGTATCAGTGAAATGGCAACGTCACTGGTCTGCCTTTTACATGGAAAGGCGAAAGCAAATTTTGAAAATCCATCTACAATAGAAAAAATATATTTAAAACCTTCAGTTGATCTAATAATAGGACCGATAAAGTCGACGTACAAAGTATGTAGGGTATACTCCGGCACGGAACTACTCAACTGAACCCTATCGTTACGTGTATATGGCCTTATAGCCTGGCACACTTTACAGATTCTGACATAGTCCCTTACTTTTGCATAGAGGTTTTTGTAGTAAAATATTTTACTAATTTCACGGAATGTTTTAATTACTGAATTATGCGCAGCATACTTGGAATCATGATAATATCGAAGAACGTAATCGAGTAAATTATCTGGTAAAAATATACGTTTTAGTCGATTCCTTCCGACGAACTTATAAATTAACCCATCCTTTATGCAAAAATTAGGGACATTCATCTGAGCCTTAAGGTTTTGATAAATGATTTTACATTCGGGAGAGTTACGTTGCTCGCTTTTAACAGAAAGGTAATCAAAATTTGTATTAGCTAAAACGTTAATAAATTTCAGTTGCGCATTGTTCCTGATTTCTTCATTCACCGATTCTAAGTCAGTTTGATCCAAAGTATTGGTTATCTTTTTTAAAAGGTTTGCATAACCTGGATCATTGCTATGCAATTCTTTAACTTTAATGAAATTTTTGCCTGAATCTTGATTTGAATCAGAAAATTTGTTCACTAATATATGGTCAGTTTCGTATAACCTAGATAGAAAATCGGCCATATTGTTCAATTTGCCCTTAATATGTTCCGGGGTAAAGTCATATCTCGAAATTTTAAGGATCCACCTAGATAATTTATTAAATTTATTGGGGGTATTAAAAATCCACAATAACGACCTGCAGTCAGTCTGTAGAGTAAACTTGCGGTCGGTTAAAAAATCTTTAAATTTATCTAGGGCCGTTACTACTGCGAGAAGTTCTAATTCATGACTGTTATATTTTAATTCGGCTGGATTCAATTTTCGAGAACAGTACATAATGGGGTGCAAACCGTCATCATACTTTTGAAGTAATACCGCGCCCAGACCAGTAGCTGATCCGTCAGTTTGTAGCACAAAAGGTTTGTCAAAATTAGGATGTTTTAAGACAGGCGCACTTACTAAAGATTTTTTTAAAGTAGAGATTGCATCAAGATGAACCTTAGTAATTTTGAACCTAACACCTTTCTTTTTTAAATCGTTTAACGGAGCTACAATCTGACTGAACATGGGAATATAGCGGGAGTAAAAAGCCGCAGCCCCAACTAGACGCATAACTTCTTTGACGTTTTTTGGAGTTGGCATGTCATTGATTGCTTGCACCTTAATAGGGTCTATAAAGCGTCCCTCAGCGGATATTACGCTACCCAACAAACGTACCCTCGACATACAAAATCGAGCCTTAGAAGGATTAATAGTGATACCGATAGACTTTATTTTAGTGAACAAGAGATTCAGGTGATTTAAATGTGATTCAATGTCGGGTGAATGTACAATTAAATCGTCATAATAAATAAGAAGAAATTTATGACGAAATTCTGCGAGACTGGAATTTAAAAAACGAGCCAATGATTGACTAGCCACCTTTAGCCCGAAAGGCATGGTATTGTACTCAAACAGACCATATTGTGTGACGATCGCGGTGACATGTTTCGAGTCATCTGATAATTTTATCTGATGAAAACTGGATTTCATGTCGAGGAGTGTAAACACTTTCGAATTACCTAAGCTAGCGAAAATATGAGCCATACTGGCTGAACTCATCGGATCAAACTCTATATGTTTGTTAACAAACCTATAGTCAGCGACTAACCGATAAGAATCGTCTTTCTTTTTAACAAAGAAGACGGGTGAGCTATAATTAGAGTTCGAAGGAGAAAGTACCCCTTGTGTAACAAGCTCTTGAACATGCTCGTCCAAAAGTCTGGCTTTATCGGGTGCTAGATAGTAAGGAGCTTTACAAACCGGAATGTTATCGATTAACTTAATTTTATATTCAAAACCCTTGGCAAGACCAGGAATGTCAGAAAAAATCGATTTAAAGTTTTGAAGAAGTGTTTGCAACACTTTGGTTTGTTTGCTATTAAGATTTACTTTCGCTTCGACAATGGTATTAATAATTCGATTATTATTACAAAAACCCGAAAACGGTATTTCAACATTAGGATGAAAATAAAATTTGATCGTCGACTTAAAGAAGTCCAAAATGATGTTGCAATTTTTTAGTGTGGCAACACCTAAAATTACCTCAAACGGTAATGAATCTACTATAAAAAAAGTTTGAGTCCATGAAAAATTAGCCAATTTAAAATGAAGTTTCGCAGTTAAATTACATTTTAAAAAATTATTTCCCGGCAAAGAAATAGTTTTATCAATTGATTCGGTGACGATGTTTCTATTGTTAGCTTTTAACTTGTTAAAAGTCGCAGTTTTAATAGCATTAACAGTAGCACCGGAATCAAAAAGTGTTAATAAAGGATAACCTTGAATGAAAATGGTTTGTAGAGGTAAAATAGTATAATTTAAAATAACATCATTATTAAGAAACTTGGGGTCTATTGCGAGTTTTTTGGAACCGTAGTACTAAGATTTATATTATCCTTCTTTCTTTTAAAACAATATTTAAAATTGTGATTAGTACCTTTACAGAAGGTACAAAAAAGTTTAGAGTCATTATGCGTATTTTGAATTGAAGTAACGTTTACACTGACGGGTGTTGTAGTTATTCGCGCTTGAATTTCCTCAATTTTAGTGATTAGTTGATACAAATCTTTATAAGTATCGGGAATTTGATATAAACCAAGAATAGATAGTACAGAATTATTGGCATGAGCAAAAATAATTTGTATGATTTCGGATTCAGATGAATCATTAAGTAGGATGTTCGCGAATTTTATTATTGAAGGAACAAATGTCGAAAATTTTTCAGTGTCAGGTTGATTTCGCCGGACCAATCTATCAATTAATATCTGTTTAGTCAAAGGTGGAATATAAACTTGTAATAAATTATGTTTAATATTTTGCCAAGACAAAGAGTCAGCCAAACAAGTAGACCAAAATGTTTGTGCGTTCGAAGCACACCTATTGATTAAAGATTTCAAAAGAACGTCTATAGGTAAAAAATTAATATCAACTAAATGTTGAGTATCGACAATAAACTGTATAATATTTTCTGGAACCGAAATGTCCAGAATAGTGATTTTATTTATAAAGGAATCTATACTCGGTTTTGCAAAAAAACTAAAATTTGAAGTTAATTGATTTGAACTAGTGTTATTATTTGATAGAGTAGTTGTTATTGTTGCCAAGGCATCGGTAATGCTACTAATCTGCTTGCTTTGCTGTTGTATTTGTTGCTGTACATCCGAAACGTGCAGCACTGACGCATGGAACTGTTGAGCTGTAGTCTGCATCTGCGTAGTTATAGCCGCTAAGTTAACCGCTGATACTTGATGAGGCGTGATGAATAAGTCATCTGGTGAAGCTGGAGGATCGTCATCTCCTGGGGTACCTGGTGTATTACGAGTTGTTCTCGGCATAATGAAAATTTAAACCACAAACAAAATAGAAGAAAGAGAAAAAAATTAGCACTAAGTTAAATATAATTATAGAATTAAAGAGAATGTAAAAGATATAAATGTATAAATATAAAGAAAAAATTATAATCATTTCAACTTTCAAAAAGAATTTCAGAATCACAAGTCGAGCTTTGTGAAAACTATCGAAAACAAAAGACACATATGGATATTTGCTCTGCTTCCATATGTGTATTTAAAAAAAAAAAAATAATGTATTGTTTAATTTAAAAAAAAAATTGGTGTTTAGTTTTAAAAAAAAACTAAACACTTTATAGAAAATAATTGAATTATCAATTATTTTCATAAATATGAAATTAAGTTAATTTAGTAATTTTAATTAAAAGAGGTATTATGATGTATTTTTTAAAAAAAAATAATGAAAACTAAATATACGGTTCTTTAGAAAAAAAAATCCAAAGCAGAGTATTGTATGTGGAATTATGAAAATTGGAAAACGATCGGTGCTAACGCGATACACGTAAATATACAAAAAATAACACGTTGAACCGAAAGTCTTTCAATAAAAGCTGGGCCCATTAAAAAAGATAATATTGAGGTAGTAAGATCTTTACTATCCAGTAAGTGTCTAAGTTATCGACTAGTGATTCGAATCAGAAATACTGAAAATAAAAAAAAAGTACAAAAAAGAACAAAACAAAATATATGTAAAAATAAAATATATTTGAAATAAATAATTTTCCATTTAATATGTTGATAGTATAACTATCCTTAAAATACTAAGTTTGGTTGTACAAGTTATAAAAAAAATTACATGAATATGTACTAGATTGAACTGTAGTAAAAAGAAATATCGTATATAAAAAAAAAACGACACTACAAAAAAAAAATGTTCAAATATGTCTGATTTGCAAAAATATAAATATACACTACAAATTTAATTCAGATACATAGTTGTATATAAAGGGGACTTTACGCTTCTGTAAAGAAAAACTACAAGGCCAAAAATACCAAGCGTATACAAAACAATATAGTTATAAATTGAAAAAGTCATTGCATATTCACATAAAATACATAAATTGTACAGCCAAAATGTGTATAGAATGTGTATTGAAATGTGACAAGTTTGAAAAACCACAAGTTTCGGAATGGTGAATTAAATAAATTATACAAAAAAAATATACTTAGATACAATCAGATAGAAACCATTAATTCGCCTATTCGATACTTCAGCACAATCCATAATAAATATTCAATTTGTAAATTGAAGAAATAAAAATTCAAAATACCATCTGATTAATTCATGTGAGACAACTACTTTTAGTAACTGTACTGAGCCAACTAATTTTAGTAACTGTCTTGAGACAAGTACTTTTTGTAACTGATTTGAAATATGTGCGGAAATATCGAAGTAAGCTTGGATATACGCAAGTCATATCCGATCTAAGTAAATGTTTGTTGAAATTATGTAAATTCTCAACTCGCATAAACCAATAATTATATAAATTATTATTTTTTGAATAATAAAAATATGAAAACAAAATAATAATAAATTTTAAACAGTGGAGTACTAAAAAAAATTATTCTCCAGGTATTGCGATGTAGGTTATGAAATTTTCGTGGTATTCTGTTAATTTGACTTTATTTTGGGTCGATTGGTGAAAATCCCATCTTTCTGCCATGAATAGAAGTTAAAAGGGTAGCTTTGGGGGTGCTTTAAAGATTTTTTGTTGGGAGGAAGAATAACCTTCTTAATTTGTAGCTGTTTAGCGTCGAATATAACAAACTGCATCTTCCTAGCATGTATACAAGAAAAGGGGTAGTTTTAGGGGTGTGTTTCCCATTTGCGAAGGGTAACGATGGAAAAATTTACGGTTTTAAAAAATCCTATAATTTTAAACCCGGTCCACGTCGAATGAAAAAAACCTGATCTTTCTAACAGGAATAGAAGTGAAAAAGGCAGTTTAAGGGGTGTTTTTTTGGAGGTTTCCGATGCAGGAAATGAAATTTTTGAAAGTTTACGTTAACTTTACTTTATTTCGGGTCGATTGGTGAAAATTCCATCATTTCAGCATATATAGAACTGAAAAACGTAATTTTGGGGGGGTGTTTTTACGATTTTTCGGGAGGTTGCAATAAAAAAAATTAAGTTTTCCGAAATAACTTCCTAATTTGTAGCTATTAAGCGTCGATTGCAAAAAACTGCATCTTGTTGCATGTATAGAACAAAAAGGTTGGTTTTGGGGGTGTTTTTACCAAGTTCGAAGGGTTGTGATGGAAAATTTTCTTCCTTCAAATAATTCTGTTATTTTGAAACTGTTCCACGTCGAATGGAAAAAAACCGATCTTTCTATCATGAATAGAAGTGAAAAGGTCAGTTTTAGGGATGTGTTCCCCATTTTCGGTGTGGTTGCGATATAGGTAATGAAATTTTTCAAAATATTCTGTTAATTTAACGTTATTTCGGGTCGATTAGTGAAAATTCTATCTTTCTAGCATTTATAAGAAAGAAAAACGTAATTTTGGAGTATGTTTTTCCAATTTTCCAGGGGATTGCACTGAAACAATTGAAGTTAGTAAATAATAATTGATCAATACAAAATATAATAAAAAAGTTAAAATGAGAATATAAATTAATAATTATTACAAAATTACAAAAAAAAATCTGTACACAATGGTCACCCATCCAATTACTGATTTTAACTAATGTTGCTTAACTTTTATATGCTTATATGCCAACTGCTGTATACAACAAGCCAATTCACTACTACAGGTTAAAGAAATTTTTAGTCATAATATAGTTCATTGTGTTTTCTACATGGGTGTTCAGTTTTAAATGGTCTAATACAATCAATATTAAAATACCTAAGTGTCATCCAATCAGATAGGACTCTATAAAAATATCAACGAATAAGATAAATATATGCGTTCTAATGCTAATTTAATTAAAACGAAAATTGTAAAAATTTCCTTTTTTCCGATACAAATTTCCAGTTTTCGCAATTTTCCCGTCGGTTTGGGTACTACAGCTATCTTCATGCCAAATATCAACTTTACAGCATATCTGGAAGTATCGTAGAATATTGATCTATTAGTTACCAAGAATTGTAGGCGTTCCCGTGAATTTTGCGTTTTTGAAGTGAAATAACTTTTTAACGGTTAATTCGTTAACGTTGATTGAAAAAACTGTTTCTTATAATTCCGTAAAGTATCTATATTTGAAATATCAACACTGTAGCTCTTTTCGTTCAAAAGATACAGCACCTAAAAAATGACGCTAAATTAAGGTGTAGTAATAGCACTGTAGTGAAAAGTCCGAATGTCTCCCTTAAATCTCGGCCTTACGCACTACCGTGCTCTAGATTGATAGTCTTTGACATCAAATAATATCCGATGTATACCAAATATTTTGAATATTATTATATTTTATATTTTTATATTTTATTTTTTAAATGTATTTCTTTCATTATTCTCTTAGAATTGTATATAATTAGCTTGTATTAATATAGCATAAAAAATGTGAAACATATCACAAAAAACGATAAAAAAAAATTTTTTTACCGAATTTCCTCCAAAGGAAATGCACCTATTGTGTTTGCACCAAGGTTGGAATTTCGTAAATATTTCGTCAAATGTCCATCGATTCTACCTATTAGATGTTAAAAATCACTATCGCTTAAATTTGAATATATATATATATATATATATATATATATATATATATATATATATATATATATATATCTTAATATGTATAATTCTTCTGTTCGTGTGTTGTGACTGCACTCCTCCTAAACGACTTGACCGATTTTGATGAAATTTTTGGTGTGTGTTCCAGTGGATTCGAGAATGGTTTAGATTCACACTTGGACCCGGTCCTAAACGGCTGGACCGGTTTGGATGAAATTCTATAAAATAATTTGTTTTAAATTTTGTTTTTATTTTGAAATGTCAATTTTGATTACCGTCCGTTTCCATAGTAATATATCGTTCTATTTTGGCTATTAATAAATTTAGTTTTTGCAAATACTAAAATCATATCAGATTTTATAGAGAGTGATTTATATATTCTTAGGAAATTCGCTAAGTTAAAGCAGCTCCTGCGTAACGAATATTTTTTTTCAAACGAATTTTTGTTTTTAAAAATGCCAGCAATTAGACAAACAAACTTATGTCGCAGAACTCGAAAAGTTAGAATTGAAATATATACAGCGAAACGCGGAATGAAGTTGAACGGAATTCACAGCAAATCGTTGCTATTGGACCAATGAACGTTGTGTTTCAATATTGAAAGGCATTTAAGTTTAAAAATGAAGACCCTGGATTCTGTTGCGCGAGTGGTCAAGTAAAATTGGCGCGGTTGGTACCGCCAGAAGAGCATCTACATTTATTGGTTTCGAGAAATGGGCCAGACTCTAAACTTTGACTTGTATCGAGCAATAAAATAATTGGTTTCAAATGACGTCATTTGGCGCAACAAAAGTTATTCGAGAAAATTTTAACCCAAGTTTCAAGGTAAGTATATTGAAAAACAATAAACTTTTACCACCACATGCCTGATGCAAAATATGTTGGCAGCTTTCAATTGAATGGTTTATCAATTTAAATGGCTTAAAGTACATTTGAAGCTCGGTAAATTGCCCAAAGCAGAAAGAAGTGAGTGTGTTGATGGTTGAATGGGAGTGCTGAGAAAGTATTTTGAGAGCAACATGGCAGAGCTGCATGGTGGTACAAACAATTTGCTATACAATATCCTATATTACATCTATGTATTATCTGTTTACCTTTGCAGATTCAGAGTCAAATATATCATCGAAATATATCATCCATATTGCGAACGCGGGATAGTGACTACAAATTTTTGCAGATTTATTTTATGGGCGATTCAGCAAGACAAGTCGATCAGCGTTGTGCACAAACACTTTGGTGAAAAGACCAATTGTGGAACAACTCCAAATGTTTTTCCATCAGCACAACAAACTGGTTGCATTATTCACGACTGCATTAGACCGCATGTCATCAAACCGATGAGACGGCCTTAGGACAACACGCAAGACGTTTAAATGCGCCAACAATTTGTTAAGTCGCTTAAAACTGAAACTAAGAATATTGTGTAGGTATCAATAAAGCATTATAATAATAACAATATGTTTTTGGAATAATAATAATTTTTTATTAATTATACCAATTCGAATTTAATATTCATAATTAAGACAGGACAACGTCTTTCGGGTCAGCTAGTATATATAAATATATAACATATGTACTTTTTTTTAAATGTCTGTGGACTCTCTAGCGTTCAAAGTTTTATTTTGATTGGAATGAAATTTGGTGTTTGAGGCGCTTTTGGTATTCTAAAGGTCAAGTTCGTTAATGGGTAAAATCGGACGAGAGGAAAGGAGGTTTAGTGGGGAAGGGGAAACACAAAATTTGACTATCTCCCTTAATATTTGAAAAATCGAAAAATTTATCAGGAGTTAACTTGTAGGTACTTTAATTTTTGTTTTACTTTAATTTTGTTTCTTATCATTTTTCTGTAACACTAATATTTACAGAAATATTTTCAATTAAAGATTGAAAGTTAAAATTTTAAATATCTCTGTTCACATTATAGTTTGAGAAAAATGATCAAGTAATGAATTGTATCAAACTTGATTTTCTACAACTTTACTCCTGATACATTTTTCGATTATTCTGATGTTACGAGAGATATTTAATATTTTGTGTTTGTCGTTTCCATAGTAACTATAAACTATAATCGTTATACATCGTTCTATTTTGGCTATTAATAAATTTAATTTTTGCAAATACTATATGATATGTACTTTGCATAATACTTTATGCAAATACTATATAATATAATATCATATCAGATATTATTATGTTTCATTTTGATCACACATAATTTTTGACCGGTAAAGAGTGATTTATGTATTCTAAAGAAATTCACTAAGTAGACGCAGCTCCTGCGTAACGATTTTTTTTTTATAAAAGTAGAAAAAAGCAAAAAGAATTTAAAAAAAGAATTTTTAGTTCACAAACCTTAATAAAACATACTCTGATTAATATGATTAATTTTCACATGTTTATATTGACTTTACTATACGACCCGATCAATAACAGAAATGAAAAAAAAATTCTTTACGCAGGAGCTACATCAACTTAGCGAACTTCCTTAGAATACATAAATCACTCTCTAGCGGTCATAATTTTAGTGTGATCAAAATGAAATATAAAATCTGATATGACTTTAGTATTTGCAAAAATTAAATTTATTAATAGCCAAAAAAGAACGATGTATAACGATTATAGTTTATAGTTACTATGGAAACGACAATCAAAATTTTTTACAATACAATATATTTTATGTATTCGTTTCAAACAAACACAAAATATTAAATATCTCTCTTAATATTAGAATAATCGAAAAATGTATAAGGAGTAAAGTTTGCTATAATTCATTACTAGATCATTTTTCTCAAACTCTGATGTGAACAGAGATATTTAACTATCAATATTTAATTGTAAATATTTCTGTAAATATTAGTGTAACAGAAAAATGACAAGAAACAAAATGACAGTTTAACTTTGAACCTACAACTTAACTCCTGATAAATTTTTCGAATTTCAAATAGGAGGGAGATAGTCAAATTTTGTGTCTCCCCTTCCCTCTAAACCCACTTTTACCTCGTCCGATTTTACCCATTAACGAACTTGACCTTTAGAATATCAAAAGCGCTTCAAATACCAAATTTCATACCAATCGGAATCACAGTCATTTTAAAAATGTACATATGTTGATATATATATATATATATATATATATATATACATATATACAAATTTTAGCGATAGTGATTTTTAATATCTAATAGGTAGGATCGATGGACATTTGAAGAAATTTTTGCGACATTCCAACATTGGCGCAAAAACAATAGCTGCATTTCCGTTGGAGAAAATTCGCTAAAAAAGTCCCGAGTTTTCGGGGAGATACTTCATATAATAGTTGCTCCTTAAAAAGTGATGACATTGGAAAATAGATTTCGGTAAACTATTTACCAAGAAAATTAATGCGTGGTAAATTAATTAAATGTAAGAAAAAATTTGATTGAAATTGATTTCGTAAGTTTTTCCTTAGTGTTTTTAGTATATTATAACTTGGCAGGTTATTCATTCCTTTGTTTCAAATATTTTACAACTTGCCACGTTATAAAATTTTAAAACATACTAAGAGAAAACTTACGAAATAAACTTCAACAAAATTATATCTTACATTTAATTAATTTACCCCTCATTAATTTTCTTAGTTAATTGTTTCTTTTTCCCATATCATAACTTTTTAAGGAGCAACTATTATATGAAAAAAGGGCCAAAAACTCGGCCCTTTTTTACATTTATGTTTTTGATTGGATATGACTGCTTTTTGCAAGACTTAAATATACAAAACCGAAGGCTTCGCACAAAACGCGCATTTGTTACGATTTGCGTTATTTTACGCTTCGCGTGACATAAATCTTTTTCTTTCTAAATAGATTCACATTTACAAAGGAGACGTGCATAACGTTAACATTAACGTCGCGTTACATAACGTTAACTCGCTCTGCTCGCTAGGAGGTTCCAACCTCTTGGACCCTAAGGTGGCCTCCGGCCTTGGGTCGTGGATTAGAAGGATTACAAAAAACAGCTACCTTTAAACCTAACAAAGGTGTTTTCCCATTTTTGGGGATGTTGCATTTAGAAAATTAAAGTTTGCCGAATTTTCTTATCACTTTCAAGTTATTCATTAATTGTGTTGAGCTTTAATTTGTGGAATTCCATAATGATTAATAATAAAAACACAATTTTTATTTGCTAATTCCACTTGTAATTATTTATTTAAAATAAATGTTAACGATCGTTTCATCTTCTTTGAGACATTTTCAAAACAATATTTATATTTCAAAAGAACAACGGTATTTATACTAAAAAATATGTTTATGTAATAAAAATCAGGTGATGTAAAGCTTCAAACTTAAAAGCCAAAAGTACACATACAAATGGTGACTTGTGGTGTAGGTTTTATAACAGAGTATTAACCGAAATATGCCAATGGATAAGAAATGGATGTATTGAACCCACGGTGGCTAATAACGTATGCATAAAAAAAAACTTCATGAAAATCTGAAATTATCACAATTATGTCAAATAAGATTTATATAGCATTTTTTATAAGCTTGTGGGGCTATCCATACACAAGAGGATAGCAACAAATTCTTGCTAAAAAAGTAAATTTCGCAAGCTATCTTAACCTAAGTTTGTACAATAGTATAACGATAATTATACGGTCCTATTCTTCTGAACGAACAAAAATTCGGAAAAACACTAATAAAGCTACCATTCTCTAAAACATTCGTAGTTTGCTAAACTAGAAGTTTGAAAAAAAAAACTGAAACATAATTATGAGCTTACGAGCTACGTCCGATTTTCGGTGATGTATTTTCCTTAAGCATATTTATATATATATACTTAAGTGGTAAGGTAAAATACTTTTGTATTATACCATTGGAATTTTGAATGTTGGAATTTCGAAATTTGAACAGCGTTCTATCATGTGAATACTAATAACCAAAAATTGTATTTTTAACCCGACTTCAAAAAAGGAGGATGGTTCTCAATTCGTCTGTATTTTTTTTTTTTTTTTTTTATGTGTGTCACCTCAGCACTCCGACATTTATGAACCGATTTTGAATTTTTTTTTTTGTTTTAAAGGGTTTGGTTTCCCATTGGTCCCATTGTCACCAAACCTCATTCTGATGAGGGGATCTCCGGAAAATCGAGGAAAATCCTCATTTTATATGTGATAACCGATTTATGCGAAATTTTTTTTTTTTTAAATGGTATACTCATTCATAATGGGAAAATAAGAAAATTTTTTTAAAAACCGACTTCAAAAAAATTTTTTACAAAAAAAAAACCGACCCCAAAAAAAAAAAATTTTACAAAAAAAAACAAAATGCATGTAAAAAAAACTGAAAATCTGTTATAAAAAAATGCACTAGAAATTAAAAAAAAAAAAAAAAACGGGTAAAAAAAACTGTTATAAAAAAATGTACTAAAAATTAGAAGCTCTACCCATATTTGGACAAATAAAATCAGTTATAGAACTTCAAAGTCACAAAAAAGCGAGAAATAAACCATATTTTAACAAAATGTAAACCCGACTTCAAAAATCAAATATTCTATAACAAAAAATGCACTAAAAAGTAAAAAAATAATTTCATATTCTTGTGCCATTTAGTTCACCTAAGCAAAAATTTTTAAATATATATGTACAATTATTGTTATTTTTGGAGGCGGTGTCAGCATAGAGAAAATCACATAGTTTTTGCAAAAATAACAATAACCGCCTCCAAAAATAACAATAATTGTACATATATATTTAAAAATTTTTGCTTAGGTGAACTAAATGGCACAAGAATATGAAATTATTTTTTTACTTTTTAGTGCATTTTTGGTTTTAGAATATTTGATTTTGAAGTCGGGTTTAAATATGGTTTATTTAGTTCAGGAGTCATCAATGCGCAAAAATACGGTGAAACTTCAGCATTGAGTTGGTATTATGTTGTGGTCTTAATAAATAAGTAAATATCGATACGATAAAGAACCTTTGAACGTGAACGTCATTTTAAAGATAAATTATTTTAGTCATACGTTTAAAAGTGAAGGAATATTTTTCATTTATCAGTTCCTAAAATCTTTTTTTCTAATAAGTACTTAAAATAACTGCTTTATAATAAAAACTTAAAATACGAATTAAATTTCGAACATTTTCTCTGATGACAGTATCACTATCGAACTTACATAATAAAGTTGTCGTAAAATTAACAGTTTTTCTACGTAAACTACAAAACATTAAAATTGTAAATTTAATAATAAAGAAGCGGTAAATGTTTTTGATGAAATTTTCATTAACATTTACAAATACAAACTATTATATAAAACTTAGAAGGAGAATTTCTACTAAAAACAAGCCTTAATAGAAATAACAATAACAATAAGTATGATTGTTATATGATTCAAAACATTCTCTTATCTTTTGATAGTTTTCGGACAATTTAACAAATTAACTCTTAACTTTTACTATACATAAATATATATATATATATATATATATATATATATATATATATATATATATATATATAGTATATATATATATATATATATATATATATATACATTTACAATATTCTATATATATTCTATATAGACTTATATATATTTATATATAAGTCGTATATAAACATTTATATGTGGTTTAGACATAATCTATTTCAAATTTAATTTTCAATTTTGAAATATCATATAAATGATTATATGAAACTATTTTTACTGAGATCGGTTTTATTTACCCTTTAAAAGATTATAAAAGCTTGTATCCGAAATTAGAAAAAAATACTCTCATCGAATATAACGATATTACTAAAATTGAGGATTTTAATATAGGTAATCGAACTGCTGAAGAGCGCAACCTCAAAAATGCTACTACTATCATGTCGTGAAGTATATTAAATTAGAGAGAAGAAAATGTACGCGATTTTTAAAGCCTCAAAAAGCTTCCCAAAATTTGTCAACTAGCAGCTTTTAAAATTTACAAAAAAAAAACTTTCTGGAGCTTTTCATGTTTTTCATAGCTATAGTTTTTTTTAAATTATAATATTTTTTGCTTAGACTTTCGATTTGTGAAATTTTGTCGTTTCCTCAAACACCTAACACTTTTTAACACCACACAAATCTAAAATTCCGCTGTAGGTATTTTTAAGTTGCGTTTCCAGTATTAGATTAACGAGAATCATGTTTTATTTTCAAAATCTCATTTTAACAATTGGGGCTAATTTGGAGGTCAGTGAATCGGAATTACCTGTTAATTATCATTGCAATAGAAGTTAAAGGAAACGAATATACGAGAGTAAAAGATCCACCTCTACTTTATGGACATAGATAACTTCCATGAAGAACCGGGTATGGGACCATCAGAAGGATATGTAGACCATAGACAATCAGAAACGATGCAGCATCGCCTGTAGGGGAAAAACAGGTAGAGTGCTCTTTTTTCCCAAAAGAAGAGGAGAAGGTGAAACATGCTCGGAAGAAGGCTTGCTCGGAACATGCTCGGAAGAAGAAAGATTGGGGATAAGATTGGTGCCGCGTTTAGCAATATTGGTGGTTAACTCTGTTATGAGGGTTATGCTCAATCTTATAATGGGTTTTAAAAAAGGTTACCTAATTAGTATGGCAGATTTATTACAGAGTACAATAGTTTTGTCCGAATATTTCAAAACTATGAAATTTATAGCAAACATTGTGCTTAACAGTATTAAATAACCCTTTTCATTAAAAAGTGTTCCTGATATTTTTATGTAAGGGTTAAATCAAAATTTCATAATTTCGGAGATAAAGCGTGTATATTTTAACACATATTACCAAAATTCGATTTTTGTACAAATTCGGAAGTGATTTAAAAAAAGGACATAAGTATTGTATTGTGACGCCTAAGTATACACACACACAAAAAAGAGTTGTTTATTTTAGGGGAATTTTAATTTAAAATTTCAAAATTAAATCCTACCCTAATAATGGCAAAAAGACGAGGTCTTATTTTATGAGGTGATGTTAAATTACAGAAATTATCTGCTTGATCACATGTTGGGATTAACGTCAGAATACATTCACAACATTTTTTATTTTCCATTTCAAAGATCATTTAAACGAATTTCGTGTATGTAGTGTAGTTGATTGACAATTATACCTTTTTGAGTTTTTTTCTATTATGAATACAATAATAAAATTTATTCATTTTGTGGTATTCAAACCACATACATTATATATTTTGTGAAAATTTTAAATAAAATTTGAGGCTCTAACTGCGGTTTAATGGGTAATTAGTTATATAAAACAAACATTTTATACCGATATGCAATAATATAACTAATTACACGATATTAAAATTATAATGTATATGTTACAATATTATTTATAAAATAGTTCGATAGTTTTTATTCATTTTATCAGGATATCAAGCACATAAACTAAACCATAAACTAAACTGTTAAACATACACATAAACAAAGCTCATTGATCTATAATTTCCAATATACAATGTTTTCAAAAATTATGTAAAACGAATTGTATTGACTTCCAATCCAAAAACCATTCTAAAAAACAACTTCGTTATGTGGGTCAATCTTTGTACAGAAAATTATAAAATCTTTCAATTTTCGATGCGTTTCCGATGCTACACGTATTAAAATTTATCCTCTTTTAATCGCAATTATCTCTGTCTAATAATCCCATTGCTAGGCAACTACTTCAAGTGACATCTGTAACTTATTGCACCAGATAACATGTTCATCTACATTTGAATAAAACACAAAATTTTGTATTTATCTTAACTATGATAAATAACATGTGTATAAGTAGACTATCTTCTTCTCAAAGTATATAAAAATATAATTAAAGATTGCAACATATTTAGATTCGGTACATGCATTAACACCAATTGATTCTCTGTATATTATACACGGTATATGATATATACCAAGGTATAATTACTTTGGTCCCGACTTTGTAACAGTTGTAAAAATTGGCCGCAGAAAAAAAACTTTCGTAAAGGTGCTCATAAAATGATCTTAATAGTCCATTTCTGCAAAGGTGCCTATCCGTCCGTCCGCCCATCCGTCAACACCATAACTAAAAAAAGAATAGAGATAGTAAACTTCAATTTTGTATGTGTGTCTAGAGCTAAAAAATAAGGTCAAGTTCGTGAATAGGTTTCGTGAATAGGTTTCGTGAATATGTTTAGACAATATGGGCAAAGGCAAACTTGCCTATCTTTGAAACCATAAAAAATAGACAAAAAATTGTTCCTTTTTTAAACAATTTTTGTACGATTTTTTTTTCGTATATTCAGTATATACCGCGATCCAAATTGAAGAAAGGGCTTGGGCGAGTATCTACGGTGAGAGCCTTAATGCAAACATAAGCCTCAGCTTGGGGAAATATGCCACGGTCTTCCAAGCAGAAGTCTACGCCATACTGGCTTGCGTCCGTGAGAACCTACGTAGAGGCTACATAAACCTGAACGTATTTACCCTTTCGGACAGTCAAGCAGCTTTAAAAGCCTTGCCTGGAACTGAGGTCACCTCAAGGGTAGTCAAGGATTGTTTGGAGGAACTTCTGAAACTGGCAAAACGGAACAATGTTAAATTGACCTGGGTGACGGGTCACAGTGGTTTCGATGGAAACGAAAAAGCAGATACCTTAGCAAAGAAGGGAGTCGGAATGCCCTTCATAGGTCAGGAGCCTATTTTAGGAATTCCAAGGACTGCATGTAAATAGGTGATCAACGAGTGGTCAAATGCTAAACACCGTGATCACTGGGAAAAAATACCCCGGCAAGAGCTCGGGATGGTACTGCTTCGGAATGCAACAAGGAGGCTATCTCTCGATGCACTGAGGCTGAACAGGATGGAACTTCGAAGGATTACTGGATTTATTACCGGGCATTATCCCTTGTGGAATCATCTGCACACAATGGGACTCCATAATAGATAATCTTTGACTGCGAACCTCTGGGTTACAGCAGATACAGGATATTCGGTGCATCTCACCCCGAATATGAACCTTCGGGAGGACCTGATAAGCAAGCTCCAGGCTTCTGCCAACATATGGGAGAAGCGTATCTCGTCAGACTGAAGTAGAAGGGGGAGCACAATGGGCCATAAGGTCGAAGGGCAATAGTTTTTTTACCCCGATATAAATCAATCAATCAATATATCGAGTATTTAAGAAATTAACTTAGTTGTTATTTTCACTTGTTAATTGATGACTTTATATTAACATTTTATAATGGTAAGCATTGCCGAAGATAACTTTAAGGTTGTTATGAAGAAAATTCAATTTAATGACAGGTTCTTCAAAATTTGACAGCTTATTATTTCAATAATACGGAATATCCTGTCAAAGTTTGAACTTCAAAGTTTGATCCTGTTTTTAGTTTTTGGGTAAAAAGCTATTTTTAGGTAGCTGAAATGGTGGTAAAAACATAAATACAAAAATCTATATCTGGACCACCAAGAATGTCAGGTTTATGAAAAACTGCCATAATAATTATCAAAGTCTCATAAATACCTGAAAATTCCAAAACAATCTGGCTTTTGTTTTCTGAGAGAATTAAATTTATAGATCGAAAAATGGTACTAAGCTACTTTTATTTTAAATTGTCACAGTAGGTTTGGCAACCTTAGTGTAATTAAAATTAAATAAATTATTATTAATAAAAATTAAAACTAAAAATAATAATTAAATATTATTATCAAAATAGTTTTTTTTAAATTTGAATAATCTTTTTTAATATTAATTTTTTATATGATAATAATTTTATTAATAATTAACTTAAAAAATCTTCTAACGTGGTATCGTCAATCTTCTTCGTGTAACTTGAGTTACATGATTACCATTAATTTTGGTTGATTTATCCCCACCACTTTCGTAACAACCTTAATATTATTATGTATTTATGATGGTGCATTAAAAATGCATTATTATTTGATAATGTTTCTAATTACTTGATTAATTCAATTATAGACATAATTCTAAAGAAAGTACAGAAATTTATTATTCACTTTTATTTTAATTAACAAATCGTCTAATGAAAACATCATTTTTTTACAATCAGGATATTTACACCAAACCTTATTTTATGTTCAGATAAATTATACCGTTTCACGTTTATATAGTCAGTTACATGTCTAGATTTTGATGAATAAGTTTTTTAAACTTTTTAAATTACTCATACAAACAATGTAGACAAACGATTACTAATCATTGATAATACATTTATGTTGTACTATGGACCACGAAAATTGTCATTTTTTTAAATTTTATAATTGATTTGTGTCTTATTTATACGGTTTTCGAAACAATTCTTCGGGTAAAAGTTGTTCATTAAGTAACATCTTTTAGTCGAAATTATTTTCCGAAAACCGAATGTATAAGGCACAAATCAACTATAAAATTTTAAAAAATGACATCAGCTTTTGTGGCCATGTGTATACATCAAGCAATGTGTATGAGAAGGAGGTCTTAATGTATACATATGCACTCTCTCATACTCGTGAGAGATCTGCTATGCGAAGATGTAAACTAAACGTCCGGTATTACTAGCTTCTGCTCGCAACTCGCGTTTTCTTGTTACATCTCCGGCTTCCGTCATTTCAACCTTCGGGTGGCCGCACGAGGTACTTTTTTTATCTTATATTTACACTAGCTTCTGCTCGCAACTCGCGTTTTCTTGTTACATCTCCGGCTTCCGTCATTTTAACCTTCGGGTGGCCACATGAGGTACTTTTTTTATCCCATATTTACACTTGTTTATAAGTTTAGTTGAAACCACAACCTTTGGAATTCTCCTTCTAGGTATGCGTTCTTGATGGGCCTAGTTATAATGTAGTAAATTATTATTTTTATTTGTCACGAATTCATTTAGATAAAATTCAACGAGGAAAGCAAAATAAACGCTGGTATAAAAGTAGGGTATTTATAGTACCCCTCTTGGTCTTCAGCGGAAAATTTTACCTGACCACTTGAAGGTTTAGACTAAATCCATCAACGTAATTTTTCACCGCTTCCACTATTATACTTGAAATATTCAGCGGCACCTCGAAGCGTGATAACATACATAGCGCTCCAAAGTAATTTTAAATACTCAATTTTATGATGGTTTCAAGGAAATTTTATATTGTTAGTTTTACTATTTTTAGGCTTTTATCAATTTATTTTTAATTGAAATATGAATACAAAATTTTGTTCTATTTTTGAAGCAGGCTCTGAAAAACAACAAATGTGTTAATTCTAATCTAGATTGATTTATAAAATAATTTTTTTAATTTTATTTTCAGGCGTACTTCTTATTTGATGTTTCTTACATTTACATAAAACTAGCTCTTGTAGTACATACATTATCATGTCTTTTCAGTAATAGTCTGAAAATATTGTGTACATTTTGAACTCAAATCCGTTGATGAAACAAATGGAAATCACAACTGACTGAGTGAATTGTTTCCATCCCAGGTATGTAGTGAGTTTATTATTAATGCGTGAACTGTTTATTTTAGTTTACACATACACAAATGTAAAAAATGTAAAGTGGTGTAACAGATATTAAATAGACTTAGGTATGGTTTTGTGAAAATTATAATTTCAGGTGAAGTGGTTTAACTATTAAGTTTATACAAAAAAATTCAAACAAAATACACACAAAGCTTGTTAACTGTTTTTGTTTTTGAGCTATCTTGTAGACGGCAGGATCGATATGCGAAAATGGACTAAATTACTTATTTTATAACATCTATACCAAACAATTTTTTCTTTGATGAATATTTTCAACAGTTACATAACTTAATATACCCATTTATATATGTGTATCACTATATATGATGATACTATACAGTATTCAAAGTGTGAAAAATATTTTCATAGTAATAGTCATAGACACTAAACAAGGATATATAACTCCATGTAAACAAATAATTGGCAAAAATAAGATGTCAGTAGTGTTCCTTCGGCACCGGAAATAGAACAGAGAGTAAAAGGCGCGAGTTTTAATTGAAAAACATTACGCATTTATAGTAGCATAAAAATTATTTCCAGCCAAAGTATTTTTCCAATAAAATATTTTTTTAAATAAATGATAAGTAATTTCAATTTTTCAATAAGGAATTAGTTGAAGTTGAAGTGATAATAATCAAAATAAAAATTAAAAAATAAACAAAATAATCACTTCGAAATAAAACTAGTTACTTTTGGCTACATTATGTCTATTTATTATACTATACCGTACGTTTAGTTTACATCTTCGCATAGCAGATCTCTCACGAGTATGAGAGAGTGTATATGTATACATTAAGACCTCCTTCTCAAACACATTGCTTGATGTATACATATGTACTCTCTCATACTCGTGGGAGATCTGCTATGCGAAGATGTAAACTAAACGTACGGTATTTCACTTCGGTACGGATGAGTTCCTATCAAAAACTAGCGACCCTAGCGGCATAAAAATAAATATAACTTCTATTATTTCGTTGCCATATTTTGTCAATTTTCCCGTTTGAGTTAGATCTCCTTTATATAGTCTCCATGGTAATTGTGTTCAAATTGATATTGGAAAATTTCGAGAATTAATAGATTACAAAGAAATAAAAAACTGGAAATGTGAAATATGCAGTGACATATCCTCTCTTGTCAACATTGAAACAAATACCCAAAAAGAATGTGCAGAAAATCCTAGTCGAAGTTTCATTGAACCTCTAAATACTGCAGTAAAAGATAACCAACAATAGCTTATCAAATGGAAAATGGTTTTTTATAGCAAGAAAACCATCAAAAAACTCATGGAAGAAATGAACGAAAAAAATCAACAACTGCGAGAAAAATTACATGAAAAGGAAAAAGAAATACAAGCTCTGAAACAGGAAAAAAAAGTTTTCAATCGGAAAAATGAAAATACATAAACAAAACCAGTGGAAATAATGTCTGAAAGAACACTATCGAATCTAAGAAGTAAAGGCAAAGCTACATACAGCCAAGTAGTAACCATGAAGGATGTTGAATCACTTCCAGGAAGTACTACATCCAACGTTAATCTAGAAAATAGAGGCAACGCTGCATACAGTAAAGACGTACCCATAGTAGATGTACAAATAAACACAGCAAAAACCAATAATGCAGAGGTTATTAAAAACAATGAAAGCAATGTAGAACAAGAATTTAAAGTAGTGACTTGCAAAAAAAGACCAAGAAAGGCAAATATAATTACTGGATCTGGAAGTTCAGAAACTGGGATCGAATTCGAAGGCGAAGCTAGAAAAATATGTCTATATCTTGGGCGTGCAAAAAAAAAGGTCACAAAAGAAATGGTTACTAGCCATATACGGAATAAATGTCAAACAGAAGAAGAGATAATTTGTGAAGAGTTAACTACTTTAGGCCAAAATAAAGCATTCAAAATAGGTGTACATGAAAAATATCAAGATTTGATGTATAAAACTGAGTCTTGGCCGAGTGGAATAGTAGTAAGAAGATTCAAACTTTTTCGAGGGAAAGACGCAGTCAATACCCAACAATGGCAGCAGTAAGAAGAAGGTAAAAAAAACCCAAAATAAATATTTACTAAACCCATATGAAAATTTATCTAACTTCAATATATTGCATCAAAATATACAGCGTTTAAACAATAAAGTGAATCAATTAGAGGTAGTGCTAAGAAGTGAAAATATAGACTTTTATTGATATCCGAACACTGGTGCTCGGACATAAATATTGAAACTGTGAATATAGAGAATTTTACATTATGCAATGCCTTTTGTCGAACTAAATATATTCATGGAGGAGTTGGTATATGCAATGTATTTTATGTGTGTGTTTTATACAGATCGCCTAGTGCCGAAATCGGATTATTTCTAGAATCTCTTGATGAGCTATTGACTCATTTTAAACCTGAGATAAATAATATAACTATCATGGGAGACATAAATATTGATTTCTTAAAAAGTGATATCAACAAACGTCAACTGATAGATGTATTGGACTCCTATGAATGCAAAAATATCATTGAAGTACCTACCCGTATACAGAAAACATCAATCACAGGGATAGACTATGTGATAATTAATAAAAATCTGCAAACTTTAAATATACAACAGAGGTTCTAAATACTATATTATCAGATCATACTGGACAAGCGCTGAAAATTAAGACAGAAACAGTTCTGGAACAGGAATCAGTTAAAGCATTATGAACTAGAGAATTTACTGATTTTATTAAGGAACATATGAGGCAGGCAATTACTCAATAACGTAGCCTGGAAAAATAATGAAGATTTTATGTCACCATTTTATGTTCCAATACTGTTTTAATGCGAGTTTTCCACTAAAAGAAGGAAACATCGAATATTCCAAATCAAAAACTTTCGTTACTAAAGAAATAGCTGATGAAGGGAAATATCTCAGAGAATTGTATAAAACAAAGGGTGAAAGTGAGGTACTAAATGAAAAATATCGTATACAGAAAAAGCAGCATAAAATAAACGTACAGCAAGCCAAAAAATGTGCAATTTTTACAAATATAGACTTGAGTAAGTGTAACATAAAATATATTTGGTCCGGTATAAATAGACTACTAAATAACCCAAAAAAGTGTCAAAATCGAGTTGTGCTACAACAATACCCTAGTTCACTCAGAACAGGAAATAATAAAAATATTTGCAGAACATTGCTCAACGATTATAGTATTCCCAAACAATTACATATTCTCAAACAAATTAAAATATCATTTTGGGGATACTTTATCTGATGAATGTACAATAACGCATACTGTGAATGCAAAAACAATGTTTCTAATGCCTTCAAGTCCCAGTGAAATCTACAACATAATAATCAGTATGCCAAATAAAAAGTCCACTGGTGTAGATGGAATACCAACACATTTAATAAAGCATAATGCTTATTATATTGCAGAAAAACTGAACCCTATTGCCAATAAAATGTTGGACACCAGCATTTTCCCCGATGTGTTGATGATTGCAAAAATTTTACCTGTCTACAAAAAGAATGATCGCACAGATATCAATAATTACTGGCCAATCTCATTGTTATCAGTATGGTCAAAAATTTTAGAAAAAATAATTTGTGGTAGATTGACAAACTACCTAGAAACAAATAGTTTACTCACAAGATCACAGCATGGTTTTAGAACGAGGCATTCAAACACAACCGCAATCTTTGCATTTTATGAATGCTTATCAAGAGCGCTTAACAAGGGACAACATGTTATGGGTTTGTTCTTTGATTTAAGTGCAGCCTTTGATATCGTGAACCACCAATTTCTATTGAAAAAGTTAAAAGGAATGGGAATTAGGGGAAATAGCAATGACTTGATATGCTCATATCTATCTAGCAAACAGAACACTCACCGTTGCCATTGATAAGAAACAGTCTGAAATAAAAGAGATTAATGCCGGAGTACCACAGGTAAGTAATCTAGGACCATTGCTATTTATCTGTTGTGTGAATGATATACAACAATTTGTAGACATTGGAAACCTAATCAGGTACGCAGATCACAATATTGATATCATGACTTAACAATATTGGTACAAGAAAGCATATTGGAATAGGTTGGAAGACTAGCTACTGATGTCTTCTTGAAGTTTAAGTGGGGATGTCATAAAAACCAATTAATAGTCAATTTAAACAAGACGAACATTGTAAATTTTAAATTAAGACCAACTAAAACTATACATGTTAAAATTGGTGATAATGACAACGACACAATAAGCATGAGTGACAAAACAAAATTCCTGGACATAGAAATAGAGAGTCATCTACGTTTCATGGAACAAACTGATCAAATCTGTAAAAAGTTGAGCAAGTTCCGATTTCGGATCAGAACGCTGAAGCAGTACATGGGAATGGATCAATTACTTACGTTTTATTATTCGCATGTTTTCTCAGTACTAAAATATGGCATATTCATGTCGGGGCGAAGTGTCGACTCCATTAGAATTCTACCAGATCACCCAGAAAAAAATTATATGATGTATATTCTCATGTAAAACTATTTTTCAAAAATACACACTCTTGACTCTCCCCAGTATTTATATCTATGAGCTGCTAACCTATATGCATCGTAAAGAATACTTTTCTCTGCAGAGAGTGCAACAACTACAATACAAGATCAACAGTCTTTTTTGATTTTGCACACAGAACAAGTTTCTATGAGAAAACTCCTGTAGATACGGGGTACAAAATATTTAAAAAGTTACCTGGAGAAATTCGCACTGAAGATAAATTTGCTCAATTTAAAACGAAATTGAAAAAATATTTAATAGAATTAGCTGTTTATGATCTCAATGAAATACTTGAAGTCTGAACTGTAAATTTGAATTGAACTACTATTTGTATACCTGTATTGGTCTTTTAACAAAGAAATAAATTATTATTATTATTATAAATAAACTAAAATTGAGCTTTTTAAAATGTTCTTATGGTACACACGGGATATTATCTATTTTCTGTATTTTTAAAGTAAATATATTTATATATACATATATACATACATATATATATATATATATATATATATATATATATATATATATATATATATATATATATATATATATATATATATATATATATATATATATATATATATGTATATATGTATATATGTATATGTATATATATATATATATATATATATATATATATGTATATATATACCTGTGTGTGTATACATAAATATATTTACTTTAAAAGTATAAAAAATATAGAAAATTAATAATATCCCGGTTGAACATTTTTAAAAGCTCAATTTTAGTTTATTTTAGATATACAAATGTATGTTAAATGACAACTTCTATCATTAGAATAATTTCTGGTAGAATTATATCACTTAAAGTCGTTCTCAGCGCCATCAAGATACACGAGTAATCACTACTCTGCACCATCAACGCCAAAAGTCGAGCTAAAATTTAAAAATTTAATAGTTGATGCGTGCCTTAGTTATTCGGATTTCGAATAAAAGTTGTTAGTATAGTTATAATGAGCAACTTCTACCCGAAGCATTTTTTCGAAAACCGAATAAGGAAGGCACAAATCAATTATAATAATTTAAAAGTTTAGCTCAATATATATATTTATATGTTTATAAAATAACTTAATTGTCACATTTTTGCCAGTTCGTCCGTGAACTCAATAGCTCAGACACGAAAAAATGCAACATTCGGAAATTTTATGTTTGTGTTCAAGGGCAAAAAGTTAACGATAAGTTTGCGAATGGGCGAACCTGTACAGTGTTTCTCCCTCCGAGAGCTGAGGCCTGTCTTTGAATGTCCAAGAGATAAAAATTATCATTATTTATCTACTTGTAAATTGAAAATGTCCGTTTGTTTGTTCGAGCATCTTGCAAAAACTACTGGAACGATTTTTCATATTGGTTGTTCATTGAAGATCTGAAAAGGTTTCATTTTTAACTAGGTTTAGATTGTCTTTTTATTTACAAAATTAATATTTCATATGAAAAATCATGCACATCTTGGATGGCGAGAATTACAAAATATGTTTTGAACTTTTCGTAACGCAGTGTAATGAATTATTTTTCACCGCAATGAATTTTTCAATAAAGAATTACATTTTCAAAAGTTATGATATAATTAATTAAAAATCCGTATAAAAAGCAGCACTATAAGTATCAAAACCTGTCATTATTTAATACTTTATTGAATACTTGTATTATAAATGCATATACGTGCTTTATGATTACATCATTTCAAGTTTGTTATTCTATTGTTAAAACATTCGTATACATATGACGCATGTACAGTCGTCGAGTATACAATTGTTTACATTACAAATGAGTTTACATCTTATGAGTTGTTTGGTTTAAAGTAATCGTAAGTAGTGAATAGGTCTGCAAATGATGTTGTATTCTAGGCTAGGAGAGTATGGGTTGGTAAAAAATTTTATTTACGGGATACGTTTTTTTTCAACACCATTCCAACGATTAAGGGAACATACAGACATACTAACATACTAAGTTGCAAATGTGTATAGCGGTTGCAGCAACAAAAAACATGTCCTTAAACGGTTGCTGTAAAAAATCAAAATTATTTGATATTTTGTAGGAGTTAAATGTTCCTGTACAAATTGGTCATATTATCTAAAACTCTATGCTTTCCTAATATTTTATTATGTTTTATTACCTAGATTGGTTACAATTTACATTATAATACAGTAGGGCCTCGGTAATCAGCTGAAATCTGGCCGGGCAATGGGGTTCGCGGGGGAGGCGGGCGGCTGTAGGTGCGGGCTGCCATGAGCCAATTCGTCGTCAGTCTTTTGTTTATCGCCTTTCGTGTAGTACGTACAGTGTCAATTTAGCCCGCTCGCTAACATCATGGCGCCGCCACGTAAACATTCAACATTAACATTAAAAGACAAATTGCGGATTATAGAAATGTTAGATAAAGGTGACAGCTACCCTGTCATTGCTCGGAAGTTAGGTATAGGCAGGTCAACTGTAGGCGACATAAAGAAGAACAAAGACAAAATCTTGAAGTTTTTTAGCCTAATAGAACGTGGCCCCGGTGTACGAAAAACACTGAAGAAATCGGAAAATCCTGTTTTAGGAGATGCTTTGTTTACGTGGTTTTTGCAACAAAGGCGATTGCATGTTCCAGTAAGTGGTGATATGATTTGTGAGAAAGTTCGTATTTTTCATCGCCAGATTACAAACTCCAATATCGGGTTTAATGCAAACCGGGGATGGTTAGACAAATTAAAAAACGCCACGGAATAAGACGTTTAAAAATGGCCTGTGAAAAACTGTCAAATGATGAAGCCGCTATCGGACCTTTCCAACTAGAGTTACAGAAAGTTATTAGAGAAAAAAATTTTAAAGCGGAACAGGTTTACAATGCTGGCGAATCTGTTTTATACTGGCGATTATTGCCAGATCATACTTTAGCCTCTGGCAATGAGCAGTCGGCTTCCGGAAGGCAAATGATGAAGATGAGAGTGACATTCATGCCTTGTGCAAATGCGGCTGGAACCCATAAACTTCAATGCTTGTTGTCGGAAAATCAAAAAACCCGCGGGCATTTAAATCAACATGTCTTCCTGTTTGTTATCGTGCACATAAAAATGCTTGGGTTACGAAAGACTTGTTTTTTGAGTGTTTTAAAACGGAATTCGTTCCTGCGGTCCGTCGCCATCTTTTGTCTGTTAATTTGCCTCCTCAGGCACTGTTATTGTTGGATAATTGTCCTGGGCATCCTTCAGCAGATGCAACATTTTTGCAATGTTCCTGCCACCTAACACCACGGCGTGTATAAAACCATTGGATCAGAACGTTATACAAAATCTGAAGTTAAATTACCGCAAATCAATTTTGGTTAACAGTCTTGCATTATGTTCTGAGAACCTCATGAACTCATTAAAATCGATAACTTTAAAGGACACAGTTTTTCTTTTGGCTAATTGCTGGGCCAATGTTAAGGCATCGCTAATTGACAAATCATGGAAGAAATTGCACCCAGGATTTCTCACTGATAATGACAAACCAGAAGATGATGTTCCTTTAGCCCAGCTTTATAATAGATTGAGGGGACCCAATTATCCTCAAATAAGTGAGGCAGAAGCTCAAGAATGGACTAGTGGTGCCGAAAGCGAGTTACAAAGATTTAAAGTGTTAACTGATGAGGAGATTGTGCGAGCGGCAATGTGTGAGGACAATGAGCAAGATGAGGACAACAGCGTTGAAGTTCTCGCCTCCGAAAAAGTTGGTAATTCAGAGGCAGTAGGAGCTTTAAACACTGCTTTAAAATGGGCTGAAGATAACAAATTTGATAGCCATGAAGTTATGTTTCTCCGTCGACTTAGAGACCGGGCTTTTGAAATGAAGTGCGAAAATTATAAACAGAAGAGTATTAGAGACTTTTTCAAGAAGAATTAACTAATGTTTTATTTTAACTTACTGTTTTTCTTACATGGTTGTAATTTTGAACATGTACATTTTTGTCTTTATGCTTTAATTTAAAAATTGATTAAAGAAACTAAGGTTAAACATGCGTTTTATTACCATTAAATATGGCATACTGTAATCCGGACGCCTCGATAATCCGGAAAGGGTCTTGTTTTTGCCTCTCCGGATTAACGAGACCCTACTGTATTATATACTTTATTTTACTTTATTTTTTGTATTGATTTTAATATATTTTTGTAAAAATTTTTTTACAAAATACATATAACAACTAGTTACTAGAGATACATACATATAAATAAACTATACAAATTAAATGAGATAGATGGAGACAAGATGAGAAATAATTGAATTTTATGATTAGCGTCATAAAATAATAAAATAATAATTTTATGTTCCATAATTTTGGTTGCACGTCTGTACAGAAAATATTTTGTAGGCGGAGTTCAATGTTGCTGCACAATGTTCCCTGTCTGTATGCCACTTTACACGAATAAGAATGTGCGTTATTCAAGGGCCAACAGACGTGCAACCTGTGCAGGAACATTATAAGTGTTCTATAGCAGAGGTGGGCACAGACAGCTCGTCTGAGCCTTACGAGCTCTCCATAAGCTGGGTGAGAGTAAGTAAAGAACCTTCTTTTGAAGCAAGACGGAACGATGTTTCAATACAGGTTGTCCTACCGATTATTGTCCAATAATTTATTCAATCAATTTAGAAATAGTTTTATAAAATATTTATTGTTTAAATAATATCTTTTACAGTATGGAGAGATACACCAAAAAACATAATAATAATACAAATAATGATAATGATAATAATAACAATAATAATAATAATAATCTGAACTTATCCAAGACTGCTTGCGATGTCTTCTCCATTATTAAATTCACTACTTTTATTTTTTTTGAAAAACAAATTATGCGAAAAATAATTTCCACTACTACAAATAGTACTTTTCACTTTTTCAATTCAAAGTAGACTAACTCGAAGAACTCAAATTCCCACTTTATGTAAAATTTAACTTAATTCATCAAATTTCCATGACACTATACTGAGCATACTCCATACGAAGAAAAAATAATTAAATCAGGTAAATAATTCTTTATTAGTTCTCGGATATGAATAGTAAAATATTTAGACAAATCATTTGGAATTTCCAAAACTTTAATTCTATTTAAATTATCCTTTGCAAAAATTTCCCTCTTTTATTACAATGGTCCAGCGGTAAACTTAAAGGTTCAAAAGATTTGTATATATTTTTTATATATTTTTATTTTATTTATACACAAATATGATATATACTAAAAAGGTACATTTTATGACCCTAATTACCAGCCCAAAATTCCAGAGTATGTATTGAATGATTGCTTGTATTATTTACTTTGTATAATAGTGACCATAAAAAAGATTTGGTATTATTATATTTTTTTCAGAAAATGTTTTAATTAAAAAAAGAAAATATTAATAATTGGTAGGTTACCCTGTATTAACTCTATCTCTCTTCCCTACCTCTCACTCAGAGCTTGGCCGAGTCATCTCCTGCCCACCTCTGTTCTATAGTCTATACTATTTTGCAAGTGTGTATAGCTGTTGCAGAACAAAAAACATGTCCTTGAACTGGTTGCAGTAAAAATCAAAATTATTTAATATTTTATAGGAGAAGTTTAATGTTCCTATACAAATTGGTCGTCTGTAGAGAAATTTACAACATATTATCTAAAATTTTATGTTTTCCTAATATTTTATTACGTTTTATTACCTAGATTTGATACAATTTACATTATATACATTATTATTTTTATTATACTTAATTTTTTGTATTGATTTTAATATATTTTTGTTAAAATTTTTTTACAAAATACATACAACTACTTACTAGAGATACATATAAATAAACTATAAAAATTAAATGAGATAGATAGAGACAAGATGACAAGTGATTGAATTCTTAAGATAGCCGTCATAAAATAATAATTTTATGTTCCACAATTTTGGTTGCATGTCTGTAGAGAAAAAATTTTGTAGGCGGAGTTCAAATTTCCACTTTTTCATTCACTAATTAAATTTACTACTTCCCAATATTAATCAAATATTTTCATCATCCGTTCATCTAGATTGTAAAATATTATTGTGTTGTTGATTTATGCAATATAATACCAACAATTACTATAAAATGTGTAAAATCAATTTTTTTTTGTAAACCGCCTTTTTGCTGTTTGTTGTTGTAACGAAAAGTAAAGACAAAGAGCGGGTAGCAAATGTGGTTATGATGTTTATTTTAGCAATGGGGAACCATAAATTCATAGATAGTATAGTTGATGCTAGAAAATTACAGTAATGCAAACAATTAGAAAAATAAAATAAAATATACTAATATATAAAATGTATTTTATTTTATTTTCCTAATTTTTTGCATTACTGTAATTTTCATGCATCAACTATAGTATCTATGGTTTTTATGGTTCCCCATTGCTAAAATAAGCATCATAACCGCTTTTGCTACCCGCTCTGTCTTTACTTTTCGTTACAACAACAAACAGCAAAAAGGCGGTTTACGTAAAAAAATTAATTTTACACGTTCCAAGTTTAAGTCTTATTTAGGATTTGTAGTTAGGTATTGTCAAAATAATAAAAAAATTGGCCGTAAGTGTCAATTTAAAAAAAAACTTTTAGAATTTTAAGTCTTAGTATAAGAATGTAACAACATATATTAAATTTATTTTTGTTTTTTTAATGCAATTGGCTCATCCTAATTATTCAACTTTCAAGATCACATTCGCGTTCTTATGACCATCATCTCAAGCCAAATCGTATTATGTGGCACTTCATTTAGTAGTAGTAGTAGCGGAAGGGATGTCGAAGCCTAACCAGTAGGCCTTTCTAGGCCTTTTAAGTAACCCCTAAAGCACTAGCAATTTGTATATAGACTAGAAATTTGTAGGTTGTACGACTGCAGCCGACTTTGATACGAATTATGCCGATATTTATTAGGAGTGTGTGAAAGGAAACTGCAGAAAATCTTCACAAGCATAGCCGGTTTCTTCGTTCTTGTCCATACGCCGATAGTTTAGTCAATTAACTAACCCGTTAATTTTTTTTTCAAAATTAATTTAAAACAAACTACCATCGTTGAAGATGAAACCAGCAACCTCTCAGTTCTGAGAAATTTGGCACTTCATAGAAACGGGTCAAATAAAAAGGAAAATAATATGAAAATATGATTAAATTCACAAAAAATAAATAAAACTAAACATATTGCCATACAAATTTTAAACAATAAGAGACTGTCACTTTATCAAGGTAGTGTGTAGCAGAGTTAAAGGAGGTGTGAACCGGCGTACGTGTCCGTGCTAATTACTACACGAAATATTAGAGCCTTAATCGAACCCTTGCAACTTTAGAAGGAAAAGAGCTACAGTGGTGAGTTTTCGAATATAGAACAATTAATTATATGATAACAGTTTTTAAAAAGTTAGTTTAATTCAAAAATCGAAAAAAGTCTACCATGCCAACAATTCATGCACGCTCCCGTTCAAAAAAATTTAAAAAAAAAACAGATCTTAACCGAATCAGTCACTCACAATTTTGATTATTGTCGTAGTAAATGTTGTTTACTGTACTTCCATTTCTTTTTTCACACTTAAAATATACTTCAACTCGGCCTTGCACACTACCGTGCTCCAGATACTACTTATCTTTGTTTATAAATGAATAATACAAAGAGTCACAAAAGTGAGGAGTTTTATGAAATGTAAGAAAATTAACATTTCAGGTCTGTTTTAAATAATTTTATTGAACGGCCTATCGAACGGCCGGTGTACACGTACCTATCAAAATTCCAGCTTACTTCCCGATATTCTTTAAAATTGATAATTGGCATACAGATAGGTCTAGTGCACAGGAAAATTTATGAAAACTCAAAATTTCTATCCCGAAATAAAAAATTTCTGCCTATTTTGTTTTGATTAATTTAACATTATAAACGCATATAGCAATAAACTGCTATGTAATTTAATATTTGTTTATTTGTGTATACTTTCGCGTCAAAATAACGATGTTTGTCCAAATTCCTTTCGGTTACGTATGCTATGTAATTTGTCCATGGTCTTATTTTCTACATGGTAGTTTTAATATTTTATATTTAATAGTTTTAATATTTTATAGGTAGTTTTATCAAATCGAATATGTCATTTATTAACCATGTTGAACAATACGAATAAAACTTTGTATCCTTCATTTAATTTGTATCAATAAAGGTACATTAATTTAAATATTTAAACAATAAGTTTTCAAATTTTAAAAATATACTAAGGGAAAACTTAAAATTTTTTCTTACATTTAATCAAAATACCCCTGAATAATTTTCTTAGGAATAACTCCCTTCTTTCATATCACGACTTTTTAAGGAAAAATAATAATAGAGGGCTAAATTTATAAGTCTTCATTATTTTCAGAGGCAAAACTATTATATTAAGGATATCCCGAAAACTCGGCCCTTTTTACATTTTTGTTTTTGATCGGATTATTATTCTTCGAAAAATGGTGAAAATATTAAAACAGTATACGAATTCAACGAATAAAAATAAAAATGGAACAAAATTAATATAAATAAAATTTTTAATAAGTCTAAATGGCCTTGCGAGAATGTGGGACAAATTATAAAACTGAAGTGACAAGCATAAAGTTATTTGGATTAAGATCTTCCACTGTTTTATGTTTGTGAAATTTTTGTGAAAGTACAATGGTCATACATCTTGTATCTCTTTCTACATATTTAAAAAGCTTTATCTTATTTCTTATCGATAGCAGGTTTTGGCACACATTTTTTTTGGTATCACTTTTACTTTTGGGGTGATTTGTGTGGATAAAATTAAATTTCCTAACCAATTTATTTGTTTGGTATAGTTGAGAAACCAACCAAGTAGCCGAACGGTCTAACGAACTCTGTCTACTTGGGGACTGGGAGGTTAAGGGTTCGAATTCCGACATCGGCACTTTGTCAATTATTTTAAAAAAAACGGGCGGTTATTTGAGTAAACTGTCGGCGTATGGAGAAAAAAGAATTAACCAGCAATGATTGTGAAGGTTTTCTGCAGTTTCCTTCACGAACTCCAGATGAATATCGGCATAGTTCCTATCATAGTCAGCTGCAGCCACACAACCTACCAATTCCTAGTCTACACGCACAATACCTTCCACTCCACTAACATCCTCACATCCTTAGGCATCACAATGAACCTAGGCATCACATTGGAATGGTTGATGTGTGTCCTGTCCAGGACAGCCGCTACAATCTATCTAGCTATAGTTGAGAATGATTTTATACGTATATCGGTACTATTTATACTAATAATACATCGAATAATACTACCAGGCATTATAAGTATTAGTTTATTATTTATAATAGATTTTAATGATATTAGTGAACATATTTGATAATAAATAATGATTTCGCACAGTGGTTCGCTCTCTCAATGTGTTCTATTTGGTATTAATTTAATTTATATTTATGTAGAGTTCATTTGTTTATTGTAATTCAGTAGCATTGTATGTACATGGTGTAACAAATATTGTATTAATTATAAACAAATAGAACACAAATATGGTTTATTGTATGCTTTTATACAGGACGAGTCAAGAGAAAAGCATCAAGGAATGTGCCTGATTATTCTACAAATAGATAAAGCTTAGTTTAAAAGACCCAAATGTTGTTGCCCGATTTATGTCATAACTAGAAAACAAACACAAATCGAAGAATAAGTTTCATGCTGGTTTTTGTGCAGTGTAGCGATTAGCGCATAAAAAATTAATTTTCTTATTGTGCTAAATTACACAATGTGAAATGAAGGTTTCTAAACACGGAATGGAAGTAAGCTTGCTGTTTTTTTGCATAGTCTTAAAGTATATATTTTGCATAATATTATAAACGCCAAACGGTTCCGAAAACAGCATTTTTGAAAATATCCCGTTTCCTATGAGCTGTATATCATCAGACATAAAACGTTTAACACTGAGCCAAATGCACTGTTTAATTTCTAAAGGTATATGTACCCACTTTCAGCGCTGTATAATCTCCAGTTTTATAGTAACCCTTGATGACATATGATGGAAAGAATACGAGATATCATCAAAAAAGCTATTTTCGTTTGATCTTAAAATTTTGACTCGCAGACACGATATTGTATGCGACTATCATGCCAATCATTAGAAGATCAAAACAAAGTTCACTGCAAAAATTCAGCTTGCTTTAACATTTCCAAAAGTTGTTTTATTCAAGTTTAGAGCTGTTGGCCGCATCAATATTAAATTTAGGTTATTGGCCAAGAATATATAACGTTTAAGTAACAGTCCCAAATTTTTTCTGTGTAAAGTACACTAATACTCCAGTAATTATCGATAACATGCTTTAGAAAAGAAGTTCCAGCCTCTTTTAACAATTGCAGTAATTGTTATTTGCACAATCAAAAAAATTGCAGAAAAAGTTCTTATTCACATCACTTCTGGTGGCTTCATTTGCTTAATTATTGAATCTAGATTTATAAAAAAAATTGGCAAACGTAATTGTTTTAGTCGATTTCCAGAAATAAAAGCAACATGTGACCACAATGATAATCGTAAGCCACCATTTTTGGGAAAAGAAATATAATTTTCTACACAACAAACTGAAGAAATTTATCACGTAGTCAGAGATTTGAAAAATCAACGTTGGGAATATTCTTCAACGATTAGGACTTCATTCCACTTTGGATAAAATTACAGAAAATATATTTTATTGCGTCGATTATATCTTACACATATGAAATGTTTTGGTCAATCCTTACTTTTGCAGCCCCCCTTAATTTAAAATAAAAAGCGAGCGTCAAACAAATTCAAATTTGTGTATACAATTTAAATCTAAACTTAACTTTGTAATTCAATAGTGTTTTTCCCAAATTTAATTTAGTTAGCTTGTTTTCTTTTCAATAAACATTTTATACATTTGTCATACATTTTAATTAGTTATTTAGTAGCACAGTCAGTAGAAGATTTCCCAAAGAGGTAACAGGTAACTGTCATTGAGAATGAAGAATGAAGAATAAAATAATTACAACTTGTTAATGTACAACAATATCATTCTATTAGGAACATTAATTACACAAATAAATAAATCTTTATCGAAATTTTCAAATATTTGGAATCTCAATATAAATCCTTGCAGTTGTTATGGAAATTTATAAATTCACTGTCAATATTTAAAAAAAAGAGAAGGAAATCACAAATGACAGTTTGTATGAGTAGAAACATTATCGGCGATCCTTCGCTAAATTAAAGTGTACTCACAGTTAGTTCGTTACTGCCAGTTTTTACATACTGTGTAGAGTACTGTAAATGGCTATCATGTTATTTCTAATCTCCCTAATAAATATAAAACAATCGAACCTCGTTGTTTTATACATGCCTGTGACTAGTTCGATTTTATAAAGGAGCAGATTATTATTATTCTATGTTATTATTGTTGTAGTTGATTCCAGCAGAGTGTAGCAATTTTATTGCTTTGTCAACTGTATAGGATGAAACGCACTGTGCATGACAAATGGAAAATTATTTTGAGAAAAACTTTAGTCAACATACCCTTTAGTATCCCAACGAAATCTTCGTGTTGAAAGCTCCTAGTAAAAGCGAAAATTGAATTTATATTTATATTTTTCACAAAATTGGGACCAGAAGTAATTAATCTCACCACGTTTCCTTTTTATCCACTTTTCAATATTCTTAATTAAAGATTTTGTCCATATCGCTTTGGAGTTATCATTATCTTCCCATTCAAATTGCCAGTAGTCTATAAGTTCCTTTACAGCGGCTTCCCTATCTCCATTGTGGTATATACTAGCTCTTTCGTAAACGAGTAAGTATATCGGTGGGATAAACTTATTCGAGACTGTGTGGTAGGCGCTGCAAACACAAATTTCGGTCTTCTCATACACCTTTCAAGTTTTTGCCTACAGCATGTCCTTTGAAGAACATCCTGAAATAGGGGCGCTGCACATAGCAGAACGGACAGAACAATCTTTGTGTGCTGAATCTTCGTTCTTCTAACCTGGGCATCAGCCGACAAATATTTTGGGCCGATTTTTCCGCCTTTTCTATTGCCTTGTTCAGATGCACTACCATTTTTATACTTGATACAGATACAGATACTTTATACAGATACCTAATCAGGGGACTTGTAGATACTTTAGTCTTCCCCACCATTACACTCGTATCAGGCACATTTCTTTTGGTTGCCAGTAACACTATCTCGGTCTTTTCAGGAGTCAGAGTGAAGGATTTCTGGTTCTCCAGATGGTTTATAATCACGAAAATAGTGTGGTTTATCTTTTCCTGAAGGAGTTCCTGGTTTTTGGCAGTGATAACCAGCGCCAAGTCATCCATAATTTTACCCGCAAAATTTTATCATAGTATATGTTCCAAAGGTATGGGCCCGACTACTGATCCTAGAGGCACACCAATATTTACACCGATATTAAGTTAATCCACTATTACCGACCTGTCCTCCAGATAGCTCTTCATGATTCGTATGAGGTATGGTGGGGCATTTTTGTGCCACAATGACTCCTATCCATGGGGCGGTAATAACTGCATTTTTGATGTCCAGTGTGATAAGTACACATTGACCCCTCTTGTTAGATGCTTTACCACGTTCGTCTTTAGCAATGATCAGAACTTCTGACTGCATTTATGGTTGATTTACCTTCGCAGAAACCATATTGCGTCTCCCAGAAATCGTTGCATTCGATTTTTAATCGGTGCAGTAGCAAGTGCTGGTAGAGTTTACCTAGAATATTCAGTAAGCATAATGGTCGATATGATGCTGTAACTGAGTTGGGTCTTCTGCTTTTCTCCGATTAAGTATTGGTTCATCATATTTAAGCACGCATCTTGGTGTGTGTTAACAAAAACTTTGACTGCCTCCGAACCGATATTGTCGGGACCAGGAGTCTTACCACTCTTTAGCTTTAGCTGCCTGCTGTAGTTCTTCTCTCATAATAATCCTCACAGGGTTCTCATGTACCTCCGATCCATGAGCCACAGGGGCACATTGTGGGAACATTTCTCGGCCAATTTCCAGTTTCTCTGGTAAGGGTATGTTTGGGTCGCTGGATCTTTGCGAAATACTTTGTTACGATTTTGTAGCCGAGGCCCCAAATAGCCAAGTCAATGTCAATTGTTCTCAGCGTTCCTTTTTTCGGTTCGCTATAATTTTTCTTAGGGCTTTTCTACATTGGGTGTATTTTAGATGTAGTTTATCAAAGTCCTCTGTTGCAATTGACTTCAATCGACTGGCTCTAGTTGAAGGGTGCCTTTTGACTATGCATATGTCTCTATTCCATCAATATATTGGCTGGAGGCCCGTACTTTGCCTTTTTTTGGGAAGGTATTGTTGCCGGCTAGTGTCTGCAATTCTGTACATAAAGTCTCGTCCACAGGAGAGGCATTTGCGTTTCAGAAAGCGTAAGTCAATTCTTCACAGAATTTGTCTTCTACCCAGCTGGAATATTTCCGTCCTTTCGTCGTGGTGTTTCGGTTTTGTCTAGTCGTATGGTTCTCCAGCGCCAGGTTGAAACTGATACACAGATAATCACTCAGGGTCTCCACATGTGATAGAACTTCCCAATCTGACACTGTGGTGGATATTTTCTTAGTACTGATAGTGATATCTATACATGATGAATATACATGATTCCCCTAGTAAAAGTTGGACCATAGCCAGTGTTCAGTACATCAATATTTTCAGCGGCAAGCATCTCCATCAAAGCCGTGTACATCTTCATGTTTTAATCCCCAAGCCATCGATTTGGCATTAAAATCAACGGCGACTATAACTTCTTTTTTGTGCTGTTTTGCAGTGAATTGTAGTGATGAGATGAAGGATTTGTACTCCTCTAGGGTTGAATTTGGTGAAATATAACATCCGTAGATAATTACTTATGGCAATTCAATCCAAACAAATCCCGACCCTTTGTTTGTTTCAGTTGAGAACACGTGGGCAGAAAGGTTGATACGTTTTTATTGCGACATCTGTTTCAGGTATAATAACAATTGAATTTATTATACCTGGTTCTCCAGAATTTTCTCCGTCAATGTGTGGGCGGCTATACTTCTTTGCAGATTTCACTGTAGTATATTTATTATAGCCTTTTAAATTAATGAGTGGGAGTGTCTTACGTACTCTTAGACTCCTGATCTCATTAACCTTCATACGGTAGTCTTGGCATGCCATTGAGTTCGCTCTGTGTCCAGTGGTTCTGCAGGTAAAACAATGTATTTCACGGTCACAGGTTTCAGCAATGTGCCCAACTATTCCGGAACGGAGACTTCTTTTCTCTTCTGATTCTGGTGCTTTACAATTTCTAGCAAGGTGTTCAAATTTATTGCACCTGTAGCATTGGAGAAGCTGGATTCTCTCAGTTATTTTACATCGTAACCATCCTATTTTAATGAATATCTTGTGCTGGAGAGCCATAGCCAGTTCTGTATTAATAGTAAGAGATGCCGTTTTTCCTCCGTTTGTATTTGTCTGTAGCAAACTAACACTTCTTCTTCAGTGCATGTTTCATCGAGATCGCTAATAATGAAGGTGCTCGTTTTCATTTTCAGATCGATATCACCACTGACTTCACTTTTTGCTTTATTTTTACATCAAGTTCTTACCTCCTTTTTTCTTTGTCTCCTTTATTTCTAATTGAATATTTCCATCTCTTATCCCACTTATCCGTTTAACTTGTATTCCCACCTCTTCAGGATAGACACTATATTTCATCTCTTCAAACTACTATCGCCGCATAGTAGTTTGAATTGGTTTTGTCCGTGTGTAATCGTTATCTGCAGGGAACGCCACTATGCATTTTTGTCTGTGTCAGATTTTTCCCCAGTGAATTTTCATCGCTGTTGTTTACCGTCACACTATATTTGGAAGCAAGCACCACAAACTGGTTTTCTTCTTGCAATTTTCCTGTTTTCAGGAGGCTCTTAATGGCTGGATATTGTTTGTAGAATGCCGCGACTATACCGTTTCTTTCAATGTCATCGGTGTTATAAAGTATGGCTCTGGCTGAATCTTCAGTAGCGGTAAGGATGATTTTCCTACTTCTGATTGAGTATTCGAACGTTCGAGAGCCCTAGGCTTCATTGGTCAGTTCTACCAGCTGTTTAGTGTCAAGATCTTGGCCCATCTTGCCTCTGATAGAGTTCAATAGTTCTTCCTCATCCAGTCTATCTTGGCCGATAGTCTGGTTATATACTTGTATTTTCCAGGGTATTTATCGGATATTTTTCATGTTCTATATTTTCCGTTTGAATCATCTGATAAGTCCTGCTGCAGGCACTTTTGTGTTTACTGCCTTTTTAATATTTGGTTGTTCTTCGACACTTTTAATTAGGTTATTGACTTTGTAGAGATATTTGATTGATATAATAAATAATTATTATTTAAATAAATAATAAATATATGTTAAAGATATAATTGATCTTTATTAAATTGAATTATGACATATTATATATTTTAATATGTAAATTATCAAGATTGTTAACATTCAAAGCAACCGTGATAATAGAGGGAAGTTATAGTTGTTATGCAACAACTAAAAATGATAAACAAAATTATAATAATAATTTAATAAAGAAGCGATACCGCTACATACTTCCCCCCATCAACTAATAAAGAAAAACGACTAGAAAAAGGTTATAACATAAAACAACCTTGTTCACTCGGAAAAAACTTTAATAGTTGATGTACATCTTATAAGTAAATACAAAGTAAATTAAGATAAGATTAACATTGAAAAAAGTATGCAGGTTTTAGCCTGTCAATCGAAATAGAGGTAGGTTTGTTATTGATATCAATAACAAAAAATTTAGGAAATCTCTTGATAACAGAGAAAGGACCTCTATAATTACAAGATAGTGGAGGTTTGACATGATCCTCGCGTATAAAAACTGTTTTTGATGAATCTAAATCTTTGGGTAAAAATACATTTTTGTTGGTGAACTGTCTGGTAAAGAAAAATTTTGCGTTGAACATTCTATTTTTCAACTCTCGTGTAGATTGTTGAACAGAATGATATGTATCAACCTTTTCTGAAAAGTAATCATATGGTAATCGAAGAGGAATTCCATATAAAATTTCTGCAGAAGGAAGGTTTATATCCTCCTTGATCGAGGAGCGCAAATTTAGAAGTACCCAAGGTAAAATTTTTTACCAGTTATTATTTTTTTGACAGCAATTTCAAGAAATTTTGAGTGACCGGTTTAACCGTTCAATAATACCGTTGCTGTTAGGGTGATAAGCAGTAGTGGAAATATGCTTAATCCCTAGAGAAGACAAAAAATCTTTCCATATATGTGATTGAAATTGTTTACCTTGATCAGTAGTGATCCTCGTAGGTAAACCAAAACGCGAGAACCAAGAAGCAATCAAATTGTTAGTAATTTCATCCGACGTGATAGTTTTGATTGGAATAGCCTCGACCCAACGCGAAAAACGATCAATGATAGTGAAGATATACCAATATCCTTCACTAGGAGGAAGAGGTCCAACAATATCTAAATGTAAGAAAGAAAATTTGATACTTGGTTCTTCAATTTGCATAAAATCACTTTTAGTGTGACGAGTGATTTTATTTAATTGGTAGATCGGACATGATCGTGTCAAATTTTTGATTCGTGAAATAAGATTAGGGTTAAAAAAGAATGTGCGTACTTTTTTCAAGGTTTGTCTAATTGATGGATGACCAAGATTATGGACAGCTTTCCATACATCTTCTATATCAATGTCAGGTACGAAGATTCTGGGAATTTTCAAAGAAGTCTCCACATAAACCTTAAAAAGAGAATTCGGAGGAGTACGTATTTCTAAAGAATATTTTGGATTTTTTAACAAATTAATAAGAAGAGGATCACAGTTCTGGTGATCAGAAATCTTCTTAATATCAATCAAATCAATACCTGAAGGTAGTGAAATTGTATTAATTCGAGATAAACAAACAGCCGGAATGTTTTCACTACCTTTAATGTATCTAAGATCAGTTGTATATTGACTGACAAAGTTTAAGTGACGTATATCACGATTTAATAAATTTTCATTACGAGAATTAATAGCATTTATTAAAGGTTTGTGGTCAGTCTGAATGAAAAAATTTCGATTTGAAATGAAATGACGAAACTTTTTTATGCCAAAAACAATAGCTAATAATTCTCTTGAAAATGTACTATATCGTCTTTCAGTGTCTGTCAGTTTTCTTGATGTGAAAGCGAGTGGCTTCCAGACGTTATGTTTCAGCGTTCGAAACAGGATGTGCTAATTTAACAACATCAATTAATTTTTGTTTAGCTAAATTAAAAGCTGAAATTGCACATTCATCAAGAATAACTGACTTCGTTGAAGTTTTACCATGTTCAACAAGTTTATTCAATGGAGCTAAAATGTCACCACAATTCCGAATAAAGCGATTATAAAAATTAATCATCCCAAGAAAATTTCGGAGTGATGTTTGATCGTTCGGAATAGGAAAATTTGAAATAGATTCAACTTTGGAAGGAATAGGGGTGATTCCTTCAGAATCTACGTGATGTCCTAAAAAATCTAATTTTGTTACACCAAAAATAGATTTCGAAGAATTTATTAAAATTCCAGCTTCATTGAGAATGTTGAAAACAGTTTTGAGATCTTGAGTATGTTTTTTTTCGTTTTCACTCGCGATTAAAAGATCATCAAGATAAGTGAAAACAAAATCTACATTTCTAAATAAATCTGCCATAAATCTAGAAAAGGTTTGAGCTGCATTGCGTAAACCAAAAGGCATTCTCAAAAATTCAAATAGACCAAAAGGAGTGATAATGGCAGTTTTCGCGACATCATAATCGTGTACAGGAATTTGATAATAAGCTCTTTTTAAATCAACTTTAGAAAATATCTTTTTATCATTTAATTTCACATTGAAATCATATAAATGAGGAATTGGATATCTGTCAGGTACCGTGATCGAATTCAGTCGACGATAATCACCACATGCACGAAAAGAACCGTCAGGTTTCTTTTTCATGAGAAGAGGTGATGACCATTCAGAATCCGAAGGTCTACAAATACCCAAATCTACAAGTTCCTGAAAATGTTTTTTAGCAGCTGACAACTCTTCAGGACATAGCCTGCGATATTTAGAAAATATCGGATAAGAGTTTGTCACAATGCGATGTCGAGTATTATGTTTAGCATTAAGATTGAATTTTTCTGATTTGGTTAAATTTGGAAAAGAATTTAAGATTTTCGTAAATTGATTTTGAAGTGAGATCACTTCAACGCATGAATTAATAGGTTTTAATAATGTTAGATTATTAAAATCGATATTCAAATTGAATTTCTTTAGAAAATCTAAACCTAGTACCAAAAGTAGTAATTTTAGTATTGTTTGCTGCAATAATTGAAAAAGGTAAATTTGTAAATTTACATGATTTACAATACGACTTTGGAATCACAGATAGTGAACTTCCAGTGTCAACTAAATATCGAGTACCTTCATGTAAGAGATCGTACATGAAGATTAAGTTGTACGATGATGATGTTGTGTTATTGAATTGGGTTTTTTTATTGACAGAGCTACTGACCAACTCAACAGGAGCTCTTAGAATTTTTTTGAAGTTTTATTTCAATTTATACATCGCGTATTTAATTTACAAAAAGAACAAGGAAAAACACACTTACGTGCTTTGGTACCATATTTATTATGATACCAACACACAGACTTCACCTGAACTTTGTGTAAATTGGTTTTTGGAGGTGACTTTTTTGAATTTTCCAGTTCAGTAACTTTATTTTGAAGAATATTCAATTCTTTATTTAACATAAAATTATCTGTTTTATGAATTTCTGAAACGGGAAAAGAACTGATATTAGATACAGAATTCAATTTATAAATATCATTAGCGAAATTAACAATAGTTTTCAGATCAACATTATTGTCAACGGTGACAAGTTGAATTTGAATTTGTGTGTCTAATTTACCAATGAATAATTCACGAATGAAATGTGAATCAAGATTTAGACCACTTGATAGGGATATCATTGTATTATATAATAATTGAGGAGTATCGAAATCTTTTTGAGATAAATTTTATAATTTATTTAGACGATCTTTACGAGAAAGTCCAAAAGTTTCCTTTAGAATATTTTTGAGTGCATCAAACTTATTTTCTTGTGGTGGATTTACAATAATATCTCTAACATGAGAAGTGTAATCCTCAGGTATAGCTAAAGAAGCTAGTGTGAATTTAGTTTCATCGTCAATAATATTTTGAATAATGAAGAAACGAGAAACTTGAATTATCCATAATTCAATGTCTGTTACATTAAATTGTGGAAGTTTTTGTAAATTTGGAAGATGTATTGTAGGTGCATCTAAATTCGGTAACTCATTTCGATTTTTAGGCATATTAAAAATGAAATGTCAAAAAAAATAGTAAAAATATTTTTTTAGAAATCGAAATAGTTATAAGCGTAAAGCAAAAATAAGTATTATAACAGAAATGAAAGACTTATCTGTTAAATTTGGTGGGTGGTATGCTATATTTTGTAAGAATTACAATATTAAATAATAATTCATCCAAACCAATCATCCAATAGTCATCTGTCGGAAGATTTTGGAAATTTTTTCTTTAAAAATATGTTAATTTACCACCCTCTTCGCTTATTTTTTCTCGGGCGTCAAATTGTAGAGGTATTTGATTGATATAATAAATAATTATTATTTAAATAAATAATAAATATATGTTAAAGATATAATTAAGCGATACCGCTACAACTTCTTTCTGCAGTTTTTGTATCAGATCATATCTTTTCATTCCAAGGCTCAATATTTGGCCTTTTTCATGTTTCGGGGATAGAGTTCTACGTCTATTGAGTTCTCTCTTATCTTACTTTTCTGTAGAGTCTTCCGGGCTTTTTAAATCTCTACATGATTGAGACCTGGGAGGTGATCTCACTATCAGCTGCAGTAGAGACCTGTAGGTTGTTTTGGGCTACTTAAATCCCTTGCGCATGTTGTAAGGTGTGATTGGCCACTCTCACAATACACGGGGCTGGCTCTGACCCTCGAAGCTTTCACCCGATCGGAATCAGAGGTAAGATTCCCTTCCAAGAAAGTACACAACTGGGATACTTTCAAATTTTCGTCACACATTTACCAATATCTATTGGTTCACTTTCAGTCACCTTTTACGACAAGCAATGATTACTTGTGATTAAATTTTTCAAGGTGGCCCCTAATAACATGGCGTGGATTTACTTGTAGTCGCCTTCTACCACAAGCTGTAATTACTGTGATTAAATTCTAATCTCCTAACGATAGAGGTCGATTTTTTATGGGGTTATCCCCGTTTGCCTTCGGATCCGACACCCGGGGAGACGCTCGATTGAAGAAACTCCTCACGAGTATATATTGTATATATATATATATATATATATATATATATATATATATATATATATATATATATATAATATATCAACTGGGTACAATCCACTCTCTTCGAGTAATCCGTCGAAAACCGGACAACCTGTATATGAGTCAATAGTTATTCTCTGACTGACTGATTAACATTGCTCTATATTTATATCAAAGAAAAATAATATTATAATTGTATTAAACCCGTATAAAATGGGTAAAGTATGGGTTGGTATGAATTGTAATACCACGAATATAAATAGAATTTTCCCTTTTTCTTTCATCCTTATATTATGAATTATTTTGTTGTACAATGAATATAAATAATGATTTTCTCATAACTATTGTGTTTGTATGTACGAAATACTGACTGTTTGTGTTCATAACAAACATTTTGTTCAAAGGTTATTTGTAACCGAAACACAAATAACAATTCACAAGCAACAACCAATTTCGTTTTGAACAACAAAACAGCAGTGACTGGTAATTCATGTCGACATTTCTGACTTGAAATCGAAACTAATAATATGTTGTATAATGATGTATTTAAAATATAAAAGATAAACAACTTACAATAGAATATAAAATATATATGAGCATTGTATGTCGTGTTCTTTTTAAAAATCAAGTATATAAAATCAAAATTACTTTAAAAAATAGGGTTAACCCGAAAAATAATTTCATCCTCAAACATTATTGTATATAATTGCATAAATCATTTAAAAAAACAACCATAGATCTCCTTTCTAAATGATTCCAAGATATGTATGTGATAAGGGAATTATATAAAAATGTCTCATTTTTTCCTGTGTCCAAAGGTAAATGACATATTATATTGTTGATAAGTTAACAGGTAGTTAATTCAGACTAAATGTTTGGAAAATGTGTAATACCCACCAAGTATAGACAATATAATGACTTAAGACTGTAAAAACTGTTTACAAATTGTGGACATTTGAAGAAATTTTTACGAAATTCCAACATGGCTGCAAAAACAATAGCTGCATGTCCTTTGGAGGAAATTCGCTAATAACAACAATAATAACTATTGCAGTCGTAACAAAATTGACTGTAATAGCAATAACAGTAATTAATAACAATAATACAAATCTATATAACAAAAATATAAAAAAATTGGTTACGCAGGAGCTGATTCAACTTAGCGAATTTTCTTAGAATGCATAAATCACTCTCTAGCGGTCACAATTTTAGTCTGATCAAAATGAAACGTCGTATATGATTTTACTATTTGCAAGGCCAATTTTATTAATAAATGACATACGTCGAGGGGAATGGGGAGGTGGGGGATAAAGAAAGAAAAAAAAAATTATAAAATATCTCTCTTAATAATAAAACAATCGAAAAATGCGTTAGGAATAAAGTAGTAGAAAATCATGTTTGCTACAATTCATCACCTTATCATTTTTGCTAAAACTTTAATGTGTACAGAGATATTAAGGAATTAAATTTTCAATCTTAAACCGTCAATATTTCTGTAAATATTCATGTAACAGAAAAAATTATAAGAAACAAAATTACAGTAAAACTATGTACCTACAACTTTATTTCTCATAAATTTTCCGATTTTTCGAATATTATGCTTAAGTGCAGTTATTCTTAAGTGTTGCAGATACCCGCATTTGGTAATCGACATAATTTTAAATTGTTCGTCTCAACGTACGTACGTTTTCGTCACAGATCTTAGCTTGATCTATGGATTGCGAAGGAGGCCTTGGCTGCTCACCTGAGAATTCGAGACGAAGGACGAAGGACTGTGGTCACGTATGACCATATGCGAATACCTCAAAGGGCGGAAAGAAAAATTATTCTCTCATGCTTGAAAATGTACAAAGTGACCCTCTAAAACTTCAGTGGAAAGATAAGCTCTCTGTCCCGGATAGACACACGTGGCGGCGATAATGAGCTTACCGCAAGACTCCCTAGAATGGTATATTAAGCTAGTCTTTCTATTTTGAGCGCAATGTTAATTTTTTGTAACCAGCAGACAGCAAATAAAAATATGTAAAATTCGGAAATTTTCCGTAGAATTCAATGCACTATTTTTAAAACGGCCTCATATAGAAAATGGCGGCCAAAGTTGGGGAAAAACACGTTATAAATTTTTTGAAAAAAAATTGGCTCTGTATAAAATAAAGTTTCGTACAAAAGTTGTGTAACTACTTATTTCGGATCTATTTGGCCCGGTCCGCTTTCAAAAATTTGTAAAATAAATTATTTATTTAAAATAAACCGTAAAAAATAGCATTTTTTTGAAACGCTCGTATATCTTTGAAAAAAAATTTTTTTTTAAGTGAGACTTGGTAAAAGTGTACCTCTTTACAAATCAAAGAAAAATATTTTTGAAAATCTGATAAATATTGTAAACATTTTGCAAAAACCGATTTTTTCGAAAAAAAAAGCGTTTTTTGGATATTCTTGTAGCTCATGAACCCGTTGGTTTTTCCAAAATTTTCTTGACTTAAAATTTTCTTCGATAGTTGCGGTAAGATGTGCGAGTATTGCGCGCTTCATTAAATAATCGGTAGTATGCGAAAAATCGGTTGAAAAATCGTTGTTTTTTTTTCTTCAAAAAACAATTATTTTTAAGAATTAAAATTCTACAACATTGTTTTTAAAACCATTTGATAGCTGGTATTTTTCTGCAAATTTACCAAAAAAAAAATTTCTCTCCGACCTTCTGAAGCCAAGATTTTTTTTTTTTTTTTTTTAAATCCTGTGGCGCCATTTTTTAATATTAAGGGCTGAAATTTACATGAGTTGAAGTTGCATACTTATAGTTTAAGAGAAGTCGATTTGCCATCGCCGAGCCCTCCAAAATCAATTACGCGCGGAGCTCTATGCTGTGGCACGGGTACGTTAGCAGAGTGCTGTGAGTTGGGCGTCCTCAGCGACTACACTCTGCTCGTCTGCTCATTTCTCAACTGTATATCGTAGCGTGCACATGGTACGAAAACCGTTATACTATTATATTAGTGAAGTTTTATCGTATGAAAGTGTAAGGACATAGAAACAGGTACGTTCTTTTAATTACTGTATGAGATACGTATATTGTCATATATTTATGAATTTACAGATTTTTTGGATACAATGTCAGACCAGCCTAATCTGCCAGATCATCCAGATCAGCCGGAGCATATTTGCCTCATATGCGACAAAACCATTGACGATGGAACGGAATCGGTAATTAAAGCTAAAGCGTTGAACAAACTGATTGATTCCAGTAAAAAGCGACAAGACAAGAAGTACTATAAGTTTCAGACGTACCCATCACTGGTGATACACATTTACTGTCAGGTTATATACAATATTGACCGCAGTATTTATGCGGCTCAAGCGGCTTCAACGAGTATAAAAGGAAAAGAAAAAAAAGGAATCGATGCAGCTACATCATTTAATTTTTCGTGTCTTTGCTTCTTTTGCGAAAAAACGTTGGATTTTCGTCGTAAAAAAAGTACTTGTCGTATTACTATCAGCAGGGATATTCTTAATACGATTTTAGATTAACTTCATTCTCGCCCAAAAAGTTATTTCAATAATAATTTGACAAAACGATTGTTGGTTGCCGTAAACGAAGATGTTCTTAACGCTCACTACCATACTTACTGCTAAAATGCTTTTTATATTTATAAGCTAACTAATCTTTCAGATGATATGTCTGAATATTTAGTATTTATTATTAATTATATACTAAGCAACGCGGATGATTCGCAAATGTCTTTAAATGAGATTTTGGAACAATATGACGTGGAAGTACCACGAACTTCGAGTATGCACGCCAAAATTAGAGGAACATTTCGGAGACGAAATCATTTTTTAGTTGCGTTTTCGCAACTATCAGAAGAGATGAAGTACTTTATGAAAATTTTGAGGAAAAGAAACAATAGAAAAGTAATGAGGAAGAACGTTTGGAAATCGTTGTGAAGGCTGCAAATATTATTTTGCAAGACGTACGGTCGAAGAAATATGACACTTCTACATATAAATCACCTAGTGTTTTTTTAGAAAATATAGAGGCTGACATTCCAGAGACCTTGAAAACATGATTAGATATTTTAATTAAATCCACGTCATTTAGGCCTTATCGCATCTTAAAACGAAACGCTGCTATTCGAATCTTCGATTGTCAATGATCCACTACAATTTTCAATTACTGGTGACTCGTTCATCTAGTTCAGTTTTGACAATGCTGATCACATTGTAAATACACTGGACGGTCACAATACATTCCACTCCATGGGCGGTATAATGATGTTTACGCCCTCAGATGCTTTTTGCTCGGAGCATACTGTGCAGCGATTGAATAAAATACCATCAGCGTTTGAGATGGGGAAATTTGGGTTTATTGATCTTAAACACTTTGAAAAAAAACTAATGGTGGACTAAACAATGTTATTGTTGAAAAATTAAATATTAACAACCACAATGACGTAGAGATCACGACTTCAGATATTTTGTGGGTGTATGGAAAAAATAAACGCCCAGAAGTGACACCGGGTTGGAACGGCTTCATGCAAACCATCAAAACTTCCGATAATTATTCAACGTCAAAAATAATCCCGCTTCTGTTTGTAAATGCTCCTCCAAGTGACTACGATACAACTTTTACTGTTTTAGTAGAAGCTAGTTGTAGGTTGAAGGCTCATGGTCAAGAAGTATGCGTCGTCACTTTTGACCAGCCTTTATATTAAAAGGCAAAAGACATTGTGACGTCAATCAATCCGGCGAATGATCCATTTAATTTAAATTCTGTTATCGTGAGGCTCGGAGGATTTCACATGTTGATGAGTTTCTTAGGATCAATTGGCTCAATAATGGAATGCAGCGGACTAAAAGAAGCATTTTCTACCATTTATGCCGAAAAGTCGGCTGAAAAGGCTCTTACTGGTCACGCTTTTTCGAGAGCAGTTCGTGGTCATATACTTGTACAAGCAGCTCTCGCTAACACTATTTTGTCTAATATCGATGTTGATGCCAATGATGCAGTAATTTTGGAAAATACACTTAAACAAGATACTGAAACATCTGATAACGACTTTGCAAGAAACGAAGTTTGTATACGCTTAGTAAAACAATTTAATGATCAGCTTGAAATAATAAAAAAGTTTGGACCTACTGCTCAATTGGGTACAGTACATCAAGTTAGTTAACATTGTTAAGCGCTTTATCGAGGCAGAGAGATGTGGTAACTGGCAGCTGCACTTACGATGCGTTCACGAAATGATTTCGTACTTTCACGCTTCAGGCCACTACCTGTTTACAAAATCAAGCCACTTATATTTGCAAGATGCTTTTAAGTTAAAGGAAAGATTAAATACTGCAGAGTACAATAAATTTTGTAATAGTGGATGTTTCACAATTCGTCGCAGTGATAGATTTTGGTCTGGTATTTGGTCGGATATGACCATTGAACAGGTTCTTATGAGATCTGTGTCATGTAGTGATGGCTTAATTCATGGTCGAGGCGTAACTGACAGTGTTGTGGAAAAATGGGTACTTTCTAGTATCATTTTATCCAAAGTATCTAATGAAATTGAAAACTTCTGCAACGTGTCCTATGTAACTTCAGAGCAGCATAAAGAAACTACGAACGCTATAATTAAGCGAGATGCGGCAGACCTAAGTAAACTTGTGTCGTTTTTTTCGACATACGATCCGTTTCCAAATACTGTTTTTATTTCATCCATCTACTCTGGCATAGTTGGCAACGATTTCATCAACTGTCACGATGCACTGAAAGTTGGAAAAAACTTGGTGGAAAATACTATTGGCAAATCATTTGCTTCACTAAAAGCAGTAAAAAAAACTAAAGTGCAAACACTTCGTTCTGTTCACTAATACGTAAAGTTTCACGATACAAGAGTACCAATCAATCCCTCACTTATATTCCAAAAGATCACTTTAAATATTAAATCGAAGGATGGCATGAAAAACTATTTAAAATACGAGCTGGCCCCATTTCCTCTGTCCTTGTTTGACGAATCGGGAATGAGAAAAACCCAGAAATCCTCATTCTATGACAGCTTTGAAAACATAGAGATTCCTATAAATAATCAAAATGCTATAAACGTCATTGATCGAGGTTTTTTTCTTCACAAACTGGTTTGGACATCTAATAAGACTGTACTAGAAATTTTGAAGTTATATACAAACTACGCGTAACATCATTTTGCTGAAAAATCGGTTTTTGTATTTGACGGTTACCCAGATGATGCTAGTACTAAGATAGTAGAACATATGCGTAGGCAAATGAAAAAACCCGCACTTGAAATAAAGTTTGACCTGAATACTATAATAATATATCCCGAAAGAAAATAATTTCTTAGTAATGAACAAAATAAAAAAATTTATATTTATGTTATGCACAGAACTACAGAAAAAAAACTTTGATACAAAAATTGCTGTGGAGGATGCCGATAGCCTGATAATAACCACTGCGATCGAATTACAAAAGGAAGACGAAATTGTAAAAATCTATGGCGAAGACACTGATAGTATACGCTAAAGTCTTCTAAATTTTGTCATACGTAACCGAAAGGAATTTGGACAAACATCGTTATGTTGACGCTTAAGTATACACAAATAAACAAATATTAATAAGAACTTCGACATAAGTAATACTGTCTAAATAAATAAAAATAAGAATGATATGAAAAAGTTGGCTATTACGTCACAGTCGTCTTTGGTGTAGCGGAAGCATACTGGACTAGATATCCAGAGGCCCGAGGTTTGATTCCTGGTTGACGAGTTAATTTTTTCATATCAGTATTTAATTTAATTAAAAATTATACATATCTATGGTTTTAATAAGTAAAACCGTAGAAACCGAGATAACGAAAATAAATCAAGCGCAAGAAAGTGTACAAGAGACTTTCGCAGTTAGCAACCCCCCCCCCTCCTACTTACAGCACTCTGCTAACGTACCCGTGCCACAGCGTAGATATCCTCGCGTAATTGATTTTGAAGGGCTCAGCGATGGCAAATCGACTTCTGGTATTTTTTTACTTAAACTATTCATCTTCAACTTCAGCTCATGCAAATTTCAGCCCTAATATAGATTTGCCCATCTTAATTTGCAGAAAAATACCAGCTATCAAATGATTTTAACAACAATGTTGTAAAATTTTAATTCTTAAAAATAATTAATGTTTTTCAAAGAAAAAAAAAACAACGATTTTCGCATACTACCGATTATTTAAAGAAGCGCGCAATACTCGCACATGTTACCGCAACTATTGAAGAAAATTTTAAGTCAAGAAAATTTTGGAAAAACCAACGGGTTCATGAGCTACAAGAATTTTCAAAAAATGATTTTTTTTCTAAAAAATCGATTTTTACAAAATCTTTACAATATTTTTCAGATTTTCAAAAATATTCTTCTTTGACTTGTAAAGAGCTACACTTTCACCAAGTTTCACTTCAAAAAAATTTTTTTTAAGAGATACGAGCGTTCCAAAAAAATGCGATTTTTTACGGTTTTTTTAAATAAATAATTTATTTTACAAATTTTTGAAATCGGACCGGGCTACATCGATTCGAAATAAGTAGTTACACAACTTTTGTACGAAAATTTTTTTTATACGGAGATGTTTTTCACCAACTTTGGCCGCCATTTTTTATATGAGGCCGTAATGTCAGTTGTTTTAAAAATAGTGAATTGAATTCTACGGAAAATTTACGATTTTTTACATATTTTTATTTGCTGGTGACCGGCCAAAAATGTAAACAAACCGCACTATATGGGTGGTTCAAAGCTAGGAGAGTGGAGAGCATCCAACGAAGGCCGGGCTATAAGTGAAAAACAGAGAAGTTAGAGCCAGCTTGATACACGATGATATGATATGCTACACTATGGATGATATGCTACTGCTTCTTAAAAAGAGGTTTATGCCATACTTTCAGTGGAAATAATGGATAAAGTAGTGGATTTCACTGAGCAGCGGGTTTATATCTGCTCAGATAGCAATCTTCTCCGCTGAAATAATATATCCTTTAGTAAGGCTTCCTTACGGGTGTGGAAAGTATCTTATCTAGGAATAACAAGGAGACACACTACCTCTGCTCTCAACGAATGGGTGGACAAATATATATATATGTATATATATATACACTGTATACATATATACACCGTATATATGTATATATATATATATACCGCCTTATAATTAATAAATGTCTTCTATCTATCTATCTATCTCGCTATTTATCTATTTATCTATCTATCTATCCATCTATCTATCTATCTCGGTATTTATCTATCTATCGTTCTATCTATCTGCCTATAAAAAAATAGATATCTAGCTATAAAAGAATATGGGTTGGTGATAGAAGTGTGAAAATTTAGGATTGTATTTATTTTTTAATGCCACATATTTTATGCCAAAAAACTTAAAAAAATTCCCAAAAAATAGGCCAACCCCAAAAAAAGTTCGGGGTGGACCACTCTTATCACTTAGGGGTATAAAAAATAAATTACGACCGATTCTCGGACCTACCGAATATACATATAAAATTTCATAAACGTAGATCAAGCCGTTTCGGAGTATTTAACAAAAATTTCAAAAATTCTAAATTTCAACACCCACACACTCCCACACAAACACCACCCTTCTTTTTGCGTCGGGTAAAAAAAGAACAAAATTATAAAGAAAGTTTGGATATTATTATTTTAATGAATTTTTTTTGCTATTATTATTTTCAGTTTCTGATAAAGATTCTTCATTACGACGTATTTTCGATGCCCTCGCCTGGGAACTATTTCTAGAAAGTTGAAAGTTAAATGATAAAAAAAATTGCCTTTGTACTAAATTATTTGCTTAACTGTTGAACAGGAATTACCTATCTCGATTATATTTCGGTTTAATTTACTTATACAAACGACTTCAACACACCACTTGTGAGAGGATATAAAAATTTATTTACATGAAACAAAAAATAAATAAAAAATATTTGGGGTGGACCACCAAATATTAAAATATCACTTAGTGGTACGAAAAATAGATTACGACCGATTCTCTGACCTACCGAATATACATATAAAATTTCATAAAAATCGATGAAGAAAAAACATAGATATCTAGCTATAAAAATATAGGGGTTGGTGATAGAAGGGTGAAAATTGAAGGTTGTATGTATTTTTTAATGCACATATTTTAAGCCAAAAAAATAAAAAAAATTTCCAAAAAATAGGTCCACCCTAAAAAATAATTTGGGGTGGACCAACCTTATCACTTAGGGGTATGAAAAGTAGTTTACGACCTATTTTCAGACCTACGGAATATACATATAAAATTTCATAAACGTAGATCAAGCCGTTTCGGAGGAGTATAATAACTAACATTGTGACACGAAAATTATATAAATAGATATGTACTTTTTTTAAAATGTCTGTGGACTCTCTAGCGGTTACTGATTTATTCCGATTGGAATTAAATTAAGTATTTGAGGCGCTTTTGGTATTCTAAAGGTCAAGTTCGCTAATGGGTAAAATCGGACGAGGGGAAAGGGGGTTTAAAGGGAGGGGAAAACATAAAATTTGATTACTTCCCTTAATATTTGAAAAATCGAAAAATTTATCAGGAGTTAAGTTGTAGGTACTAAGTTTTCCTGTAATTTTGTTTCTTTTCATTTTTCTGTTACAGTAATATTTACAATTAAAGATTGAAAGTTAAAATTCTAAATATCTCTGTTCACATTAGAGTTTGAAAAAAAATGATAAATATATATATATATATATATATATATATATATATATATATATATATATATATATATATATATATATATAAAGTAATTAATTGTAGCAAACTTGATTTTCTACAACTTTACACCTTATACATTTTTCGATTATTCTAATATTAAGAGAGATATTTAATATTTTGTGTTTGTTTAACACGTATACATAAACATAAAATATATTTTATTGTAAAAAACTTTAAAAAAAAAATTCAACCGATTTCAAAAAACACAAAAACTTTACACTAAAAATAACAATATACAGATTGAATCCAAAAGACAATTCTTGTCCAAACCTATTACGTATAATTTTTATACCCAGTATATGTAAATATATAAGGTATATTAAGTTTGATCCTGACTTTGTTTAAAAATAGTTATCATAGGGATGAATGTTTGATATATGTATGCATTAAATTCGGCCATTTCCACATGGCCGTCTGCCTGCCTGTGGACACGATAGCTAAATAACGAAAAGAGATAACGGACTGAAATTTTTTCAAATTATAATTTTCATTTTAAAATAAACAAGTTTTGTTTGAAATTTTTTTCACAAATTTAGTAGTTTTGTCATAATTTGTGATGTTCCTCGGAAAGCGAATTGTTAATAATTCAAATATGCAGAATTTTTAAATAATTCAATCATTAATATACAACGCAGTATATACTGGGTATTTAAACAATTAACTCAGTTAGTTGTTTCCTTACTTGTAATAAAATATTATTATTGGTATGACGTGCTACCTTCTGATCGGTTTGAAGGGATCCCCTTATCAGATTATGACTTGATGGCAATGCGACCACCTCGAGAGTATATTCTTTCATACAACACAAGAATTTTCAAAATCGATCCACAATTGACGGAGACTCGGTGAACATGCATTTATAAAAAATACATATAGTCGAACATTGAATCTCCTCTTTCTTTTTTTGGAGTCGGTTAGAATTTTTGTTGATTTTCTCATTTCCACAGAAACTATACCTTACTTCTAAAAAATAACGATAAATATATTTTATTGAAATTTTATTTCAATTTTGAAATGTCAATTTTGATTGTCGTTTCCATAGTAATTTTAAACTACAATAGCACACTATTATTAATCGTTGTATATGGTTGTATTTTGGCTATTAATAAATTTAAATTTTTCAAATACTAAAATCATATCAGATATATTTCATTTTGATCACTCTAAAATTCTAACCGCTAGAGAGTGATTTTTGTATTCTAAGGAAATTCGCTAATTTGACGCAGCTCCTGCGTAACGCCTTTTATCAAATGCGTTTGAGTTTTGACAAAAACCTTATTTTTCTTAGCAGGTTTGAAAATGTCTTAATGTTTTGTGAAACATCTATAGCGATACTATACAAGCATGGTTTAATAGGGGTAGTGAATTGAAATTTGAGATTTGACTGCCACATTTTTTATGTATTGATCGGATATGTGATAGTCGGCAATCATCGGCATTCGTGTTTTAAATGGGAATCATTTTATATTGTATAATATTCACTGCTATTGTATATATAATTTGTTTTCAAATGATGCCGGAGTGCCGGGCTCAAATCATTCTAATATATTTAACAATCAATCGTAAATATATCCAGACTTTTTTTTCTTCTATATTTTGTGAAAAAATTTCAAATAAAATATTCTTAGGCTTCTAGTTTAACAGAGTAGAATGGCTTTTTACTTATGGGCGTCTGAGAAAAATAAAATTGATTTTACTTTAAAAATTCAAATATGCACCAATCTGAAAATTCAATTGACGTTGCTTGAACGTCTCCATCTTTGAAAGTGAAGTGGAAGATGACTGATTTTAGTACCATAAATAGATTTTTTTAAATATCCGACTTGGTTAATTTATTTGATTTTTAATCAAACGTCAGGTTATCGAGATGTGCGGTTGTAACAACTAGAAAAAACACTGTATGTGTGAAGCTATTTGTTAAAATGTGAAAAACATATCGTAAAAATAAATTAAAAAACGGAATACAACAACATCGCTATGATTAATTTATAAAAACTTGTTTTATACGAATATATATATCTTATAATATTTATAAAAAATTTATTAGATTTAAGATATTATATGTAATGTACAAAAATAATAATTTATTCACTTATTCACCAAACATGTTACCTTACTTCCAACCAACCCCAACTACGGTCGTTTTCATCTTTGTATAGTTCAAAACTTGTATAATAATTTATTCGAACATATAAGATTTAAATGTATCGTATACAAGTTAAAATTTTACTATACTACATCTAGAGCACGGAAGTGCAACAGGCCGAGTTTAAGTGGTTTTTTCCCTTGGCGCTTACAGTACTATTACTACAAAATATCAGAGCCCATCAGACCCCGAAATTTCTGAACGAAACGAGCAATAGTGCTGATTTTTCGAATATAAGCTATTTAGGGAATTATAAGAGACTGTTTTGTCAATCACCGTTAAGAAATAAACGGTTAAACAGTTATTCGCATTCAAAAGTCGTTAAAAAGCGGGAACGCCTACAATTGACCATACAGGATCATAATTCCAGGGCCTAGACCATAAGTCCTTAAGAGTTGATATTGGGCATACAGTTAGATATAGAGACCAAACCGAAAGTAAAATTATCAAACCACAAAATTTATATCGGGAAATGGAAAATTTTTGCATTTTTGTTTTGATAAAATTATATATTATTCTATATTTATACTAAAATGTACCACACACCACTTCTGAGATTTATGCACGATTTTTTAGAACTTTGTAGCTCCACTTCCAAAAATGCTAGAAGGATGCGGTTTTTTGTATTCGACGCGGAATTTTCGAAACCTTAAATAAGAATCTTTGAGAAAATCTAATTTTCCAAACGAAACATATGGAAAATCAAAAATTAAATTTATGTGTTTAAGTTAAGGCATTTCCAGACATTTTATAAAGATGCGAGTTTTTGCATTCGACGTGGGATATCTCAAAACCTATTTGTAGATCGAAATAATTCAATTTTCTCAACGCAACATCCACAAAAAATTTTGGTAATATTCCATTCTGATTCGTTGATATTTGTTGGGGACTATCTGATTGGATGACGCATTCAGTTTAAATGTAATATTTACTATAATTGTATTTGGAAATTTTTTTTCAATTTACTTTACACTTACATTCTTACATTTCAGTTTTCACTATTTAATTTATAAAAATCTCGACTCTTATATAAAGTATCTCCCCGAAAACTCGGCCCTTTTTTACATTTATGTTTTTGATCGGATTATATTTACTGTAAACATATATGTTTCTTGTTTGCATGGTGTTGTGTTGAATTACAATATTTTATTTAAATTGTATGTTCGTAAATTTATACAAAGTAAAATGATGGGTATTTTTAGATTATATGCATATTACGTATTATTCCTATATTTGTATAGTTACCAAGTGAGTGATCTATTTAAGTTGATTTCAAAATCAATAAAATCGTCCGACCTATATTATCACTTAGGTTGAATAAAAAGAGAGACTCTTTTGGCGTTATTTCAGAAAATACCAATTTATTAAAAGAAATCTCTTTTAAACAATTGTTTTCTTTTAAACCCAAATTGCATAGAAAATAATTTTTTTCAGTGTTAATCAGCTGGTCCGAATAATTTTAAAATTTTATAAAACTAATACCATTGAGAGAATGCATAAAATATTACTATTGTTGGTATATTAAAATATGAGCGCTCAATGGTTTTATCTTTACTATGGTTGAAAATTTTTTCGAATAATATCTTTTTTTGGGTGCGATTGAGTTTTAAAAAGAAAACCATCGTCATAAAAAGTATTTTAAAAAGTATTTTTACTTTAGTTTTTACCCACTTCCGGACGTCTAACAATCTTCAAGATTCGGTGACAATACAATAATATACAAAAAAAACAAAATAAAAATTAAAATTTAAATTTATAATAGCCAAAATACAAATTTGCAAATCTCTAATTTATATACAACGATTTATAGTGTCATAGTATACTTTATAGTTTCTATAGAAATGTCATCAACAAAATTTTATTAAAAAAATTACATAATTCTAACTGTCAAAATTTAGAAAAAAATAATTGACATACATTTCCTATGCTTTATTCGATATAAACTTTGTTTACTAAAAATTGGATTCATTCCAGTACTCATAGGAATAATAATAAAGAATGAAACTATGATACAAAAAATAAATTTGTTTTAAGACTACAAAACAAAAAATAAAATTTAGTTTAAAAAGCTAAAAAAAACATGCTTTTGGAATATTAACAAAAAAATGCAAAATAATTAAAAGTAGGATAAAGAGATAGACAACAAAATTAACTTTTATGTAAACAAAAGCATGATGTGCTCTCTTCTTAGTGAGTGAATACCCGAATACTCGAGAATACTTCTGAGTTACTAAAAAAAAACACTTAACCCACAAGGAGAGCCATTTTTAGCGCCAAATTTAAAATTGAATAAATTAAAACCGTTCCTAATTTCTTTAATACAATTTGGTAATGTACAGGTCGAGTTAAGTAGAGTTGGTTACACTGTTAAACTTTTACTCAGGTTTCAGTAGGTAAAATTTAATTGTGTTTTTTTTTTAATTCATGAGCTTTTTTTAAATATAAAAATATTATTTTTTTAACATAAAATCTTATATTTTTTAATTTGAACCGAAAATCATTCGCAAATCATATTAGTAGTAAGGCTAGAAAATAATTATAATGTGTTCTCAAATGAACGAATTACCCGCTTTTACCCGATACTTCAAATTACTTCCTAAATTATCCGTTAAATCTTTAGTTACCCGAAAAACGGGTAATTACCCGCACATTGGCAACATTGGTAGATGGCACTCCATTCTTTTGTTTACATTAATGTTAATTCTGTTGCAAATCTTTTTATTCTATTTTTAATTATTTTGCATTTTTTAGTTCATATTCCAATAACAGCATGTCTTTTTTAGTTTTTTAAACTCTAAATTTTATTTTTATTCTAAAGATTATTCTTAAATTCACTATGGAAAAAAAAACTTTTGACCGCATTGTTTAAGAGATATAAGTAATTAAATAAAATTACAGTAGGGCCTCGTTAATCCGGAGAGGCAAAAACAAGACCCTTTCCGAATTATCGAGGCGTCCGGATTATAGTATGCCATATTTAATGGTAATAAAACACATGTTTAATCTTAGATTTTGTCTTTGTTCTTTTTTATGTCGCCTACAGTTGACCTGTCTATACCAAACTTCCGAGCAATGACAGGGTAGCTGTCACTTTTATCTAACATTTCTATAATCCGCAATTTGTCTTTTAATGTTAATGTTGAATGTTTACGTGGCGGCGCCATGATGTTAGCGAGCGCGCTAAATTGACACTATACGTACTACACGAAAGGCGATAAACAAAAGACTGACGACGAATTGGCTCATGCCAGCCCGCAGGCGAACCCCATTGCCCGGCCGGATTACAGCGATCACCGAACAAGCGGGAGTCCGGATTATCGAGGCCCTACTGTATGTAAATCTACATTTACGGGCTTTGTAAATTAAATAATTCTACATGAGTGTCTTTATTCTATAATATCCGAAATTAATGATTTATTATGTATAATAGATACAGATGATTTTATTAAGTATATAATAAATACTGTTAAGTGATTTTATACATTCTATGATTTATTCGATTCTATGAACATTAAAACTACAACAATTCTTACATATATTATTACCACTACTACCTACACATACAATACAATTTCATTGTCTGCTTGCATACATATTATAAACAGTCAAAAAGGTTACTCTGAGCATACAACCAGTGTTGCCAGATTGGGCTATATACCGCCAATTGGGCTATCTTTATTATCGATTGGTGGTTGAAAGTTATTGTTGGCGGCATATAGCCGTTTGGGCTATTTTGAATTCTAGCTATAAAAAAATGTTATGATTATAACTTATAAGATACATCACAGAATAACCAGTGTACGTATACAGTTCACAACTAACTATACTATAAGAATGAAATACTTATTGTTTGTTATGTTATTATATAATTAAAGCATTATAATTAAAACGATTTTACAATAAAAGTGTATCGTATTATTAAATCATAAAACTTATGGATTTTACTCCAAACAACTCTGAACAGTACATAATCATATGAGTAGTAAAATATAATCATAGGATATGAAATATTAATAAATAAATAAATTTTATAAATTTATATTTTAAACAGTAAATAAAGAATCTATAACATATAATATTTTCTAGTACTTTCAATTGGCGTATCAACGTTTCGCCAAATTTTAAATTCAACTGGCGTATCAACATTAAGTCCATCTAGATGGTCCAAATTATTTTATTGTCATCATAATGGCATACATCTGTAAACTATAAAAAGTGAGTAAAATTCCAATTACTAAATTTGATCCATACAGACACGATGCCGAACAAAAAAAATTCATTTAAAAATCATAGTTTGAGGTTTCTGAAAAAATATTCAGAAGAAAGTATTCAGAAATAAATATTTAAATAGTAAAAGTTATAATTTGGATTATTTCTGTTGATTGATTTTATATTATATTGCATAACTGTATAAAATTGAATTAAAAGGATTGAATCTTTTATCTGGATTGTTAAAATGGAAACGGTTGATGATTGATTGTTAAATGATTGATGAAAAGGAAGCTTTCATTAATCATTTCTGAATTTATGCAAACAAAATTATACAAAAACAAAGGAACATTAGACAGATACATGATGAAATAAAATATAAATATGATTAAGTACTTAAAAGGTTTCTTTTTTTTTATCAATCCAGAAAATAATATTCAGTCCATTTTATTCAATTTTTTGTATATATACAATGTAATACATAAAAGCAATCATCAACAGAAATATTGCAAAAAAATTAACTTACATTTAAGAATTTTAATATTGAATTGTGAATACAACATATACTTACTAGTAAAGTAAGTTACTCGAAGCATACCTTGTGCTTCTGATGTAATAGCGATGCGGGAAAAGAAATGATGAAAGTCTAGAATTAACGTATTGCTTAGTAAAGGCACACTTAAATTAAAAATTGTTAGAATGGACATAACTTTTTTCCAGTATTTTGGACTAAAGACTGTAACCTGTATATACAGATTGTGTAGCGTCCTGCGACCCTACTACACAATTTCTAGTGTGACGGATTCACACAAAAGTATTTAACGGTTTGAAATATTTGTTATGAGACAATGTTGATCACATCTTGTGCATGGCCGTGCGAAAGGTCGAGTTTAAGGGGTTTTTGCCTGTATACGTGACCGTGATATAACTTATCGAACTTTTAGGCCAGCATTTGACCCAATTTTAACTTTTGAACGAAAAAACCTACAAAAGTGAGTTTTCGAATATAGCAAGATTGCGGAATTATAATACGACAGTTTTTCGCTCATTGTTAAGGAATAAACAGTTAAAAAGTTATTTTAATTCAAAAATCGAAAAATGCTGATTTTTAACCGAGGGATGAAAACGTAGGGCCTCTACACCAGATATTCTGTAAAAATGATATTTGGCGTACAGTTACGTCTAGTTACCGAACCGACAGGAAAATTATGAAAACCCGAAATTTATCCCTATATAAATGAATAAGCATTATAAATATTCTGCCTTGTGATTAGTTCCTAGTAAATTTCTATTGGTGGATATTCTTATACTTAATATTCGTCTTACCATAAATATTACACACAACATTAATAAAATACCATTTTAATGCAATAGCTTATCGAGGTAAGAACAAAAAATTTTGTTATTTAGTAAAAAAAAAATGTTTGTAATTTAATTTCGTGATAATTTCGTTGGATTTAACAAATTAATAACAACTTCAATAATGAGTTTCAAACATAAAATATTTATTTGAAAATTTGGTTTCTTTTTTAGAATTAATTTTCCCAACGCAACCATCCCGAAATTGGAAAAACTACCCAAAAGTTCATTTTTACATCTATTTATGGATAGAAGGATGCGATTTTTTGCATTCGTCGCGGAATAACTATTTAGAAATATCGGAAAACTTTAATTTTCCCAACGCAACATCTCCGAAAATGGAAAAAATTACCTTTTTTACTTCTATTTATGGTAGAAGGTTGCGGTTTTTTGTAATCTTTCTAAGACGCGATGCCAAGGCCGAAGGCTGCCTTGGGGTTCAAGAGGGTGGAGCCCTCTTGCAAGCAGAGTGAGATATAGTTATATAATGCGAAGCTGTCTGCTTTGTAAATGTGAATCCACTTAGAAAGAAAGATATTTTGTAACGCGAAGCGTAAAGCAACGTACAGCATAACAAAACGCTTAGCGTTATGTGCGAAGCGTTACTAAACTCGAAGCGTTCGGCTCTGTATATTTAAGCATTTCAAAAAGCAGTGATATCCGATCAAAAACATAAATGTAAAAAAGGTTTAAATTTTAAAAACAAACTAAGGAAAAACTTTTAATAAATCTCAATTTACCTCTCATTAATTTTCTAAGGAAAAAATAAATACGTAATAAATTTGTATTCATTTTCTGACACTTGGTGAATAACTCGGTCTTCTCATCCCATATTATCATTTTTTAAGGACAAACTATTGCATTAAGCATTTCCCCGAAAACTCCTTTTTTACATTTATGTTTTTATCGGATATTACATTTCTCATTCTTTTATTATGATTATGCTTATGATTATTATTATTGTTAAACAAATAAGTACAAATGTATCCGAATATATCAGGAAATAAACATTAGAACTAATCTGACCAAAAACATAAATGTAAGAAAGGGCCGAGTTTTCGGGAAAATCCTTAATGTAATAGTTCCTTCTTAAAAAGTGATGATATGAGAGTAAGGACCGAGCTATTTACAAAGTAAATAGCTCTAGACTTCATATAATAGTTGCTTCTTAAAAAGTGATGATATGGAAGAAAGGACCGAGCTATTTACAAAGTAAATAGCTCTAGACTTAAGATAATAGTTTCTCTTTGAAAAGTGATGATATCCCATTAAAGAGCCGAGCTATTTACAAAGTAAATAGCTCGGTAAACTATTAACTAAAAAAAATAATGACGGGTAAATTGATTAAATGTAAGAAAAAATTTGGTTTAAATTTATTTCATAAGTTTTCCCTTAGTATGTTTTTAAAATTTTATAACGCGGCAAGTTTTAAAATATTTGAAATCAGAAAAAATAACTTGCCGCGTTATAAAATTTTAAAAACATACTAAGGGAAAACTTATGAAATAAATTTAAACCAAATTTTTTCTTACATTTAATCAATTTACCCGTCATTATTTTTTTTAGTTAATAGTTTACCGAGCTATTTACTTTGTAAATAGCTCGGCTCTTTAATGGGATATCATCACTTTTCAAAGAGAAACTATTATCTTAAGTCTAGAGCTATTTACTTTGTAAATAGCTCGGTCCTTTCTTCCATATCATCACTTTTTAAGAAGCAACTATTATATGAAGTCTAGAGCTATTTACTTTGTAAATAGCTCGGTCCTTACTCTCATATCATCACTTTTTAAGAAGGAACTATTACATTAAGGATTTTCCCGAAAACTCGGCCCTTTCTTACATTTATGTTTTTGGTCGGATATCAATCATTTTTGAAAGGCTTAAATATACGAAGCCGAAGGCTTCGCACAAAATGCGTAGCGTTTTGTTTCTCTTCGCATATGCTTCGCGTATGCTATGCGTTCCTTTCGCTTCGCGATACTTTACTCATTTTAGATTCACATTTACAAAGGAGACCGCTTCGCGTTATATTACGTCAACTGGCTCTGCACGCTTTCTGAAGGGCTAAGACATCAATATAGTATGGTTTTAGTATAATATTGGGGACAATGGGAAATCAAACCCTTTAAAACAAAAAATTCAAAATCGATTCATAAATGACGGAGTGCTGAGGTAACACGCATTAAAAATTGTCCTGCAATTTTTGTGTTTTTATTAATAAAACAATTAAATGTGTAACACTTGTATACCAAACATATATGAGATTCTGTACAATATTTTGTGCAGTATGTTTTTATTAAAATTTTATGACGCGGCAAGTTAATTTTTCTGATGATTTCAAATATTTTAAAACTTGCCGCGTTATAAAATTTTAAAAACATACTAAGGGAAAACTTACGACATAAATTTCAACCAAATTTTTTCTTACACTTAATTAATTTACCCCTCATTTATTTTTTTAATAAATAGTTTACCGAGCTGTTTAGCTTGTAAATAGCTCAAAACTTTATGGGATATCATCACTTTTTAAGGAACAGCTATTATTTGAAGTCTAGAGCTATTTACTTTGTTAATAGCTCGGTCCTTTCTCGTATATCATCACTTTTTAAGGAGCAACTATTATATGAAGTCTGGATCTATTTACTTTGTAAATAGCTCGGTCCTTTATCCCATATCATCACTTATTAAGAAGCAACTATTTTATTAAGATTTTCTCGAAAACTTACCTTTCTTACAAACGGAAAATTTAACAATTTTAATTGTAATTAAAATAACATATGAAGCATATATCAATCTGATTTGTTGACTAGGTTACCGCCTCCTTTTTGATTAGATAGACATTTAGTATTTAAATAAAAATAGCTAATTTAATATATCAGTATGTTTTAATACTCCAAATAGAAAACATTGATTGTTTTATTGTATTGTTACAATGTATCTTTTTTTAAGTAAACAAGTTGTTTAAAAATAAACAAGTTTATTTTCAATTAGCAATTCGTAATGATGAATAATTAAATAAATTGTTATCTGTTGTAACAATTGCTCAAGGCGGTATATTACCAAATATTCAAGCAGTGTTATTGCCAAAGAAAACTGAAAAGAAAGCATAAATTTTATACATTGGATTATTGATAATAATATTCATCGATCATAGGCCTTTTATTAAAACGCCACAAATTAATGTGAAATAAGAGTGATATATTTTTTATTAAAATAACTATATAAAATTTAGTATATATAAGATGTTACTTGATTTGTTTCGATTATGACTTCTAAACTAATCGTTTATTACAGATAATTGATTATCAACGTAATAGTCTTTGAAGAAATGACTTGACCCGTTGGCTCCACTTCACAAAAAAAAATTCGTTACGCAGGAGCTGCGCCAACTTAGCGAATTTCCTTCGAATACATAAATCACTCTCTAGCGGTCATATTTTTAGTCTGATCAAAATGCCTTAAGGTAGTTTAAGGGGTGTTTTTCCCATTTTCGGAGGTTTGCGTTATAGGTAAAGAAATTTTTCAAAGTGTTCTGTTAACTTGACTTTATTTCGGGTCGATTGGTGAAAATTCCATCATTTCATCATATATAGAGCTGTAAACCGTAATTTTGGGGGGGGGGGTTTTTCGATTTTTCGGGAGTTTGCAATAAAAAATATTAAGTTTTTCGAAATAACTTCCTAATTTGTAGCTATTAAGCGTCGATTGCAAAAAACTGCATCTTGTTGCATGTATAGAACAAAAAGGTTGGTTTTGGGGGTGTTTTTACCAAGTTCGAAGGGTTGTGATGGAAAAAAACCGATCTTTCTATCATGAATAGAAGTAAAAAGGTAAGTTTTAGGGATGTTTTTCCCATTTTCGGTGTCGTTGCGATGTAGGTAATGAAATTTTTCAAAATATTCTGTTAATTTTGACGTTATTTCGGGTCGATTAGTGAAAATTCAATCTTTATAGCATTTATAGAACAGAAAAACATAATTTTGGAGGATGTTTTTCCAATTTTCCGAGGGGTTGCACTGAAAAAATTGGCTTGGTTATAAGGGCTTTAAAAAATTTTTGCAGGCGAAGCTGCAACGGGCAATGCTAGTAATAAATAATAATTGATCAATGCAAAATATAATAAAAAAGTTAAAAAAAATAAAATGAGAATATAAATTAATTTTTACAAAATTTCAATAAAAAACGTAAAATAAAATAAATTCACACAGTGTTGGGCACCCATCCAAAAACTAATTGTAAAAATATGTGCTTAACTAATGTAATTCTGAAATTAGCAAAGTTGGCAGGATTTTGAACAAATAATCACAAACGAAAATTGTACGAAAAAGATGTATATTCAAGTGTTGTTACAACTGAACTGTGTAATGTATATAAAAATGAATCGTGCTTATCCTAACACTGAAGAGAGAGAGAGGGGTGTTACTTATTTTTTTTAATGTTTACAATGTATTCTTAACACTCCCACTCATTGTTAAAAAAAATATTTATGATGTTAGCCTATACTTAAATTAAGTAGATTACACAAATACATATGACGATTTTTATTTAACCCTTTTGTTAAAATATCCGCGATTTGTTCATTTGTACTTATATAATCCAATATAAAAAGCTCTTGTTCATATTTTTCCCTAATAAAGTGATACTGAACATCAATATGTTTGGTTCTTTTGTTGAAAACTGGATTCTTTATTAGACGTATTGCACTTTGATTATCCATAAAGAATTTTGTTTTCAAATCGCTTTCTGTAGTTAGTTCGGACAGAAGACCTTTCAGCCAAACCAATTCTTTGATGGCTTGACATGCAGCAACATATTCTGATTCCGTTGAAGATGTGGATACAGACTGTTGTCTCATGGATGGCCAGCTGATTACACCTGAACCAATACAGAAAACATACCCACTTGTAGATCTTCTTGAATCAGTGTCACCTGCGTAATCTGCGTCGCTGTAACCGATAAAATCAAATATATTGTCATTTTTATAAAGGATACCTATGCTGCTCGTTCCTCGAATATATTTGAAAATGCGTTTCACTCCATTGACATGAGCTGAACTGGGACGTTCCAAGTATCTACTTACTACGCCCACCGCATAGCTAATATCAGGCCTTGTACCAATTGATAGGTACATTTTTTTTTTGTATCGTGCTCATCATTTGCAAAGTCACCCAAATTTTGACCAGAGTCGATCGGCGTTGACACTGTCTTACATTCTTCCATACCGAAACGACACAAAATTTTCTTAGCGTAAGCTGTTTGGTGAATACGAATTGAGTTATCATGTAAAATGTCAATTTCAAGTCCAAGAAAGCACTTTGCATCAAATACTTTCACTTCAAAATGTTCTTTTAAATGTTCAATAATCAAATTAATTTCACTGAAATTGTTTGTAGCTATTAAGCCATCATCAACGTAAATGGCTATAATTGTCACTTTGTCTTTATTTCGACGAATAAATACACACGGATCGAAAACACTGACTTTAAACTCGAATTATCGGATAAAAAATGTAAATTTCTGATTCCAGCAACGCGAAGCTTGTTTGAGTCCGTACAAACTTTTTATAAGTTTGCACACACGCCCACTATTGTCATTATAACCGACTGGTTGTTTCATATAAACATCTTCTTTTAATTCACCATATAAAAACGCTGTTTTTATATCAAATTGTTTTAACTGCATCTTGCCCATAGCTGCTAACGCCATTATTGTACGAATTGATGAAAACTTAACAACCGGACTGAAAGTTTCTTCGTAATCAATCCCATATTGCTGTGAAAAACCACGAATAACCAAACGCGCTTTAAATCTTTGAACCATCGGTCTTTTGTTTAATTTTAAACACCCATCGATTGTCAATCACTTTTTGGTTTTCCGGAGGTACAACCAAATCCCAAGTACGGTTTTGCATTAGTGAACTAAACTCATCATCCATGGCACGCTTCCATTGTTGAGAATCTTCCGAATTCATTGCTTCTTCATAAGTTTTTGGTTCAATCATAACCGCAGAATATCCAGTCTCGATGTATCTATCTGGTGTATTAATTCTTGGTCGTAAATTGTATTTTGCGTTGCTTCTCTGAAACTCTTCTTCTTCAGTAGACTGAAGCATTTCATTCATGGGTACAATTTCGTCATCTTTTGAATTTTTATTTCGTTCGACAGATGTATGATCCAAGTTTTCATGAGTCTCAATAAATTCTTCTTCATTTTCTTTTTCTTCTTGAACTGTAAAATATTTATTGCTCTTGGTTTCATTGAATCGAACATTACAACTTAAGAAAACTTTATCTTTAACCGGATCATAAAGACGAAAATTTTTCACAGTTGGTTCATATCCAACTAACAACACTTTCTTTGCTTTCGGATCCCATTTCTTGCGACCTGTTTGCTTTGGTATTTGAACAAAGCATTCTGTTCCAAAAATTTTAATATGACCCAAGAATGGTTTTCGATCAAACCATTTTTCGTATGGTGTAGTACCAACACATTTGCTATTTGTGGTACGATTCAAAATATATGTGGCCGCACCGTACGGCTTCCGGCCAGAGCTTTTTAGGCAAACCACTCGCAACCAGCATAGTTCTCGCACATTCTTGTATGGTTCGATTATCCCGTTCAATCTTGCCATTTTGTTCGGGAGTATATGGCGCTATGAATTCAATTTGGATACCTTCACTTTTAAATTTATTTTCGACTGTTTTATTGATAAACTCAGTTCCGTTATCAAAACGAAAATATTTGATTCGAACATTGCTAATGTTGTGTACCATAGAAACAAAAGAAGCTAAACACTCAGAGGCTTCATCTTTTGATTTCAGTAAATAAGTGAACCGAAACGTGGTTGCTTCATCTTTAATCAGCATAAAATAACGCATGCTTCCAACACCAATTTCTTCCATCGGTCCACACAAATCTACGTGAATGAATTCACCTTTGGTTGAAGGCCTGTTTGATGAATTTTTATGTGATGATCTTGTCATCTTTCCATATTGACAATCTTCACAGAAAAAATTATCAGTATCCGATAAGTCAATTCCAGTTACTAGGCCATCCTTACACATTTTCTTGATCGATTCAATATTGATGTGACCTAAACGCCGATGCCAATGTTCTAATGAAGCGGCTGCAATGTTTGCCGTTTCATTTGTACGTAAGCGAAAATCCATTATTAATTGATTTAACTCATTACTTCTACCAATAGCCACCATTTTGTTTGATGTATCATACATTTCACATCCATCTTTATCCAGAATAATTTTGACTCCTTTCTTAGTTAGGACGCCAGTTGAAAACAGATTTTCTTTAAGTTCGGGAACATACAATACATTTTCCAAGCGACGTGGCTCCCACTGATTGTTAACCCTCGCATTTATTAGAATTGATCCAATTCCGCTTATTTTTAAATGATTTTGATTTTGCTTTTACACTAAAGGCAACACCAGATGATGTCCCTTGTTCATTGATCAACCTGGTTAAATTATCTTCCTCTAACTGCAACGACGACATTAGAGTGTCAATTTTCCGAATTTCAGCTGTATTTTACCAAACCGTTTTATAGTTGTTAAACTTTGCAGGTAAGCTGCTAATAATACGAACCATTTTCAATTTTTCTGATAATTTTTCACCTTGCTGCTCAATTTCAGAAGCTAATTGATTTACCTTAGCTACATAACCAGCAACAGAATCTTCATCATGCATTCTTAACGAAAAATATTCCTCATATAGGGTCATGATCCGAATATCAGAATTTTTTTCATAAATACTGCTTAGCTTATCGAGCATTTCTTTAGTCGTTGAACAGGTCAGTACAAAATTAGCACGTTCAATATCAAGCGATTGAATAATCGCATTCATCGCTTTACCTTCATTTCGGTCATAAGTATCCTTCTCGGCTTGAGATGCTGACTTAAGTGGGACAATCCCATTAAAATTGTTGATTAATCCACGGGCTTTCATGTAAGCCGTAATTTGGAATTTCCAAAGACGATAGTTCGATCCATTTAGGATATGACCATTGAAACTATTTTCTTCTCTTTTATCCATATTTTAAAGATGCAATATTTTATCATACGAAAATATAAACAAAGTTAGGCCAACATAAAAAAAATATATACCTATCTTTTGTTTGTTTATAAAAAAATAATTTTGTTCGTACGTCGTTTATTGTAACGGTTGAAACTTGACATTTATTTAGCAAATTCAAACTAACACACTGCAATTCTTAATACCACAATAATTTTATCTATTGTCTTCTTTGAACAAGATTATTTTTCTGCAATTTTGTAATCCTAAATATTTCACTGGTTCAGTTTTTATTACGGTACGACGAACCGGCTTCAAAAAAAACAGCAAACACTTGAATAGGTTATAATTTACACTACGGCGAGATGACTTTGTTAAAAAAACATATTTAACTTTTCGCGAAAAATCGTTCATTAATTTTTATTCAAGCAAAGCACTTCTGGGCCCATAACCTAATGTAATTCTGAAATTAGCAAAGTTGGCAGGATTTTGAACAAATAATCACAAACGAAAATTGTACGAAAAAGATGTATATTCAAGTGTTGTTACAACTGAACTGTGTAATGTATACCTATAAAAATGAATCGTGCTTATCCTAACACTGAAGAGAGAGAGAGGGGTGTTACTTATTTTTTTTATTGTTTACAATGTATTCTTAACATTAACTTTTAAAATCAACGCATACTGCTGTATTCAAATTGCAATGTCTATTTCTATATGGTATAAAAATTAATAGGTATATATGATATATATCGATTTCTACATGGTAGTTTGCGATGACATAGTCTTAAGTTAATTAAAACAAAAAAATGTAAAATTTTCCACTTTTCCGATACAAATTTCCAGTTTTCGCAATTTCCCCGTCGGTTTGGGTACTACAGCTATCTACATGCCAAATATCAACTTTACAGCATATCTGGAAGTATCGTAGAATATTGATCTATTAGTTACCAAGAATTGTGGGCGTTCCCGCGAATTTTGCGTTTTTGAAGTGAAATAACTTTTTAACGGTTAATTCGTTAACGTTGATTGAAAAAACTGTTTCTTATAATTCCGTAAAGTATCTATATTTGAAATATCAACACTGTAGCTCTTTTCGTTCAAAAGATACAGCACCTAAAAAATGAGCCTAAATTAAGGTGTAGTAATAACACTGTAGTGAAAAGTCCGAATGTCTCCCTTAAATCTCGGCCACGCACTACCGTGCTCTAGATATCATATACTGATGAGTTCTACTTTGTGTCATAATTTTGTGTCAAAAGTTGATTCCAATTAATTTTATCATCATTAAGTATTAAAATGACAAAAACACATCATGAGTGTAGTAGTAGCAAAAAATTGTTGAACTTAAACATATTATCTAGATTCTCTACTGTTAAAGAATGTGTGAATAAATTTAAACTTTAAGAAAATAATATAATCTTTGTTTATTATTCAAATACATTCTTTATTCAGCAAACAATATAAAGAGGTCATTCATTTATTTTCTTCTAGATATCTATGCTTTTGTTCATTGTTTATATAAGAATGGTATAAACTGTAGCGTAGTATTTGAGTACGCATCAGTTATGAAATGAGCAATAAATCTCAGTTATATAAAAAAAATTGTATCAGTTTATATGTATTTTGTAGCTACCACCTGAAATCAAGGTGACTGAACGAATTGATAAACTAATTATTTTAGAGCTAAAATATAGATTTTTATATTAATTTTTTTATATTTATTATTTAATTATTTTATATTTTAGTGATTGGTGTACTTGATTATACTAGTATATAATTCATGTCCATTAAGCCAGCAGAGCAACCTGAGCAGAACACAATGATAATAGTCTCATAATTTAATCTCTTTGTTGTAGTGCGTTACCGCATGCTCTGCTAGCTTAATGTTAAGCTAGCAGAGCAATATTTAAAAAATCAATTAATTATATTGTGTTTAATGTCAAATTATTAAGCTCATTAAATGCTAATTAAATGCCCTATTTAAAATTTAACTGCTCTTTGTTGTATCGTGTAACCGCAGGCTCTGCTAGCTTAATGTTAAGCTAGCAGAGCAATATTTAAAAAATCAATTAACTATATTGTATTTAATATCAAATTATTAAGCTAATTGTATTTGATACTAAATACAATATAATTAATTGATTTTTTAAATATGACTCTGCTGGTTATGCAAGCATCCATGCGGTTACGCAGCACCTACAACAAAGAGCCTTAAAATTTTTTTTGGAGCATTTAATTAGCATTTGATTAGCTTAATAATTTGATATTAAATACAATATAATTAATTGATTTTTTAAATATTGCTCTGCTAGCTTAACATGAAGCAAGTAGAGCATGCGGCGGATACACGATACAAAAAGTAGCTGTTAATTTTTAATTAGAACATTTGATTAGCATTTAATTAGCTTAATAAATTGATATTAAATACAATATAATTAAATGATTTTTTTAAATATGGCTCTGCTGGTTATGCTAGCAGAGCATGCGGTTACACAGTACAACAAAGAACATTAAATTTTTTTTTGGACCGTTTAATTAGCTTAATAATTTGACATTAAATACTATATAATTAATTGATTTTTTAAATATTGCTCTGCTAGCTTAACATTAAGCTAACAGAGCATGCGGATACACGATACAACAAAGAGCAGTTAATTTTTAAATTGAGCATTCAATTAGCATTTAAATAGCTTAATAATTTGATACTAAATACAATATAATTAATTGATTTTTTAAATATGGCTCTGCTGGTTATGCTAGCAGAGCATGCGGTTACACAGTACAACAAAGAGCATTAAATTTTTTTTTGGAGCATTTAATTAGCTTAATAATTTGATATTAAATACAATTTAATTAATTGATTTTTTAAATATTGCTCTGCTAGCTTTAAGCAACAAAACCTTAAAGCTAGCAGAGAAAACTTTGGAAAACCTGTAGAACGATATGTTTTTTCTTGATGATCTGATAAGTTTTGATTCTTGTAAAACATTTAATAGGAAAATCTTGAAAAATATTTTTCAAAGGTTTTGATAATATCGAAAGCAGACTTATGGGTCTGTATGACGTCAAGTCGTTTATTGACTTTCCGGTTTTTGTATCATGATAATCTGCTTTCCAAATTTGAGGAAAATGTTTTTGACGAAAGATGGTGTCAAAAGATCGAAATCAGAGGCCCTCTTTTAAAGTATACTGAAATTAGTTTTTTTAATTTTTTGAATCGAAGTCGAATTGGATAATAAATCCGTTTCGACCATCCAACGTTACACTTATATTTTTTCTATCGAAAACGATAAGTGGTAGGCAAAGAAAAGTTTTACTAGAGCAAAGCTATCACTGGAAATATATACTTTGTTCAAGAAAGGTGTGTTCAACAAATTATATGTTTCAATGTTTTTAATACTTTTGTTAAAATATTAAAATACTAAAAGTGGATAAAACTATTATCTTTTTTAATTCTTCCATACATTAGTAACGACATATTGTTATTATTTTAAATAACAATTATGATACGTATAATTTTCTTCAATGCCCGTATTGCTTCCATATTTTAAGAAACTTTAATCATTAACAATCCAAACGTGAAGTTGTACTTTTTTCAGGCGCATTTTCATTCCCGTTCAAGTGTTTTTTTAAAATACTCGCGCAAAATGTCTACCCCATGCAGTTGCCAAACAGATTCAAGCTGGTGTATTTTATATAAAAGATAATTTCACTTTAGTAACTTAAATAGTATAAATGCGAATAATATAGACTGGCATTTTTATACCCTGTAAATATATAATATATATGAAGGTATTTTAAGTTCGTTCCCGACTTTGTAACGATTGAAAATATTGATCGCAGAAAACAACTTTTTGGTAAACGTGTTAATAAAATATCTAATTAGTCCGTTTCGGCTTAGGAGATAGGAGAAAAATTTTATTAAAAAAAATAAAAGCTTTGGTTTGAAACTATTTTTCATAAACTGTCTAAACATACTGGAAGGGTGCGGTTTTTTGTATTTTTTCTAAGACCCGAGGCCCAGGCCAATTGCGATCCGGAGGTCAAGGGAGTGGAGCGGAGCTACCTTACGAGCAGAGCGAGTAACCAAATGTATATACAAGTATTGTAGTAGCATTAGGTATATGTATAAAGTCATTGTTTTGTATATCTATGTGTGATAATGAACTCAGTATATACAGAGTTTGTCAACAAAAATTAATAAAGGTTGAAAAATAATGATGTGGGTGGCCTCTGTTATAGACCGTCGTGTCTCAAAAACGGAGGTTAGACCCGGATATTTGTTCTATATTTTGTCGGGGGGTTGGGTTAGGTTGGTTTGGGTTGAGTTAGGTTCAATTGGGTTGGGGTAGTTAAGTGGGGGCTTCGGGGGGTTGCCCAATACTATCAAATAAAATAACCCCCTTCTAAACTACCCCAACTCAACCCAACCCAATCTCCGCGTATTGGTATTTAAAAATTAATAATTTACATTAAAAAATTAGTTATTTGAATAGATTCTTTGTAATCATTCATCACACTAAAGAAATAAATGCGCGTATAAATGTTTATATACCCAATTTTGTTTTAAATAGAAATCTAGGTTTCTATGGAGACATTATTTAAATTATTCATTTTTCAACAGGTCTTGTAAAATAAATATGTAAGTAAGAATATAAAAGTAATAAAGAGAACATCACTGTAAAAATAATTAAAAATTTGTTTAAATTAAAAGTTAATGATGTTTTAAATGACATCAATTTAAAAAAACTTCACTATCTTTAAAAACTATAAAACTGTTTTTGTATTTTATATAATTGAGTAAACTAATAGAGAATGTTATAGCAACTAGGTACAGCCATCCATCCATACATACATACCCACTTTACATAATATGATGTAGTTTTAGACTTGTATGTATATAGCTGCTAATAGTAACAAACTTATAGGTAGTTTTAAATAGTAATTTTAGAAACATGAAGACATATAGCAGAAATGACTGCTAGAAGAAGTATAAATATAATTACTATGTACATACATTTATTTATCTACCAACATCGTCATACTAAATGTTGCAAAAGGTTTCACCAATGGACTTGGTGAAAACCAACCGTTCAAAGTTTGTCAAGCCTATACGATTTTTTGATGGTAAGCCGATTCAGGATTTAATGCATTTTATATATTATTATTGTTGTTTTGGCCCATCTGAGAATCAATAAATTTTTTATTTTTTAAGGTAAATATGGACAACAGATTTTTAATTCACTAATTTTTTAAAAATTCTATTTCCAACGTTTCGTCAGTCGTTGCTGACTTCATCAGGACTCTACGATAATGAGAACAGAATTATATATTAAATAAACACTAATTGAGTTAGTTAAAAGGCAACATCTCTGGGGTGAGGGTTCGGTAAAGGGTTTTAAGTAGACGGGTAAACGCAATATCTAATATTTCTTTAAGTATTTTTTTTCTGAAAAATTTGTTGAGAAATATTTTAAGGATGTTGTTGCGTACCTCGATAACGCCTATTTATAATTATTTACTTTTAATGGCACTATTATAATTATTATTGAATGTATTTTGCTATCAAAAAAATTTGCAATCACAAAATTTATTTATAAAAAAATTCACTGGGCAATTTTTGCATAATCAGCATAAATACATTTGTTGAGGAAATTATTAAAAAACGTGTAACAAAAATATATTTTAACTGGGTCGATTTTCGCATATAAAAACAATTTTGAATCAACTCACAAACAGATTCAGATTTAGATTTAAATTATTATAGATATTTAAGAATCAAGTCTATTCAAATTTCAATAGTCAATTCAGTCAAAATTAATTAAGTAACTAGTAAATAAATTAAATTAAGTTTTTTTAAGTGTTTTGTTTTATTTCTGACTTACTTACCATTCTTGTAATATTAATTAACCAGAATATTACTCGTATTAAATTGGAAACATTTGGGTAATATCAAATTTTCCAATTGGTTATGGTCAAGTATTTGAGACGTCGAATATTTGAAATTAAACAAGCCTACGAAGTTCAGGTTTAATTAACTGCTCTGTTGTAAGCGGACATTCATCACTTGCAACAACCAATTTTGCACAAAAGGGCGCAACATAAAATTGGTGTCAACGTAGGAATGCAACATTGTACGAGCACTAGATATAGTCCATTTATAAAATTCTTCAAAATCTTATATAGTGCATTCATAAAAGTTCAGAAGAAAGATTATTATTTTTTTTTGTAAGTTAAAATTGAAATTTAATTTAGGTCCGTTATAACGGGCCTAAAAAAAAGGTATTTTAGAAAAAAAACCTGAGATTTCGGTACCGCAGAAATTTAATTTCCCCGAAATCTCACATTTTTTCTTAAATAGCTTGTTTTTAGGCCCGTCATACCGGAATTTTATTGGGCCACTCTCTTTATCACTATTTTTATTTTCTATTGCGTAGTTGTTTTTTATTCGTCTCATGTAAAAAAAAATCAGCCTTAATCTTTTTGCAGCTCCAGTGCTCGTACATCCTTCTGGTCATATTATTATTTTTACGAAATAAACATATTAATGCCGTGATAGTAATTTGATATCATATTTAATATATATATATATATATATATATATATATATATAGATATATATATATATATGTATATAGTTATATATATATATATATATATACATATATATATACATATATATATATATACATATATATATATATATATATATATATATATATATATATATATATATATATATATATATATATATACATATTAGGGTGTCCCAGGGTGCCCCCAGGGGGACAATTTATTTTTCGAATTGAGATACGCATACCCTCTTTTTTTCCATTTGACCCTAATAACTGAACGAATAAATATTATTGCCATCGGAAATGATAGCCCGTGCCGACTTGATTTTAAACGTGTAACATTAAAGTATGGAAGCCATAGTGAGATTTTAGAACTTATTGATTATTCAGTAAATAAAACACTTTTATTTGTGTCTTATATTATTTATTTATTATTTATTTTCTTTTCAAAATTTGCTTTTTACAGTCAGGATATACTTGCCTATGTTCTTGTACGCAACGTAATAAAATTAGCTTTTGTTCCTCTTCAACAGGGATTAAGCCATAAAAGTCTTGCATTAATTTAACCGCTCTTTCGGCTGTATCATTAAGTAGGGCACTCTTTGAGAAAATTGTCTTCAATTTTGAGTCGATAGAACAAGAACGTGCTTTTGATTGAAATAAAGCCATCGATGTTTTTCTCTGTAATTAAAAAAGAGAGAACAGTTATCATATATCAAAGTAATAACATAAAACAACGGTTAACTAAATTTTCACTTGTCAGACTAACCGTAAAGTGAGCCACAAAGTTCTTCTTTCAATGTACCGTTTACTGTGGGCTGATGGATTTTCTTTGGCTAAGTTAGAAACCATTTTTACTTTTGTTTCTGAATCTACATCATCGTGAAATAGACGCATTTTATCTTCAAGATTCCAGTCGATAATAGCGTTCCAAACTGCCTGTGCCTGTACACTTCTTGAAGAGTTATCCAATTTTGACTCAGCGATAAGTTGTTCTTTATTACCATGCGAAAAAAACTATTAGTAGACGTTCTTCTGTAGATTTGCGTGCATCTAAAGCCGGTCATATTTTGCCATCCCAATAGACAGTTACTGTGTCTGTACGAATTTCGTACTTTTCCGTACGAATTATTTGAATGGAGTACTTGCTAATGGGAGATTCGTCAGTGCTATGTCCAAGTGTCTCAATAGTCGCTTCAATAATAAGCACAGAATTTCGCTTACTTTACTGATACCTATTTAATGCTGCCATTAATTTTGGGGTGATGAAATTTTTCTTCATAGAAGTTTTATTAGTATCGAACTGTGTACTCTCAGTTGGGAAGGACAAATTTTCTTGTAAATCCGTTATTTCAGAATCAGAAGACGAACTTTCTTATAGTGGTTCATAAGATGATGTGGAAGTAGTTAAGGATGAAAAATATTTAGCACGTCAAATATTTTTGTCTACTCAAGCTAAGTGATCGACCTGGTGATCTGACTCCGTCTGGCGATGCAAGAAAATCCTATATTCAATTTTCTTTCCTAATTAAAGCGCATCGGCATGTGCAATGTCAAACAAATTGTCTAAGTTTGTAACAAATTATTGTCGACACTGCTCATACACGTTTTGTGTTTTTTTTGCATTTTTGTTTAAATTTCTCCAAACTTGCTATAATGTAACTTTTTTAACACAGTTTGGTTAAGATTTAATCGGTATGCGTACCTTTTCCCAATAAATAATACATTCACGAATAGTTGCATTTTTATTGACACTTAAATTCACTTCACCTATTCAAGTTTTGAATAGGTTATTGGATGTTTTACGTACCTTAAGAAAAATATTACCTTTTTAGAACTGCGTAACTCCTCTGACATGTTCACTGAACGAAAACCATGCGTTTACTATAGAAACAAAGAAGCAACAACAAGTACATACGATACGTTAGCTCCCGAACGCCTTAGTATGCAAGTAGTGACATGTTTCGATGCAACTTTTTTGGGCCACCCTAATTTAATAATATCCTCGAGTTTTACTTTGTGCATCACAGTTTATACTTTTCAAACTTGTTTTGTAGTTGGGTTTCAGTTTTAAAAACTTTTTCATTTAAGAATTTTTAGTATAATATTAAGAATCCGTGAATTAAAACCTTTTATTTGATACCAAACTTAATACATTTTGTCAAGTTTTGTATTTTTTTGTCTAGCGTAAGGTTCAAGTCATATCCACCATGGTTGGTTTAATAAGGCATCTTTTTAAAAATATGATAAGTATCTTAGGAGATATACGGCAACATATAAATATACTAACAAACAAAATACATAACCCTCCGTAGTCGGGTGAAAACGTTTTTATGGTAATATTCTAGTATCTGGGGTTTCTTTTGCGAATATTTGCATAATTTCAATTATATTTTTTTGATTGGGTTGGTAATAGTCCAAACAGTTTTGATTCACATTGTAAAAATGCAAAGTAAATTACTAGTAATGAATAATATCAAGTGAATTAAATGAGTGTCTTTCGTTTCTATTCTTCATTTATATACTTATACTATACACATTATATACAACAAAATTACAAAATATAGATTGTTTAGTACAATCAAAACAGTACGTACTACATACAGACTGAGCGCTTTAGTAGTCAAGTCGGTATTTTGTTTCAAAAAAAATTTTTTTTGGCTATTTACACATAGTTTTTTAATTTTGTTTTCATAAGTACTCCAATATTGCCGTTCAATTATCTTTAAATACAATTGGAAAAACTGATAATGATAACTGATAATGATTTTTTTAAATTAATCATTATAGTTAGTTGATCATTGCAGTTGGATACTGATAGGTCGACTGTCTGTACTTGAAGAAAAGACTGCGAACACCAGTACATTAAAGTGCGAACATCATAATATTGGTTACACTTTAAACTCAAAGTTTGTATTTTACGATAAAAAAAAAGCTTAATTTCCGCTCGGCCACTACGCCGCTATTTTTCAAGCATAGATTTTTATAACATTATGGCTTGGCTTCCGAGGCAGCTCCAATAAAGGCAGCTAAGACAACCCCCAAAAAACCACCCGGCTCATATATACAAATCTGGAGAATATCAAATATATTATATTAAGATATAATATTTAAGGATTACCCCAAAAACTTTGCCCGTTTTTATATTTATGTTTTTGATCGGATATATTTTACAAAATATCATCACTAACAGACCTACTAACAAATGAAGCTAGTAAATGGAAAAATTTGAACGAAACATTAATTTTCAATGCAGAAAGTGAGATATAACGAGAACATGAATGAACTTATGATGCTTGACAATTATTTAGACAAAATGTAGGTATGCATGCAGGTATGTAGATGAATAAATTCTGAATGCAGATACGACATTCACTTTTATAAAATATACCAACAGTTTTATTAATAACTTTATTTTATTTTATTGTTTTTATTCGACGGAAATCTTCACGCAAAGCTATTCTAAACGCGAACGAAGCGTTAATTAACTTGAACCGCTGGTACCCACTTAACGCGAAGTAAACGCGAAACGTAGTAACATCCCGTTGACTAACACTTCGCGTCAACTAACACTGCGTTGACAAACTAACGCTTCGCGTTGACTTAACTTGATATTTGAAATTATAAAAATCGCAAAAACATTATAATACATTTTTTTTAATGCTGGAACATTCTTCCTGTTACTATTAACACTTCCAATACTATTAACACAAAACAAATATTTTTAAATAATCCAAAGTTTATAAACATTGAATAGGTAGGATTGTTGACAATTCAAACATTGATATACAACTCAGTATATACTGGGTATTCAAACAGTTAGTTGTTACATTACTTGTTATACCCAGTATATGTAAATATACAAGGTATATTCAGTTTGATCACGACTTTGTAACTCTTAAAAATATTGATCGTAGATATTAATTTTTGGCATATGTGTTCATAAAATGGCCTAATTAAGCCATTTCCGCGTGTCCGTCCGTCCGTCTGTGCGTCTGTCATGTATGGAAAAAATGGGTAAAACTGTCTATCTTTGAAACCGTAAGATATATAACAAAAATTTAATAACAAAAAATCTTCTTTTTAAAATAAACAACTTTTGTTTGAAAGTTTTGTCCATAAGTTCAATAATTAGTGTTTTCTCATAATTAGTGCTAAAAAATTTCTCGGAAAGCGAAAAATATGCCCATCATTAAAACCTTTAGAGATATTTTAAAATTTTGGGACAATTCAATAATTGTAAACAATTCAAACATTGACATACAACTGAGTATATACTGGGTATTCAAACAATTCACTCACTTAGTTGTTACATTACTTGTTTTATCAAAAAATTTCTTATATAATTGAAATAAGCCTATGTACAACAATCTTTGAACATCACAGGTATCGTATATTTCCATATTGTATGTTAAAAATTAATAAGGTAATATGAATAATATTTGTTTTCTTTTTTCGAATTCATTTCCGTAGGGCATATTATAAATGTATATAACATTATCAGTTCGCATTAAATTCATTCAAGTGAAAATCTATTACACTTTGATAAAAAAAAAAATTGAAATCAATTGAAAAAAAAAATGATGAAAGTATATCTGAAAAAAGCAAATAAGATAGCATACCTAACAGCGTATAATCAAATAATCTTTCTATTTATCCACATAACTAAAAATTCAATTATCTTTAAAGTTTAATAAATATAGATTAAAACTTGGTTTCTATCAGTTATATGAATGCCACACTTACGATTAAGTTTTACGTTGGTGGTAGTTCAATAGAAAACATTATTCTGCGAAAATTGTATTAATATAGTCTTAATGTAAATATTCATAATGTAATTATATATTTAGTAAGAAGTATGTTTGATACAGATTAAAACCTCATAAATTATTTCCTAGAAATATTTTCGGTTTTATTTATATAAGAAGAGAAAATCAAACAATTACTGATATGTGTAGGTTTTTGGTTTTAAATCAAGAATCTAATTGATGAAATAGGTATTTGATATTGAAACACAAAAGTTTATGAACTGTCAGGCTTAAAATCGACGGTATCTTGTCTTGAGAATTTAAATAGGTATTTGGTTTTAAAACAAGAATCCAATTGATGAAATAGGTATTTGATATTGAACCACTAAAGTTTATGAGCTGTCAGGCTTAAAATTGACAGTGTTTTCTTGTCTTGAGAATTTAGTCTTGACCAAACAATCCTTTCTGTAAGTCCATCCTCTGTTTACAAGGGCGGTCTTAGTTTTTATTTCGAAAATGGGAATTGCAAAGTCTAGAAAATATAATAACAAAAGTATTTTTATATGCAATAACACTATAAATTTAAATTTGGTTTTTGAAATTTTAAAAATTTTACCGTTGCTGAAAAAAAATTTTTATCCATCGTTAGAGTGCAAGTTTAATACGTGTGATGCTGACGAAAGAATCGTCAGACAGATTTACCGTTTGGTTTGGTATTTCATCGACTTTATGATAAAGTTATGTTGTTGCCGACATTAAAACAAAAAATTTAAATAATTTTGTAAAAATACACCGCATAATGCCACAAATTAGCCCACATGGAAAAACTGTCAGTACAAATTGATTGATTTTATTGACGTTTAGAGCTCTGCTATTTAAGGATGTGAAGTCTCGGGCAAAAACTAGTTTATCTTTGTGCATTTTTCGACACCTCCCATGTGAAAGCTATTGCTACACCCGTGATATAAGTAGCTATTTCAAGTATGATAGATCTGTTTTTATAGTAAAAGTAAACTTTTCAACATCTCACATCAGTCATATATTATTTGGTCATGAAGTTTATATTAGTTTAGTGCGTCATGTTTTATTAATAAAGTCTAATATATATGATATAAGCAAGATTTTTTCATAAATATTACGAAATACCCGGAGTTGAATAAGTGAGTAATAATGACCCTACCCCCACGCCCGTGTCACGAATTTCCACACCCATGATGGCGGTTTAAAAGTTTGATAATCTTATTTATAATTAAATATTCAGGTTTCGGATAAAATAAACATATTTCCGAAACATTTACTTTCACGTTTCTGTATTCAATATAATAATTCTAAAGTTACAAATTTTATACGTAAAATTTTAACGGAATCCAAACATATTAAAATATATTAAATATTTCTTTAGCTTTTTCATGTAGAAACATTTAACTTAATTTCACAAAATATCAATATTTATTGCAAATGAAGTACTTTTTCCACACTTTTACTTTAATAACGAACACTTTATCTGATCAAATAATGAGATGAAAAATAAATAAATAAATATTTTATAAAAAATAAAATTTTTTAATTAAAATTCAATTTAAATATTGATAGAATAAAAACCTGAAATTTATTATCACAAACTTTTAATCAAAGAAATACATACAGTATTGTGAACAAATAAAGAAATTTTTATTTTCATGTAAACTGTGGCTAATACTATCTTACATCGATCGATTCTGTAACGGATTCTACATTTCATTATGCTTTTGAAGGCGAAATAAAACATGAAAATTACAGTTATCCCACCCAAGTGGGAGAAAACGTTATTCCCTTCAATGTGCAAAAATGATTCAAGCCATATCAACTGTTCAAAACCTAATGAAATAAAAATTATATGGTTGCATAACATTTATCAGCTATCATATTACTGATTTTGAAGCCAATTATCTCAAAACCAGCCAGCCACCAGCGGATTAATTCTTTATGTTGCATGACACTACACAATTAGTTGTCCCTTACTTCTTATCTATAAATCCAGTTTAATTAATCTCAATTCTCACTTATGTAGATTGTCAAATGGATCCTTTTTTCAAGGCGACTAGATTACTTTCAGTCAAGACACTGCAAACACAGTTTCATATGAGTATAAATTACAAAAATGTCGAAGATGGTTAAACTAGTTTTAATGTATACGTGCCCAAGTTTATTTATTTTACACTTGGAGAATGGTGATAAGATATAGTTATCCGTATTGCCTAAATTCAAAGAATTGCCAATAGCAGTATCCATAGCAGTGTAGTCGTAATTAACAAATACTTAGAGTTATTCGAAATAATATGGTGGCTCAGGACTAGCAATATAGCTCAGACTGCAGCGTACTAGATAAATAAGTTGGCACATAAATGAACATGAAATATATGTAGAGAGGTAGATTGTAAAGGCTGCCCTGGACGGGATACACTTCGACCATAAGGTCCATTGTGATGCCTTAGGATGTGAGGATGTGAGTGGAGTGGAAGGAATTTGTGAGTAGACTAGGAATTCGTAGGATATGGGGCTGCGGCCGACTATGATAGGAACAATGCCGATATTCATCTGGAGTTCGTGAAAGAAACTGCAGAAAGCCTTCTCAAGCATAGCCGGTTACTTCGTTCTTGTCCATACGCCGACAGTTTAGTCAATCAACCGCCCCTTTTATTTTTTTTATAATTGACAAACTGCCGATGTCGGGATTCGAACCCATAACCTCCCAGTTTCCAAGTATTGCATACTGCGCAGACATGACGCCTTAGACCGCTCGGCTACTTGGCTGGTTGGAATATATGTAAGTAGTATACTTTTGAACTATCAATAATTGCTGTTAAATGCTAACAGTGAAAGGATCAGCCAAACGTGCAGCAATTAAAAACATTGGATTTTTCAAATCAATATGCAGATTATTACCGACTTATAATAAATGAGCTACATTAAGAATTTGTTAAACAAGGCATGACTAGTTTGTCAAATCTAGCACATAAAATTACTCGTAATTCGCGTTCAGGCGGTGACCTATCAAAAACTATTTTCTTTGTCAAATTAACATTTTCTCTAAATAGTGTAAGCTTGTTTGAATACTCTTATCCAACAAGCGTAAACTTCACACGAATTAATTACTGAGTTTCACGAGTTCTGAGTTTATACTTATGATTATCCTTAATAAAAGATATAATTTTATTTAAAACTAGCTGTACCCGACATGCGTTGTTTGTTTTAGATGAGCAAAATTTTTATCTTTAGACTGTTGTTCTGTCTGTTACCATTCATTGAGAGAGAAATATTTACCCCATTACCCCTTTACATTGCAACCTCCAGGGTGGGGGGGGGGGTTAAGTGATGTTTTATGGCAGAAATCACATCACTCTCACTTTCTCCACCCAAAGTTTCATCGTAATCGGATGAATGGTAAAGAATCGTATACGTCACAGACAGACAGACAAACAGACAAGCATTCATCTTTATATATAAAGATTTTCGAACAATGGACTTGATAAGATTTCGTTCTAAATATAAGAGTTGAAACAATTGATAAGGTGACAAGAAAAGGGTTTTATTTTAAATTGCACAAGAGTATATTACTTACTTTAGAGTTTTCTAACTGGTTGTTTATACGACAGTCAAATTTGACAACTTTCACAATATTTCACTTAACAAGAAGTATTATATTTCACTTAACAATATTTCAGTACTATTTAACAAGATTATTTAAAAATATGACATTAAAATGGAATTGTCACGCGAAATACCTAATTTCACGAATTGAATAATTATATGCCATAATAATAAATCATTTTGTGAAGAAAATCATAAATCCATTTTTCGTTTGTTGAAATAATTCTGAATATCTAATACGAGCGAACTTTTATTGAAACTTCAAGTTACAGTGTGGCTTACAAATCTCTGAGCTGAGTAGTTGGAACGCATTAATTTGACTGGTTAAAGTTCAGTAGTATATTACAAGAGTAAGGGAAAAGCGGTACAAAACGATCCCACAAGATAAAATGATCACCTTTTGTTTTACGATTTTATCAGCGCCATTTAGTAGTTTGAGTGAAAATCGTCTTCGACACCACTTGTTCCAGCATTCAGGCAAAGTGTCATGGCTTTGAAAGTGCCACGGAATATATTATTGAACAAAAATAAAAATATTCTTGTTTGATGTAAAATAGCTGGGCACAGTTTGACTTCATTCAGCTCTGAGTGAGAGGTAGGAAGAGTGATAGAGTAAATACAGGGTTCCTAACAATTATTATTTTTTTTTTTTTTAATTATAACATTTTCTGAAAAACATATAATAATATGTTTATAATAGAAACTGAAAAGCAATGGTCTTTTATTACAGAATATAATTTATTCTATCAATTTAGGAATAGCTTTGCCTACTCTTGGCCAATATATAGTACTATTGGCCAATATAAAGTACTATTCGTGCTAGTAAAAATTATTTTTCGCATAATTTCTTTTTTCAAAAAAATTAAAGTATTGATTTAGGTGAAATGGTAATTTTACAATTTAATAGTCGATTTAACGATTTCGAAAATATAAATGTAATGAATGAGTTTTTAGTGGCCCCTTTTAATATAAAATTGAAAATCCTGCTTTAATAGAAATTTTTTTTAAGTTTTTTTCCGGATTCCAATGATTGCGCGTTATTAAACGAAAGGATTACCCTTCAAACAAATTATAATTTATTAGGAGCCATGAACACGAGCACAAAAAGAATTTGGGAAATCGTCGCAGAAAACCCATCTTAAATAATTAAAAAACTTAGTAGTTGTTTCGCATCTTCTTATGTGAATCAGGTTTTCCACATATGAAACATATAAAATCAAATAAATTATTGGGAAATAATTGGTAGGCCGCCCTGTATTGAAACATCGTCCTGTCTTACTTCAAAACCTACCTCTCTTGTTTACACTCACTGAGCTTATGAAGAGCACAGTTGCTCTGAAGAGGAATCCATGCCCACCTCTGAATTGTAAGATAAGCAACAATTCAATATAGTGTAGTTTCAGTGTATGTATATTTAATGCAATAGGAGTATTTGTGTTAGTTTCCAATATAATTCAACAATATAATCGGCAATATTCTATTGTTGTAACTGATACCATGGGTTATCATGTAATTTTTTTTAGAGTTCTGCGTTTGGGGTAAAACGATACTCTCAGAGGAGGGCAAAATGATCCTAGGGATCATTTTATCCACACTCTTAAGCTTAATTTTTGTGGTTTCATATGCATAATTTTTTAATTCGTTTTGTATTGAATTAATTAAAAATAATTTAGGAAATGTTTATTTGCAAGGATCACGGTTATGTTTCTATATGAAATTAGATCAGTAACTTTTGTAATAATTTTTTTATGTCAGGAACAATGTCGCAGAATTATGTTATGTAATGAAAAATAACGCGCCAAAATTCGAGCGAAATCAGTATAAACAGTAAACAGTTCACCGTGCCGATTATGATTTAAAAAGACGAGCAAAGGGAAAAACCTTCACGCCATTGGAGGTGCCATGTTCTTGGGGAGCAGGCGGCAAGTTATCACTCAAGAACAGGAGCTTGAACTTTGAAAACATATTAAAGATATGGTAACCAGGATGTATGAGTTAACAACTAAAGATATACTTTCTCTCGCTTATCAATTAGCCAAAAGGAACAGTATCATACATCTATTTTCTGTAGAGACAGGCAGAGCTGGCAAGGACTGGCTAAGGGGGTTCCGATAAAGACATCCCAAAATCACCATGCGCGCACCAGTTGTTGACAAGTTTTATGGTATTTTATGAAGCGTTCAAGAGAAACATCATTTCCTTTCCATCGTATTTTTATGTGTATGAGAGAAGATTTTTAGAATTATTATTTTTGTTTATTCAACAAAGTACCTTTGTATTTGTAAAATTACAACTTTTGCTAAAAGTAAAATAAACCACATTTACTTACAACTTCATTTTTTAATTTTACCTTTATTTAATAGCGAGGTTAAACGGTCCCATGGATCATATTACTCCCATCCCGGGGATCATTTTAAACACCTGGGTGTATAAAATGATCCTATACCATACCTTGACAAAATGTATATATAAAAATCTCTAATTAATATAATTATATTTCTACGCTTAATAAATTATAGACCGATAGATTCTAGACTACCAGAAAAATCATCAATCTCACAAAAAAAATTCGTTGTCTAGGTACTTTTTATATCTGTCATTCCTTTAGGGGGATCATTTTGTATCAAATCTCGCCTAATTGTTTCTTAAAACAAGTTCCAGGTTATCTACACCAAAATAAACGGTTACGAAACTCTTCTCTTTTAAAAAAAAAGTTTTTCATAAAATTTTTTAACGGTGCCCTTTTAGCTCATCTTTACATTTTACAACAAATGGAATATGTATTTTAAATAAATTGTTTATAAGTAAATGTTGAAGATAATTATTTTTAAGTAGCTGCCAATTCTTAATTATTAACAAGACTGTAAATGTAATATCAATATAATATTATTTTAATTAATATTCAAAATATGGTAGAGAAAATTAGCAAAATATATGAAAAACCCCTTGAGGACTTATAAAGACCATGTTTTGTTGATGAACGCCAATCAGAAAACGATGAGTTTAAATATCGTAGACAAGTTCAAAATGTCAGACCAATGTTTGAAAGATTTTATGTAGTCAATTAAAGAATAAAACGAACCATTGTTAAATAGTTTTAAATATTATGTATGTACCTATATAACCTAAGTTACTAAAGAATAAATGTCCCCTTTACACTGCACATTTCTTAATATGGTTTACAATAATTTCAAAAACTTGAATAATAATACGTTTAACTATCGAATGATATCGGAGAGAGAGATAAAATATTTATTCAAGCAAACACAGTCTGTAAATATGTCAATGAACTTATTTTAAATGATAAAAGAAATAACATTTTAAAATACATATGTTCAATGTTAAAATTATAAAAATTACTGTACCGAAATTTTCGATTTCAGGTTTTCTTCATTTTCCTATCGGTTTAGGTACTAGATCTAGCTCTATGCCGAATATCAATTTTAAAGGATATCGGGAAATACGCTAGAATTACGAAATTAATTTACAAACATTTTTTTTTCCAAATAACATAAATTTTTACGAACAATATCTTGCAATAAAAAATATAACAGGCAGAGCTATTTTATGCTTATATAAATTACATATCAGCACATAAAAAACTTTAATTTAAAATTATATGTCAGTGGTGTTTGACTAAAATTTTTATACATATCTTAACGGTGTTCAAATATTTTTGTTTTTATAATTTCGATTTAGATAATTAATAAGATGATGTATTATAGGTGTAGTATAAGCCAGACTTTGTAACGCTTAAAAATATTGATCGTAGGGATGAATGTTTGGTATATATGTACATAAAATTTGGCCATTTCTGTATGTCTGTCTGCCTATCTGTGGACACGATATCTCAAGATCGAAATAAGATAACGACCTGAAATTTTTTTCAAAAAATAATTAACATGTTAAAATAAACAACTTTTGGATGAAAATTTTTTTCATAAACTCAGTAGTTTTCTCATAATTTCTGATTAAATATATATATATATATATATATATATATATATATATATATATATATATATATATATTTATATATATATTTATATATATATTTATATATATATTTATATATATATTTATATATATATATATTTATATATATATTTATATATATATATATTTATATATATATATATATATGTACTTTTTTTAAATGTCTGTGGACTCTCTAGCGGTCAAAGTTTTATTCCGATTGGAATGAAAATTTGGTATTTGAGTCGCTTTAGGTAGTCTAAAGGTCAAGTTCGAAGGAAAATCGGATGAGGGGAAAGGAGGTTTAGAGGGAGGAGGAAACACAAAATTTGACTATCTCCCTTAGTATTTAAAAAATCTAAAAATTTATCAGGAGTTAAGTTGTAGGTTTTTAATCATTTTTCTATTACACTAATATTTACAGAAATATTTACAATTAAAGATTGAAAGTTAAAATTCTAAATATCTCTGTTCACATTAGAGTTTGAGAAAAATGTTTGAGTAATGAATTGTAGCAAACTTGATTTTCCAGAACTTTATTCCATATATATTTTTCGATTATTCTAATATTTTGAGATATATTAATATTTTGTGTTTATTTGACACGAAAACATGAGTTTTATTGTAAAAAACTGTTAAAAAAATTCAACCAACTTAAAAAAACACAAAAAGTCGCTATATTAAAAAGGTAAAAATAACAATTTACAGATTTAATCAAAAAGACAATTCTTACTCACACCTATTACATATAATTTAGTATATGTAAATATACAATGTATATTAAGCTTGATCACGACTGTAACGCTTAAAAATATTGATCGTAGGCATGAATGTTTGGTATATGTGTTCATAAAATTTGGCAATTTCCGCATGTTCGTCTAACTGTCTGTGGACACGATAACTCAAGAACGAAAAGAGATAACGAGCTGAAATTTCTTATAGAGTAATAAAGTAAGGTCAAGTTCGTTCATGGGCAAAATCGGACTATATTTGGGCAAAACTGCTTATCTTTGAAACATGATTTTTTCATAATTTGTGATTATATGTTTCTCAGAAAGAATTGTTAACATTTCGAATACGCAGAATTGTTAACAATTTATCATTGAAATACAACTCAGTATATACTCGGTATTCAAACATTCAAGTCAGTTAGTTGTTACATTTCTTAACAGTCGAAAATAGAATCTCCTCATACTTCTTTTGGAGTTGGTTAAAATTTGACCACCTTCGGATCGATTCACTAATCGACCCAAAATAAAGTCAAATTAACAGAAAACTTTGAAAAATTGCATTACTTACATCGCAACCCCCCCCCCCCCCCATAAATGGAAATAACACGCCTAAAACTGCTCTTTTCACTTCTATTCATGTCAGAAAGATCGGGTTTTTTCCATTCGACGTGGAACAAACTCAAAATAATAAAATAATTTGAAAAAGTAAATTTTTTCATCACAACCCTTTGCAATTGGGAAAAATACCTCTAAAACAACCCCTTTTCTTCTCTACATGCTATAAAGATGCAGTTTTTTGCATTCGACGCTAAGATAAAATCAAGATAAAGTCAGATTAACAGAATACTTTCAAAAATTTCATTACCTACATCGCACCCCCCCCCCTTCCCGAAAATGGGAAAAAACAGCCCTAAAACTGCCCTTTTCACTTATATTCATGTCAGAAAGATCGGGTTTTTTCCATTCGACGTGGAACAGGTTCAAAATGACAGAACTATTAAAAAAACGTAAATTTGTTCATCACAACCCTGTGCACACGGGAAAAACAACCCCAAAACTACCTCTTTTCTTCTATTCATGCTAGAAAGATGCGGCGCCCCGCCTTAACCCATCTTCCCACAAAATTCCCATTAAACTCTCCAATTCCCCCTCACCCTAAAAATTATCCCAAAAATATAACCTCCAAAAAATCCCCTCCCCCTTCCAAGCATGAAAAATACCCCCCCCCCCACCCCTCCAAGTATTTTTTAAAACTTTTTTTACAATTCATGTCATGTTATTTTCTGTGAAGGGGTCAAGGGGGGAACCCCCTTGCGTGCAGAGCGAGTATTGCTATAAATACAAAAAATTTACTGAAATGAAAACTTTTTGAAATATTCTGCTTAGATGGCGTTGATATTAAGGTATAGAATGATTAATAAGGTGCTATTAGTTTATAGTTACTATGGCAGCGACAATCAAAATTTGAAGAATTGTTTCTGTGGAAATGACAAATTGAACGAAAATTTTAACCGACTCCAACAAAAGGAGAAGCTTCTACGTTCACCTGTATGTATTTTTTTAATCGAATTTCCTCCAATGGAAATGCAGCTATTGATTTTTTACCAATGTTGGAATTTCGTATAAAATTTCTTCAAATGTCCATCGATCCTACCTGTTAGATGTTAAAAATCACTATCGCTAAAATTTATATATATATATATATAATATATATATATAATATATATATATATATTATTTATATATATATATATATATATATATATATATATTTATATATATATATATATATAAATATATATATATATATATATATATATATATATATATATATATATATATATATTTATATATATATATATATATATATATATATATATATAAATATATATATATATATATATATATATATATATATATATATATATATGTATATATATCTACTGTTTTTATGTGTCTGTAGACTCACTAGCTCACTCCTGATAAATTTTTCGATTTTTCAAATATTAAGGGAAATATACCAAATTTTTTGTTTCCCCCTCCCTCTAAACCCCCTTTCCCCTCTTCCGATATTACCTATTAACGAACTTGACCTTTAGAATAAATTAGCGCCTTAGATACCAAATTTCATTCAAATCGGAACTGTGATATATATATATATAAATATATATATATATATATATATATATATATATATATATAAATATATATATATATATATATGTATATATATCTACTGTTTTTATGTGTCTGTAGACTCACTAGCGGTCACAGTTCCGATTTGAATGAAATTTGGTATCTGAGGCGCTAATTTATTCTAAAGGTCAAGTTCGTTAATAGGTAATATCGGAAGAGGGGAAAGGGGGTTTAGAGGGAGGGGGAAACAAAAAATTTGGTATATTTCCCTTAATATTTGAAAAATCGAAAAATTTATCAGGAGTAAAGTTGTAGGTACTAAGTTTTACTTTAATTTTGTTTCTTGCCATTTTTCTGTTATAACATACAAATATTTACAGAAATTTTACAATTAAAGACTGAAAGCTGAATTCTAAATATCTCTGTTCACATTCGAGTAAATGACCATACAATGAATTGTAGCAAACTTAATTTTCTACAACTTTACTCCTTTACATTTTTCGATTATTCTAGTATTAAGAGAGATATTTAATATTTTGTGTTTGTTTGACACGAATACATGAAATATATTTTATTGTAAAAAACTGTTAAAAAACAATTGAACCGACTTCAAAAAACACAAAAAGTCACTATATTAAAAAGCTTAAAATAACAATTTAGAGATTTAATCCAAAAGACATTTCTTGCTCAAACCTATTACGTATAATTTAGTAGATGTAAATGTACAGGTGGATTTGGCCATTTCTACATGTCCGTCTATCAGTCTGTGAAACCGAAAGAGAGAGAAATAAAATTTGTTAACAAAAAAATCATCTTTTTACAATAAACAAGTTTGTTTGAAAAAGATTTTCATAAACTCAACAGTTTTCTCATAATTTGTGATTATATGTTCCTCGGAAAGAATTGTTAACATTCTGAATACGCAGAATTGTTAACAATTTAATCACTAATATACAACTCAGAATATACTGGGCATTCAAACATTTAAGTCAGTTAGTCCGACTAAGAGTTCGACTTAACTGTCGAACATAGAATCTCCTCCTTTTTTTTTTGGAGTTTGTTAAAATTTTTGTCATCTCCACAGAAACTCTACTTCTAATAGATAAGTATAAAATTATTTTATTAAAATTTTGTTTTAATTTTGAAATGTTAATTTTGATTGTCGTTTCCATTGTAACTATAAACTATAATCGTTATATATCGTTCTATTTTGGCTATTAATAAATTTAATTTTTGCAAATACTAAAGTCATATCAGATATTATATTTCATTTTGATCACACTAAAATTGACCGCTAGAGAGTTATTTATGTATTCCAAGGAAATTCGCTAAGTTGACGTCGCTCCTGCGTGGTGAATTTTTTTAAAGTATGCTCACCGATTTCTCAGTCAATTGTGATCGATTTTGAAAATCCTAATCTGATGAGGGGATCCCATGGAAATCTAGGGAAGGGAAACCGACTTCAAACCGATCAGTAGATATTACGCCATACCAATAATAATATTTTATTATTAAGTTTTGTAACAACTAACTGAGTTAACTATTTGAATAACCCTTACACAATAAGTTGTATATGAATGATTGAATTATTCACAAATCGCTTTTCGAGGAACATTTAATCAGAAATTATGAGAAAACTACTGAGTTTATGAAACAAATTTTCATCCAAAAGTTGTTTATTTTAACATGTTAATTATTTTTTGAAAAAAATTTCAGGTCGTTATCTTATTTCGATCTTGAGATATCATGTCCACAGATAGGCAGACAGACATGCAGAAATGGCCAAATTTTATGTACAATATACCAAACATTCATCCCTACGATCAATATTTTTAAGCGTTACAAAGTCTGGCTTATACTACACCTATAATACATCATCTTATTAATTATCTAAATCGAAATTATAAAAACAAAAACATTTGAACACAAATTTTAGCGATAGTGATTTTTAACATAGCGTATAGGTAAGTTCGATGGACATTTGAAGAAATTTTTACTAAATTCCAACATTGGTGCAAAAACAAAAGCTGCATTTCCTTTGGAGTAAATTCACTAAAAACTAATTTTAAACATCATGTTCACATGTTGGTACCTCTTTAGTACAAATAAGCCAAACTTTAGCCATTTACGTACAATTGTCTCTGAGAAAAACGTCAGTTTTAAAAAACGGTCCCTGTCCTACAAAATGGTATTGTTTATAAAAAAAAGAACGATTGATAATTTGGTAACACATAGGTACGGTTTTACGTTTTTAATGCCTACTATTGTACATTTTCATAAATTAATCTGAAACAGTTTGAATATAAATTATTATCCGATGATATTGCATTTTGTCTTCATTTATGTCTCATGATTTCTATTTAACTATAGATTTTGTTGGCATGAATAAATGTCTAAGTACTCAATTATGCTTGAATATCAGTAAACATATTGAAGAAAAGTCATTGAATTTGAATGATTCGAAATTTACGACCTCAAACCTAATTTACAAAATGATACAACTTGTGAAAAAAATAGTTCCAATAAAATTTATTTTATGACCGTGAAAACTTTTATAACTTCCATTTAAGATGTGGCTTACGACATAAAAAAAATAAAATGAATAGCTCATATGCTTTTTCTTCTATAAATGAAAGTGTGTATTTTTATTTTTATATGAATTAAAACTGAGTAATTTATTATTATACCCAGTATATTTGTAGATATACAAGGTATATTAAGTTTAGTTCCGACTTTGTAACTCTTGAAAATATTGATCACAGGAAAACAATTTTGTAATAGGTGTTTATAGTTATCTAATTAGTCCATTTCCGCATGTCCGTCTGTCTGTCTGTCAGTACGTGAACATGATAACTCAAGAACGAAAAGAGATAAAGAACTTAAATTTTTTTATGTATTTTAGAGCAAAGTTCGTTAGTCGGCAAAATCGGACCATGTTTGAGCAAAATTGAGTAAACTGCCTATCTTTGAAACCATAAGAGATATAACAAAAATGTAATTAAAAAAATCTTCTTCTTTTTAAAATTTTGTTTGATAAATTTTTCCATTAACTAATTATATACTGGGTATTCAAATAATTCACTCAGTTAGGTGTTACATTACTTGTTTTTTATAATATTAAGTAGCAAACTGCCTTACCCGCCAAGTTTGTTCTACCATTGTACAGAAACTCGAAACCTCTTAGTGTGCAATAAGTACTGTTTGATACAAAGTGATAGTACAACAAAATAGAATGAAAAAAATATTTTTATTTTTAAATTGGACAATATTCGATTTCCGCAGTTGGAAAACTCGATTAGAGAACTACAATAAGAAAACTTAGTGTTTCGCATTTAAATGTCAACAAATGATCACTAGGAAATTTCGTCATGCAATACTAGAACTTCTATGTACTTATTGGCCATTTTAAGTTGAAAATAAAGCTTTTTCCAAGTGGTAGCTCCAATTGTAATATTTAAAAATGGTATATGTTTCGGTATGCTATTTATCTATCTATTGTCATAGATAGAAAGATAGTAGCGGCTGTCCTAGACGGAACATACTTCGACTATAAGGTCCATTGTGATGCCCAAGGATAAGAGGATGTGAGTGGAGTGGAAGAAATTTAGTGTGTAGACTAGCAATTGGTAGGTTGTGCGGTTGCAGCCGACTTTAATAAGAACTTTGCCGATATTCATCTGAAGTTGGTGAAGGAAACTGCAAAAACCCTTCACAAGCATAGCCGGTTACTTCGTTATTGTCCAAACGCCGACAGTTTAGTCAATTAACTGCCCCCTTTTTTTTTGAATAATTGAGAAACTGCCAATGTCGGAATTCGAACCCATAACCTCCGAGTTGCAAGTAGACAGAACACGTTAGACCACTCGGCTACTTGGACGGTTATGCTATTATGATTAGTGAGTTTGTAATCAATTTATCAAATAAAGTTTTCAAACATAGAAATCTACAAAGTTTTTTTTTTTAATTTCGCTTTCTTTCTATTCATTTGACTATAATGACAATATCATTGATAAAGCAATGCCAGTTGAATCGAGACCCTGTCAATGTAGTGATTAATTTCAAACTCATATAAAAAGAGTTAATATTAACTTTATGTGGGGCAGCCTGAGCTTGTGATTCACTGCTCCGTGAGTGGAGCAGTGAATCCAAGATGTATTCACTCAAAAAACACACCGTGAATGGTATACTGTTGGGTCAAAGACTCTAAAAGGAACGTAGGCAGGTGTATGTGGACCAAGAACACTTTGAATCCATGGGTAATTATCCAAACATCTTTTAGGCTGAAATACTGGCTATTGAAAGATGCACTCAGTTTAACTTAGATAGGAACTATAAGAGTCGTGATATAGCGATCTTGTCCGACAGTCCAGCGGTTAACGAAGCGCTCATTTATAACGTCGTCCGATCAAAGCTGTAATGGGAGTGCTTAGAGAAACTGAACTATCTAGGCAAGAAAAACAAAGTCGTGGATGCTTTGGCAAGGAAGGTAGAATCGACATCTTTACAGTACGGGAGCCATTCGGAAGACTGGGTGATCACTTCTATCGCTAGGAGATCAGAAAGGAAGAAGACACCAAAAGAGTCACACTCTGGTGGAATCTTCCAGGGCTCCGGCAGGCCAAGGCACTTCTCGGGAAATTAATTATCCTCGCAAAATATTCAAACCCCGCAATAGCCTGAGCATAAATAGAGCATTACAGACTTAGAGGACACCTAAAGAAGTTAAGCTTGGGAAATGAAGGCTGCAGGTTTTGTGGCGAATTGTAGGAAGCTTCGGAACACTAGTAGACTGTGACAAACTGGCCAATTTTATTCCATCAAGTTGTAGTAATGTAATAAAATTTAAAAAAATATTTTTCTCGACCTCGAGTTAAGATTCATTTAAATAATAAAACTCATATCACAATACTCAAAACGCAATTGTATATTCGAATAATACGTTTTTGTTGCAATTTGAACTAAAAATGCAATTATATAGTCATCGATTTTTAATACGTCTGCAAAACTAAGTGAAAACTAACAAACAAATTCCATTACATACATACCTACATACATACTTACATACATACATACATACATTCATTTAAGTCACGTCAAGATAAACGTGTTAACAAAGTTATTTAACGAATACCATCCTATATACAGCCCTATGTGAAACTGACTCACTGACTGACTAACACATCTATACAAAATCTACACACTTCTAGAAATGCTAGATGGATTCGGTTTTTTGTACGGAAAGCTTTCAATTTTTCCAACGCTCAACCCACCCCACCCCCCGAAAATGACGGAAAAAACCCAAAATATTTCTTTACTTCTACACATGCAAGAAGGGTGCGTTGTTTTGTATTATTTCTAAGACGTGATTCAAGGCCAAAGGACCCCGGTATTCAAGGGGGCGATCCCATGCGATGAGTGAGCAAAATCATCCATGCAAAATCTAACCCACTTATACCTATGGTCGAAGGGTTGCGTTGTTTTGCATTCAACACGGAATCACTTCAAGTTTACGAGAAAAACTTTGATTTTCCCTACGTAATCCTATGAAAGTGGGAAAAACCCCCTCAGGTTACGTTCATTACTCTACATGCTAACGATCATTACTCTATACATGCTAAAAAGCTGCGGTTTTTTACATCTGACGTGCAAATTTTTTTAAATTTAGTTAAAATATCGGTAAAATTTAATTTTCCCAATGTAATCCCCCACCTCAAAAGGGAAAAAACTCCCAATTATATTCTCTATGTATGAAGAATACTGTTTTTTACATTCGACGTGCAAAACTTCGAAACTTAAAGGAATTATTTTATCCTTATATCGCCCTTGACCTTCCCTAGGGTCCACGCTTCCCCCAACCTTTAACCTATCTTGATTGATTGATTTCTTGTGTTGTTTACATTACGAAATTTACACTACGTAGGATATATTTTCTTTCTCGGGTGCGGAGCCAAGGCCAAATGCTGCACCAGGGATCTCCTTGCGAGCAGAGCTAATTGACAAATATACATAAGACTGACGTTGAGATATTCCTTTTAATGTATTAAAGAAATAAAATTGTGAAGAAACAAATTTTCGAAAAAAACTAAAAAAATGGATGACTTATTCGTGATTGTTCATTTGGTGTGTTCAAAAATTGGTTTTGTGATATTTAATAATAAGTAAAAGAGCATTAAACACAGATAAAATAAAACTAATTTTTTTATTAGTATATAAAGCCTATAAATCTTTATCCATATATTTGTCTTGAAAAAACATTCAAGTGGATGAAAAGAGAAAATAATTATGTATTACTATAAACGCCCTCTTTAAACCTTTTAGAAAATTATAACAAATTTCATTTTGATTTGTGAAATGGTTTTGAAGGTATAAGTTAGACTGATTTTAATACCGTTTACCAAGAATCATATACATAAACATAGTATAAAACAAAGTGTTCAAATCGGATATAAATTGGTCACATAACAATTTTCTAGCCAATGTTGTTGTTGTTCATCACTAGTTAATGTTATATTAAAATTACACAACAAACATTGTAATTAAATTTCCCTGTATATTTTCCGGTAAAACATGTGTATATATTCACACATATAATATAAACTAACATGTTACATATTCCTCCACCGTATAAATAATATCTACTATTTGTTTTAAATTACTATTCCCGTTCATATATGGTAACGTTTAAATGTGTATCCATTTATGTTAGTCGCACTAAACCATTTTATATTTTCCTCATTACTTATTGCCTTTTTCTTCAATTTGTAGATAAAAATAAAGACTCATTCGAATTTTGATAATAGGATGGTTTTTCGATTCTAAATAATCCGATTACAATATCCTATCTGATAACAAGAAATATATTAAACTAACAAAATGGAATTATACTTGTTTATCTTACATCTTCCTTAAGCGATTCAAAAATAAAAAGTGTGCACGCACATATCAGTTCTAGTAGAATTCGATGCGGAGCGCGAAAACGACAAGTAATTTTTCTGCAGGTTGTACTTCAAGATGACTAATATTTTTTTTTTTTTCGCATATAAGTGTTTCATGAACGAAACCTACTTGAAATTTTAATAATAAGCGTTTGGATGACAGCTCTCTTGAGGAAGTGGAAGTTTATTATTAATAGTAATAGAGTTGCATGACAAATTATTAAAATTTCTAGTAATTTTCGTTTTCGAGAAATTGTTTTCACACACATTCATCCAATGACCACAAATAATATTATCGGCATCAGAAGAAGTCAAAATATTAAACAAATATATTAAACAATTATCTGGATTAGTTCTTACATTTTTTGTTTTATGAAATGTATATGTATCGTCAAACCGAGAACATCTTACCGAGAAGAAGACGATACCAGAAATAAAAAAATAGAGTGTGGAGAGGTAGAAACGTCAATTTCATAAATAAGTGTAAAAGAAAGAAAGAAAATAAAAATCAAATGATTGACTTCTAATGTAATTGTGTTTGCGAGTTATGTAAATATTATCTATTCAAATAAAACACTGTTCAATTAAGACTTGCGTGATTTCTTTATGACTTCATACAGCATCGTATCGCCACACACTTGATATTTTTTGTTTTTGTATTTGTTTCTATTTTATTATTTGTCATACTATCCGGTTCATATCGTAGCATTTTTCATTTGTAGATATATTTATGCTTATATGTTTGTTGTTAGTTGTTTTATGGAAAAGTTCTTGATAGCAAAACGTTAGAACAACCAAAAACAGACAACTCCGTTATGTAAATACCATGTCATTAAATTAAAATTTTTGTTACCTATATATTTTATTCATTTATATATATATATATATATATATATATATATATATATATATATATATATATATATATATATATATATATATATATATATATATATGGTTCATATCTCGTTCCCTGTATTGTTAAAATTAAATTCATCTCTTTATGGTCATTAAAACAATTTTTTTTAATATGAATTTTATGAGGCAGAATATTGTTTCTTATTTATGTTATTTACAATTTATAATTTATAATGCACATACTGTGATTATATCTGGTTCATTTTTGACCGACTTCTTGTAAAAAATTCGTTCCGCAGCAGCTGCGTAGACTTATTTTCTCTAAATAAATACATTACTCTTCTTTTGGTAATAGATCTAAATTTATTTTTATTTTATTGATGTTTATGGCGATCCGTGACCGCGAGAGTGGTTACAGATATACATGACATGATCGATTCTATTCATTTATGAACTTGATCTTTGAAATACCAAAAGTCTATCAGATACGAACAGTAGGTTCGTTGATCATATGAAGAAATTTTCTTAGAAAATTCGCAAAAAATTTGTGATGTGGCAGCTGCAAACGCTAAACGAAGTTTATCTGAGACAGGAATTTGTGCGATGAAGATTCAACTGTGAGCTGTTTTGCTTCGAGCGACCAACCGTCAGGGTCTTTAACGATGTTGTGCGTCTTGAATAGTAGTTCAAAGGTGAATGTAAATATTAATCATTAACGTTTTTTCTTGTGTTTTGTTTTGTTATCCAGCATGACACTTTCGTTTTTTGACATGGATGGCGAAATTATTTTCCAGGAAGTGGAGTAGCATCCCTCATTGTGGAAGCTGTCACATGAGTACTAAAAGTATCACTGGATCAAGGACAAGTACTGAGATTGACAATAAAATTGGAAAATTCCATCTGATCAATCAATCATTTAAGTAAACACCTTTTACTCTAACTCAACGTTAAACTACTCAACTTCTACTCAACTTTAAACTCATTCTGCTAAAGATTTCTTGACTTTACTTTAATTAAAAGATAATTTCTATATTTTATGTTTCCTTTCCTTTCCCTCTAACTTTCTATTTCTCTTTACCGATTTCGAAATTAACGAACTTGGTGTTCGTTGTGTGTTCGTGTGTTCTTTAAAAATAGAAAAAATACATACATGTAAATATAAATGCAAATGTTTTTTTTGGTGACAATTGAAGATATGCATTATTGGAGTATTTCTTCAAGAAGTACCTATACCTTCTAAATTTTCTACATCTTATCCGTTCACTTTGTCTTTTCCTGGACGATATTTCACGTTAATGAGGCGACAAGTAACCAGTTGTCCTCTCTTTTGAGCATCCACTGCTTTAATCACATTTTACAGTTATACATTATCCACGTTCTCTGCCATTCAGAGATCTTTTCTTCTTCTGCTCAAGGCATACTTTAAGATTTCGATAGTGAAGACATGTATTTTGTATTTGAATTTTTATTGGAAGAATTCCCGCCAATGCTAGCGCCTTTTGATAAAGCATTGATCTAAAACCACTGCAGACCTTCAGAGCCAGTTGCACATTTGTAAGAACTCTCCTAAGTATTTTCCTAATTTAGAACTCTACTCTATATAAGCGCCGCGTAGTGGAAGATTGAGTTGCCCACGTTTTCAAGGACCCTTTTGTTGCTTGATTTCGGGCCTCCGAGTTTGGCAAAATTTTACTGAGTGCCAATATCAGCTAATTTTTCAGCATTTCTGAAATATGCTATCACATTATTTTTTAGTCAGAAATCGCTTTTGAAAACTACCTTTACATATTTTAACTGCGCACTGATCTCAATTTTAAAGACTTCCAATTTTAGAATAACTTTTTTTAACTTCCTTTCGCCAATTAGTATTTAGACTCGAGTTTTCCAATACAATCTTGAGTTCCTTATTATCTCTCTTGAGATAGTTAACAGTGCCCAGTTGATGTTAGTAGTAGTAGTAGTAGTAGCGTCGTATATGTGGACTAGGAATTGGTAGGTAATGCGACTGCAGCCGACTTTCAACTATACCGATATTCATCTGGAGTTTGTAAAAAAAAACTGCAAAAAACCTTCACAAGCATAGTCGGTTACTTTTGTCCTTGTCCATACGCCGACAGTTTAGTTAGTTAACCGTCCGATTATTATTTTTTTTAAATTAATTTAATTGACAAACTGCTGGCGTTGAGAATCGAACCAGCAACCGCCCAGTTCCGAGCAAAACGCTTTAGACAACTAAGCCACTTAGACTGGTGCCCAGTTCATGTTGCTAATCGCCTCCATATATACATATATATATATATATATATATATATATATATTTATATATATATATATATATATATATACATACATACATATATATATATATATATATATATATATATATATATATATATATATATATATATATATATATATATATATATATATATATAATTAATTAAAATTAATTATATATATTAATTATTATATTCCTGTATTAATTATAATTAATACAGGAATAATTACAAATATATATAAAGGAAAGGGAAGTCCTACAGATCCTCAGAATAACAGAGGTTTGACACTTATGCCTAGCGTGAGTAAGATATACACAAAGATTTTATCCGATCGTTTACGACAATGGCTAAATGATAATAGTGTCATTGTAGAGATAATTGATTGATATAATAAATTATTATTATTTAAATAAACTTACTTACCGGTAAATGCGATACCGCTACATCATTAATGAAGCTCAGGCCGGATTTCGCATTGGCTATGAGGCAATGGATAATGTTTTGGTGCTGAAAACAATCATAGACAAGTCATTGGCTCTGAAAAGAACCAAAACTTATCTATGCTTCTTAGATTTTGAGAAGGCATTCGATAAAGTAAATAGATATCTTTTGTGGAATAAACTTGTAAATATCGGATTGCCAATCCACATGATTGAAATACTTAGATCAATATATCAGTCCACTGCGTGTTGTATTCGATTGGGAAACGGATATGTAAGCCCAGACTTGAAGACTTTTCAAGGTCTTAAGCAAGGTTGTCACTTATCGGCACTTCTTTTCTTGGTATATATAGATGATATGAATGGATGGAGGGAATAAACACCACATCACCATGTATTAATGGTAGAGAAAAAAAAATTATCTTACGCAGATGATGTGGTGTTTATTTCAAAAACAGTTGGAGGTATGCGAAGGTTTTTAAAAGGTTTAGAGGTGTATTGTGAAAGATGGTTGTTGAATGTAAATGTTAAAAAAACAAAAATGATGATAGTGACGAATGGACGAAAAAGTAGTATGAATGAAGTATTGAGGTATAAAGAAGTGATTGTTGAGAATGTAAGTTGTTTTGAACATTTGGGTGTAGTGATGTGTAGTAACGGAAAATGGAAAGAGCATATGGAACGTATGACTGAAAAGGCAATGAAAGTTTTAATGAGTGTTAGAAGATATGTGTACAGATATGAAAATTTCCCTATAAATGTGATTTTGAAAATGTGCAATACTTTAATAATTCCAATATTAACTTATGGAAGCGAGTTGTGGGTTGGAAATAGTAATAACTATAAACAACATTTTAGGACTGTAAATACTTTGATGCACAATTTCCTTAAAGAACTGTTGGGTATAGCAAAATCCATTCCCAACTCTGCAATTAATATTGAAATGAGCACTAGGAGTGTGGAGTATTACTGCATGGCAAAGGCTTTTAATTACCGCAATAGGGTTTATAATAGCAACAAGGAGCTGCAAATAATCTGTTTGACTGAGGGTACTTTGGGTAGAGTAAGAGATATAATGAACGAAAGAGGATTGAATGAATTGGATGAGAGCTGTGTGAGATCAAAGATTAAGAGAGAAATTGAAGAGTTAGCGATACGTGAAAGTTTGAATGATATTAGAATGAAAGAGAGTCTAAGCACCTTTTTAACCTTAGATCATTATAAACAAGGTGCTAGATATGTGAATTTGTGTAATAGAAGTGAGAGATATCTGATTGCGAATTTTAGAATGTACGGGTTTAAGTGGGAAAGTATGAAAGTTGATGGAGTTAGAATATGTGTGTTGTGTGAGTCGGCAGAAAGCGTGAAGCATCTGATTGAGAACTGTCCAGGAACAGCAGGCAAAGAAAGAGAGGAACTGTATAAACTGGGACTAACTACAACTCAGTCTATTCTTAACTGCTCGAGTTTAGAGATTATGAAAACTATAACGACGTATCTGTGACATATATTGATAAAAAGGCAGACATATCTCTACTAAGCCATCATGCATATAATATTTAGTTTTAGCTATTTGTATTTTTTTCTTTTTGTAAGAAATGTTTGAAGGATTTGTACTTGATTTACGTCAAATAAATATATTTATTATATATATATATATATATATATATTTATTTATTTTTTATCAGTTTTAGAGTTTTTACAATTTTATTATACTGGATACAATGATTATTATAATCATAAGTTAATCATATAAGTAATCATAAGATAATAATGTATCAAAAAGATAATATTAACAAGTGAAAATAACAACTAACTGATTGAATTGCTTACATACCCGGTAAATACTGAATTTATGTAAAAAGAGTTTATTACGAAACTTGTTTCTTTTTAAAATAGGAACATTTTTGCCTTTAAATATTTGTTGTATCTCTTACGCTTTCAAAGTTGGGAAGTTTAGCTCATTTTTTACAAAGATGGTCCGATTTTCGAACTGCCCATCTGCGGAAATGGACTAATTAGGCTATTTTATGAACATCTAAATCAAATTTGTTTGCGATCAATATTTTCAACCATTACAAAATAGAGACTAAAGTTAATATACCCTGGTATACATGTATATTTATTTGTGTATACTTAAGCGGCAACAATACTATGTTTGTCCAAATTCCTTTCGGTTACGTAAGACAAACTGTAGAAGACTTTAGCGTAAACTATTGAGACAAATGTCATTGTCATTGAATTTTTAATTAAATACTGATATGAAAAAATTAACTCGTCAACCAGGAATCGAACCTCGGGCCTCTGAATATCTAGTTCAGTATGCTTCCGCTACACCAAATACGACTGTGATGTAACAACCAACCTTTTCATATCATTATTATTTTTATTTATTTAGACAGTGCAAAGTCCCATTAATCGATATGAGCTTGTCGCAGTCAACCTTGGATTCTGTAAATTACGAAGCATCTTGTTATGGGAATCACAAGCTTAGGTACAAGGGGCGTTTGAGATGACCACTCTTATGCCAATGAGTCCGCTACATTGTTCCCTTTAACGCAGAGAGACCCGGTACTCAGATCAGTCTGACTGTGTTATTCACATTTTGAGATAAACTCAATAATTTATTTATACTTTCTTTATGAGAAAGTCCAAATGATTCTATAAGAATATTTTTGAGTGATTGAAATTTAAATTCTTGAGGTGGAATGACAATGATATCTCTAACATGAGAAATATAATCAACAGGTATAGCTAAAGAAGGTAGCGTGAATTTTATATCCATAATTCAATGCCTGTCACATTAAATTCTAGCAATTTTGGTAAATTTGCAAGAATTATTGGAGGTGCTTTCAAATTCAGTAAATCAATTCGATTTCTAGCAGGCATATTGAAATCTTAAGATTGACAAATTGAATAAAAATGAAATGTCAAAAAAATTAAAAAAAATATTTTTCTAGAAATCATAGTATTTACGAGCGTAAAGAAAAAAATTAGTGTTTTAACAAACAACAAAAAGATTTTGTGGGTGGTGTAGTTTAATTTCCAAAAGAAATTAAGATTTGATCCCAGTTAAATGAACCAGTAATGAATTCTGCTATTATTACGCTCGGGCACCATAAATGTAGGAAGTTGGATGAATATATAGAATTCCACAGTTAATAATCACACAAATAATAAATGAAAAGATGAAAGATATAATTGATTTGATCTCTTATTAAATGAATGTATCGAATCATGTCATATTATATTTGCTGATAGTTACCAAGGTAATAAACAATATAATGTAATTGAGGAGCATAGATTTCTAAAAGAAAGTAAATTTGATTTTAGTAGCGTTTTCAACATAACAATATTTTACAACATAATTCAAGTCACACAAAATAAAACAATCGATAACCCTACAAACTATTATGAAAACAGAGCATTACTCACGAAAAACCTACACCCGGAAAAAATAAAAGAGAATTCCAAGAAACAAAACGAAGAGAGCTTGATTAATCAAAGGAAAAAGTTGCTTAAGGATGAGGTTAGTTTTAAGGAAAAACCAAATGCTATGGATTTTTTTCGGCCAAGAATACGTTCAGCTAGTGAAATTTATACGAAAAATAAGAATAAAACGAATACAAGAAAACTATTAACTATCAAATAAACAGTATGACTAAAAATGGTAACAATAAAGCAAGGAAATGGAAACGAAAAGAATAATACATATACGGAAAACTCGAGGAATGGGAATGACAATCCACGGTCGGAACATGCTCAGGAACAACAAACTTTTACACAAAATAAAAAATATAACAAAACAAAAAAACAAGAAAATAAAACAAACATAACCGTAGGAACTTGGAATGTCAGAACAATGCACCAAAGAGGAAAGTTCCAAAACATTAAACAAGAACTAAATAGATTAAACATTCACATATTAAGTATTTGTGAAACCAGATTAAAGGGTATCGGCAAATTTAAATCAGGGAATTATTGGATAATCCATTCAGGAGGATGATTACGGAGCCGCCTGTATAAAATAAAAAATTTTTATAAAAAATTAATTGGATACTGGGCTATATCTGACCGAGTTATGATGATCAAAATAACATGGAAACTAAATAATTTGGCAATTATTGTAGTATACGCACCAACAGCAAGAGACATACATGAGCAAATAGAAAATGCAAACAAACTAAATCTCAATAAATTGTTATGGTGATAGACGATCTAAATTCAAAAGTGGGAAAGGCTCGTGAAGGCAAATTAGTTGGACCATTGAGTCTAGGGCAAAGGAATGAGAGATGTAAAAGGTGGGTTGATTGGTGTAGCCAAAATTAATTGGTCATAACAAAAACGTGGTTTGAAAATAATCCCGATAAATTGTATACATAGAAAAGTCGTGACGGAAAATACAAAAATCAAATAGATTACATCACGATTAAACATCGCTATATAAATTCCATACAAGATTCAAAGACATATCCTACAGCTGACTGTTTTAATGACCATAAAACAGTGATATGCAAATAAAAAATCAAACTGAAAAAGTATACATCGAATAAAAACCAACTAAATGCATAAAAGATTCAATGAGGAAATGATAGAATCGTTGAAAAAGAATTTAAACACAAAATTAAACAACTGGAAAGATACTTGGGACGTAGAAGAAAAATGAAATATTATCAAATTGGCTTTACTAACCTCAAAAGATCGCGTGATACATCGAAATCAGGAAGGAAAATACAACAAAAAAAATAGAATGGATAACAGAAGATTCATAGATATATTGAATAAGATTCTCGTCGATGACAAAGACCTTAGACTAATCATAAATGGCAACAAAGTGCAATTATTAATGTCAAGAACGAAAAATCAGAAAATATTCACATCAAAAGAGCAGTTAGACAAGAATGTATATTATCACCTATTCTCTTTAATGTATACACACAATTCATATTCCAATCTCTTAGTGAACTAGAAGGTATTATAATCAGTGGTCAGAATATCAATAATATTCGATACGCAAATAACACTATTTTAACTGCTGATAGTGAAAATAAACTACAGTGTCTCATAAATAAAATGTGTGAACTTTATAAATAAATTGGTATGGAAATAAATGTGAAAAAGACGGTGGGAATGATAGTGTCCCAAAAAAAAGAACAATTACGAAGTTAATATAACAATTAATAATAAACGCATTAAAACAGTCGAAATCCTGGATATAAATTGGGACGATTTTATTAATAATGGTAAGGTGTGAAAAAGAGTCGGTCATAGTGCACAATTAAAAAATAAAATCCATCAAAGACAATTAGAATTCTTAGACCACGTAATAAGGAAAGGAGAATTAGAATCGCTAGAATTAATGGGAAATGTGAAGATTTAAAAGGGAGAGGAAGATAAAGAACATCAGTTTCACCAAACCTACAAATGAAAAATTTATGAACACAAAATATTATACACAGGGCATATGATCGAAGAAGGTGAAAAAGTTTGTTGGCCAAAGCCGTGAAAACGGCATGACACTTGACACTTGACATCATTATCATATATTATATACCCGGTATAAAAACGAAGGATGAAATTTTGAGTTAGTTGAACAAAAATCATTTACATTGTATATAAATAGACTGTGATTGTATACAATACTTTTTGACTTGAGTACTATCTCATCGTATACAGTCTAAAGTCCTATTATTGTCTGGCAGTAATCGTGTTAAATTTTCAGCTCATAACACACATCAATTATGGTCCAAAAGCCAGAGCCTAAAATAGTCTCTGCATTTACCTAGTTATACATTTTGGTGCATTTCATATTCAAATGGCTTATTTTAAAGCTGTTGGCAAATCTATAGATAACTGCGGAATTTCAAATATATTAATTGACTTAGAATTACTGGCAAGTGGAACTTTAAATGGATTTTTAACTGGAAAGCATTTTAACAGATGCAAACGCATTCACTCAATGATACCTTAGCCTTATCTATTTTACATTTTGAAAGCTTCGCGCAATCAGAAAATATTGAAGTAAGTGAAGAAGTGAAAAACTATCTTGTAAGTTTTCCGAAGAATCGATCAATGGAACCTTCGATCGATCGTGTTGTTTTTAACCCGACTTCAAAAAGGAGGATGGTTCTCAATTCGTCTGTATTTTTTTTTTTTTGTAATGTGTGTTACCTCAGAACTCCGTCTTTTATGAACCGATTTTGAATTTTTTTTTTGTTTTAAAGAGTTTGATTTTTGATTGGTCCCATTGTCACCAAATCGCATTCTGATGAGGGGATCCCCTGGAAATCGAGGAAAATCCTCATTTTATGTGTGACAAATTTTCGCAGAAATCGGTGATTCTGCGAAAATTTGTTTTTTATTTGGAAGGGTATACTCATTTATAACGGAAAAATAAAAAATTCTTTTTAAAAACGGACTTAAAATAAAAAATTAAAAATAAAAAAAAACCGACCCAAAAAAAATTTTTACAAATAAAACAAAATGCATATAAAAAAAACTGAAAATCTGTCATGAAAAAATGCACTAAAAATTAAAAAAAAAACGGATAAAAAAAAAAGTGTTATAAAAAATGCACTAAAAACTAACAGGTCGTTTAGTAGGTCTACCCATATTCAGACAAATAAAATCAGTTATAGAACTTCAAAGTCACTGAAATATAAAAAAAAATTATGACAAAAAGGACATTCCAAAAACAACAATAATTGTACATATTTAATATTTAATATTTTTTGCTTAGGTGAACTAAATTTTACACAAGGATATCCAATTATTTTTTTACTTTTTAGTGCATTTTTGGTTTTAGAATATTTTATTTTTGAAGTCGGGTTTCCATTTTGTCAAAATTTTTTTATATTACGTCTCATAAAGAAGTACTATCTAGTACGAGAAGTTTAAGAAGTTCGTACGACAAGTACGAAGTACGAAATCTGGTCGTGAGAGCGAAATCAACGAGTTTGATGATTCGGAGGAAGAATTCCATAACAATGAGTGAATTATTGGAATATTATTTGTAATGTATATTTTGTACATATGTAATAAATTTTCAATATTATAAGTTAAATAATAATATCAAATTCCTGATACATGGAAAACAGGGATACTATGTAATATTTATAAGAACAAAGGAGAAAGGAATATCCTAACTAATTATAGAGGAATAACTTTGCTTCCGGTAGTGAGCAAGATATTCTTTAAAATTCTAGCCAATAGAATCCAGCAGGGGGTTGAAAGTAATAATATCTCAAATGAGTGCCAAGCTGGATTTAGAGAGGGATATGGTACATTGGATAATGTTATGGTTTTAAAAGAGCTTGTTGATATCACAATATCAAAGAAAAGGCGGAAGCTGTATTCGTGCTTTGTTGATTTAGAAAAAGCATTTGACTCTATTGATAGGGAATTATTGTGGGCAAAGTTAGTCAAAGAATGTATTAGACATTGCCAAAGAATGTATTAGACGTAATTAAAGAGATTTATAAGAATTACAGCATTTGTGTGAAGATGGAATAATACAGTGACCGAATCTAGAACTACAAGTAGAGGATTAAGGCAGGGGTGCCAACTTTCGGCAATTTTATTTTCATTGTTTTTTAATGATTTTCCTACAAAAATCAATGGAATCGAAACTCATGCTCCAGCTATAAATGGATAGGACGTCGGGGTACTTTTATATGCTGATGATATGGTTTTAGTATCACAGTCAATTGTGGGTCTTCAGAGAGCACTAATACAGCTAAAGGATTATTGTGAAGAAAACAAGCTAACAGTAAATGAATTAAAATCAAAAATATTAATATTTAGAGAAGGAATTAAGCTAAACAAGAAAGAGAAATTGTATTATAACGATGTAGTCATCGAAAATGTTTGTCAATTTAACTACCTTGGAGTGTTATTCAATTGGAACGGGAAATGGGAAAGACATTTTAAGGAGGTAGCAACAAAAGCCAATCGTTGAGCAAATTTGATAAAAAAATTTATGTATTGCAACCCATGGCGAATAGAAATTTTGAGAAGCTTGAGAAGGTGAGGACATTGTTTTTGAAACAAGTATTAGGTGTGAGTAAATCAACTGCGAACAGCGGTGTTTTCTTGGAAGTAGGTCAACCACCAATCGAAGTACTTGTTTTCAAGAACGTATTGAATCACTATTTTAGGCTAATAGGCAACGAATTTAAGGTGCTTCAAAATCAATGCCTGATTGAAAGAAGAGTTGGAATATACAAAATTGGGGTGTAAAAGTGCTCGAGTTGGGGAATGAGCTGGGCATCTTTCATGAAAATTTTAATAAAATATCAAATATTGGGGAAATTTTATTAGAATGGGGATTTAAAAAATTATTTACAAACACTGAAGAAAAGAAGAATCTAAGATATTTTAATCATCTGGCTCATTATAAGCAAGGAGCAAAATACTTGCCCCATATCGAGCTCGAATGGAGAAGAGAATTGACTGGATTTAGGTTAGGCAGTTGGAAATATAAACATAGGCGTGATAAAGACGGAAACAGAATATGTGTTATATGTGAAGTTTGCGTGGAGAGTGAAGAACATTTATTGTATGAATGTATAGAGCTAAGTGAAATAAGAGCAACATTATGTGTCTGCGAAATTGATATGCCTAATAATAAGAATGGACAAATAGAGTTAGCCAAATATCCAGCAAAAATTGAAAATTTTTGTTTTTGTTTTTATTTTTATTTATTCTTTTTCTTTATTTAAAAAAAAATTATTTTTAAAATTTTGTTTTTGTTTTGTTATGTTACGTACATAGTTATAGAATTTATTGTGAATATGTGTAGATTGAATAACCCATCAACTAATAATAATAATAATAATAATAAAGAAAAAAACAAGCCGGATGTACCCAAAAAAATGGATTACCGTTTTTTAAACGCAGGTTGATCTACAAATAACCCGAATAATAATAGGAATGACTTATTACAAATAATTACGGAGCAGTGAAAATTCCAAAGTGAAAATTCCACACTATATATAATAAAGTTTGCAATAAAAAATAAGGAAGTTATTCATACTTTTAGATTTTGACTCACTGGTTTAGGTTTATTGCATTCAGCGTTGGTATAAATTTTTACTATAAATTATTTTTAAGTGGTTTAAAAAAGATAACTACCACATACAAAATTCAAATAAAAAAATTAAAAAATTATTTTTCCAACTGTAAGATGTAATTATATTCAATGTATCAAATAATATTCTACTATTATACCGGAAATTAATATTTCTATACAATAAATATATCAATAAAAATTTATAATAAACGAAGAAGTTATTAATATATTTTTAAAGAGTTAGAGAGATATATTTTAGTATCTCTAGAATGATTTATCATAAAAATGTATCAGAAACGGTATCTATAATATAATATGATACAATATATAAATATTGTATAGTAAATATTATACATCGTACATTTGAAATGATATATTCAAACTTAAACTTATGCAATAAAAAAACTGAATTTTCTAGCACAGATTCACATAAAAACTTTCATAATAATTTCTTTTGAATACTTAACCTAGTTAACTCAAAAGTGTATGAACATAAAATAAGTATACAGAGTCAAGTCGAAACTCATTGAAAAAATAATAAGCAGGAACGTGGCAATTACGATGAAGTCCAGATTGCAACAAATCTTTGCGTTATGAGACCGCTTCTGCTCAAAACACGTTTGTTTTGTTACTATACTGAAATTATGCTCAATTTTAATGCAAAATTAAAGTTTTACCCTATTCTCCCGTTGGCATCTTGTATATATAGTTTTTTTTTTGTAGACAGTGTACCCGAGGTACGGTTTAATTGAATTTTTATACGCTGACTTTGTTGCCCAAGATAATTTTGATAATATATCAGTTTTCTTATTTCTATTTACTGCGTTTGGTTTGATGGTTTTTGATTAATTCGGTTGATTTGTGAGTTTTGATTTTTTTAATTATAAAAACAAATAATGAAATTTTAAGGCTCCAAACTAATTTTGTATACATATAGTTTTACGCGCCGTTATTTGAATAATAGACATAAAGATATACTAATGAATGTTTTAAAAATTATAGATTAGTGTCGCGACTTTTCATATCAAGCATTTGATGTCAAAGAATGTTACCAATGTTCACACATGTTGCCTAAATGTCAAATTAGTAAACGCTATTCACTACTGTTGGTATGCTTTGACCGAAGGGCAACCATATTAACAATGGATAATTAGACGCTAGTGTACAACAAAATAATTAAAAAATATGTAAATAGTGAATAAACAAATTAATAATACATTAATATCAAGATAGTGGCAGTTTAATGCACTACCATAACATCTCGGGTAGCTCAGAATTCTAGTAGGTCAGAGGTCTAGTAGAGGTCGTGGGTTCGATTCCAATTTTAATGTGTATAAATTTTTATATCAAGCATTTCATTTCAAAGAAACACACTGTGTTTATGAACATTGTACGTTAAAGTATACCACTTGTTATGTATTTCATATTCTAGTCCTTAAATTTCAAAGTAAAAATTATTTATGAAATGCTTTCAATTTAGTGATTTCAAATTGATTATAATCTGCAACATTTCTTAAACTAGTACTTTCAAAAAAAAAAAAAATGGCAGCAGTGTAGAGTCTAGCCAAAAGCAATTACATTATGTAAAAAAATTCCACTTGATTCAATTTTTTTCTACGATAAATAGATCTTGCGTCATAGTCTTGTCTAACGTCTTGGAGATCGATTCGTAATTTACCATTTACATAGTTTCTCACTATTTTCTACAATGCCTTGAATTTTTATTTTAATTTTTTTGTAAATTTCTTTTGAAACAGGAATCAGTGGTAGGGTATACATATCTTAAAAAAATTGCATTCACCACCTTGGGATATAGTTCACCTACATGAGCTTAATTGCCTGGTCTGGTATTGGGACATTTTTGTACAAAGAATGGCAGAGAACCTTTAACAAAATTAAATAAAAACACCTTGATATATTCAATATTCGTAATACACCCTAACAATTGTACATATTGGATGTCCCATAAAAAGGCATTCAAGAAAACACTAAGAAAATACTTTTATAGATATTCGTAAATATTTTAATAACTTCATTTCCACCAGTTCATCTCCAATCCATCCATCCATTCATCCGTGTGTGTTTTTGTTTTGTGAAGAGGGAAATGCTCATGCACTGCACCGGGATAATATCCCTGCTCGTGTCGGACTTCTACCGACTAAAACCCTAACCTCTTTTCTTCTTGAACCTTCCGTGTTACAATCGCTAGGTATTATTTCGCGAGAAGCGCATAACGAATAGTGCTTCTTCCTCTAATGTAAGGTAATTTTATTTTTTTATACGTGCTACTGGATGAAGTTCCTTCTACGTTCTTCTTGATGCAACTCCTCTAGGACAGTTTCTGCAAGGCTACTTGTGGCTACCCATTCCGCTTATCTGGCCAGCATACCTTCTATCAGATTGTCGGAATTACATTATAGCCCAGAACTTCTTCCCGGTGTCTTCGGCGCTCTAAAAACCGCATACACTTAAAAAATACATGCTCTGCATTCTCTAGTTCATGGGGCATTTCGGCGAATCTGCTACTAGATATGGTATAAAGCATCCATGTCCAGAGAGGAGCTGCGTCAAGTAATAGTCGACCTATCCATGCTCCCGATTTACATAGATCCCCACTTGTGAAATTAGGCGATGTGTCTACGTTCCGTTAGTCGGTGCATCCTACATTATCTGCCATCGGTGTGTCAAATTTTTACGCTGTTAAATACATTTAAGCTCTTGGGCTAGTATTTCTAACGGGAGCATCCTAGCTATCACGCACACGGCGTCCTCCGAAACTGTACTATAAGCACTGGCAATTCTATATGCACTCAGTCCAATAACCGATGTCGCATTCTTTTATTATGTGTTCATAGAGTCTATCTGTAAGGTAGCTCGCAAACATCCTACGCAGGTAACCTAATACACTGTTCTCTTCAAGAGCCCGCATAATGTAGCTCCAATTGGCGGAATTGAAGGCGTTCCTGACGTCTAAGGTAGCCACCAATGCAATATTTCTTCGTACCTTACTTCCATCTGGTCCCTGCGATCGCATCCTTGGTTGTGGTACAAGGTTGACCGCGTCTTTCCGGAAGCCACACTGGTTGTTGGCCAGAAGCGGTTTGATTGCTGCTTCAATCCTTTGATGAATTATCCTTCTCTGTGTGCGTGCGTGTGTGCGTGTGTGCGTGCGTGTATGTTTGTGTGTGTGTCTGCCTGTGCCTGTGTCTGTGTCTGTGTTTGTATGTGTTTTTCTGAATCTGGACTTATTATAAATTTCGTTTTTTGAAAAATCCTAGAGTTCTCTTTAATATTATTTATATGGACTTATTATGTCTGAATACGAAAAAAATTATAATAATAATAATATCAAGTACGATTACGTCGGTAGTTAATTTGGTATCAATTATTTTATTCCCTGGGTGATTTGATGACTGTTAATCTGATTGGTATATTATCGACAAATATTTTGTATATATCTTTATAAATTTACCCCTGCCATATCTTTGTGATAGTTAAATTTTGCAGAAAAATGGTTGAGTTCATTCTATGCAGATGTACATTATTAATTTACAGCTTACGAGGTATTTGGTAAAATAATATTTCACAAGTTGTCGAAACCCGATGCAGAAAACTCTTTTAACTACTTCTTTCACAAAAATTTATTTAATACGTTAAAACTTGGACATTGGGCTTATTCACTTAAAGAATCCACTTATGAATAAATAAATGTCTGATAAATATAAACAGTTACAGTAGACCTATCAAATACAAATTCTTTTTACCGACGAAAAGAAGGAGTTACTCAATTCAACGTGTACATATTTTTTGTTTCTTGTTTTTTGTTTTATGTATGATCACGCATGACTTTTTACAGAGTAGTCCGACTTTGATAATTTTTGTTGGATAGGGAATTGTTCAAAGTTGGTCCCATAAAAATTTGAAAAATAAATTCCTAATTTTAGCCACAAAAAAAATTAATAACACTTCCCGGCGCTTCCACTAAAGAACACATATCAAAATCGCTGTATATTGGCTGTGTATAAACACTTTGAAAGCACTCTAAATATCATTTTATATATATATATATATATATATATATATATATATATATATATATATATATATATATATCTATATATATATATATATTATGTATGACTACGCATAAATTTTTACAGAGTAGTCCGATTTCAATAAGTCCATTTCTATTCGATAGGGTATACTTCGAAGTTGGTACCATAAAATTTGAAGACAAAAATTCGTGCCTAAGGGTAGAAAAATAGGGAAAAAGGGATTGTTCACCCACTCAATTGCCATCTGTGAACCAATTCTGTTGAAACTATGCACACTTATGTTGTTCTAATGATACTATAATAATAAACACTTTTATATAAAAAATTAAATCTTCGAAAAAAGAAAGGAACTGAAAAGCAAAAAAATCTAAGTCAATGTAAATACCTAAATAATTTTGAGTCGGCGCCAAAAAATCTCCATCGAAATGGGCGAAGGGTGAATCTGATTTTCGATTAAAAGTAAATATTACATATATTGTTTGTTTGGCGCCCACTCAAAATTATTTAGGTATTTACATTGACTTAGTTTTTTTTGCTTTTCAGTTACTTTCTTCTTTCGTCGGTTCTCTTTTTTGTTAAAAAGTTTTTTTCACATAGATAGGTGTTATTGCATAGTTATTTTACCTATAGAATTTCGAACAACCATGTGTTATAAAAGCTAAACCATAATAAAGAAAAACGCATTTGAAATCATAGTTAATATATCTTATAGAATAGAAACGATACATTTACTAATAGAATACGTGTACTTTATAAAAATGATCTATTTAGAATTTATACCAAAAATTTCGGGTAAATGTTTTTTTTTCTTCTTTTTATCTGTATATATTTTTATAAATATATCTGTGAGAAGAACTTGAAAATCCGTTGATATATTATTTATTTATGAATATTTTTTGTAGCTTTTGTTTTATTTATTTATTTTTTCATGTGTATTATTTATTTTTACGGTGCTATCTTCAATACCACTCTGAATTTGTAAGTCAAACTATGTTTATTCAACTACCAAACACATAACATACGAACCAAAGAATGGATCATAATATTTTATATACAAAAATCATACAAAGTAGATAAATTTTATAAATTTTTGTTTTTGTTTCTGTTGAGGTAAATATTAAATATTTTCATACAAAATAATAGACCAAGAGCTAAAGCGCGTAAAATTACAGAAGAAAACATCCTGAAGGACAAGGATGTAGACTAGTTGTATGTAGACTAGTTGTTAGTTGGTTGTGCGACTGCAGGCGACTTTTGATAGGAACAATGCCGATATTCATCTGGAGTCTAAAGAAGTAAAGAGCAGAAAACCTTCACAAGCATAGCCGGTTATTTCATGCTTGTCCATACGCCGACAGTTTTGTCAGTCAACCGCCGTTGAGAATCGAACCAGCAACCTCTAGTTCCGAGTAAAGTACCTTTACCAACTGGGCCACTAGGACTGGTCGTCGTTGTAGGTAGTTATGATTTTAAGTTTAGATAGTGAATGAATGCGATCTCTAAGTTGTCGGAGTTAATTCTGAAACTAAACTCCATAAACAAAGATAGTTTACAGATAATTGGCTAATACAAGTCGCAACTCAAAGGGAACGATAACTAATATTGCAAAAGAAACTTGTTTCTTTTAATTTCAAAAATTTTTATTTTGTGTTCATGTGACACTTATTTGCAACAACTACTGCATATATAGTTGATGATTAGAATTTTAGCTATTTAGAATATGTCATTTAAGAACCATGTTGAACAATACGAACAAAAATTTTCATCCATCATTTAGTTTGTATCAATAAGGGTACATTAAATTTAAATATTAAATAATAAGTTTTCAAAAAAATTTTTGGATGCATTATTTAGCCTTTGTGAAAAAAATGTAATTTTTTCCTGGGCCTAAAAGTTTATATATCTCGGAAACCAACAAACATCGAAAAAATAATCGCAGATTCTTTCGTGATAAGTAACTTATATATCTTATATGCCACATCACAATAAAAAAGTTGTTCAGGCTATGTAAATTTTATAACCATGTCAAATTAACGAAGAATTTTACACATAAAGTTAAATAACTACGAAGCGGTGTGTTTCAATGAAAAAATTAGGAAAACATAATTCCCATATAATCCCCAATGATTTTTTAGAAGGCAATTTTCTTAAGTTTCATTACTGTAGCTCCACTTTGCAAATTTTGGTATTTTTTCCTCACTATTGTACGTATGTGTTTAACAGTCGATGTTTGGATAGATGTTCATATTTTGACAAATAATGTGTCATTAGCTTTGACTTAGGTTTCCGCGCGTTGTAGGCTACGTGACGTCATAATTAATCCAACATGAGTGATACAATTTGCATAATGCGGAAAAATATTTAAGAAATGTATCGAGTTTGATATCAGATGATAGATTATAGTTCACAGATTCCGAAAATGTATAATTTATTTTTACCTGGCTATGTAGAACTTTGATTTTAGTAGTCTATGTATGTATTTTAGTATATTCATGTAGCATTTCTATAATACATACAGCTCTTTGTATAACTGACTCACTCACTGACGTATACAAAATCTAACCCACTTCTAGACATGCTAGAAGAATGCGGTTTTTTTAATTCACGCGGAATAACTTGAAACCAATAATAAAAATCGGAAAACTTTAATTTCCCCACGCAACCTCCCCGAAAATGGGAAAAACTGCTTAAAAAACCAAAAATTACCTTTTTTACTTCTATGCATGCTAGAAGCTTGCGTTTTTTTTAATCTTTCAAAGACATGAAGCCAAGGCCGAGGGCTACGTTGGAATCAAGAGAGTGGAGCCCCCTTGCGAGAAGAGCGAGTGAACGTTATATAACGCAAAGCAGTCTCCTTTGGAAATTTTAATCTACTAAGAAAGACAAAGAGTTTTGTAACGCGAAGCGTAAAGTAACGCAAAGCAAAATAAAAAGCGTAGCGTTACTTAACACGAAGTGTTCGGCTTTGTGTATTTAAGCGTTGCAAAAAGCAGTGACATCCGATCCAAACATAATTGTCGAAAAGGGTCGAGTTTTCGGTGATATCCTTGATTGATTGATTGATTAATATCGGGGTAAAAACTTTTTCGGTACTTTTTCCCAGTGATCACGGTGTAAATCATTTGACCACTCATTGATCACCGGGGATATCCTTAGTATAATAATTTCGCCTAAGAAAATTAATGAGGACTTAGCCTTCAATTATATTTTAAGAAAATTCGTTACGCAGGAGCTGCGTTAACTAAGCGAATTTCCTTAGAATAGTCTCTAAATCACTCTCTAGCGGTCATAATTTCAGTGTGATGAAATATAATATCTGATATGACTTTAGTATTTGCAAAAATTAATTTATTAATAGCCAAAATAGAACGATATATAACGATTATAGTTCATAGTTTTTATGGAAACGACAATCAAAATTGACATTTTAACCAACTCCAAAAAAAGAAGGAGGAGATTCTATGTTCGACTGTTAAGTAATGTAACAACAAACTGACTTAAATGTTTGAATACCCAGTATATACTGAGTTGCATATTATCAATTCTGCGTATTCGAAATGTTAACACTTCTTTCCGAGGAACATAAAATTACAAATTATGAGAAAACTATTCAGTTTTCTATCTCTTACGGTTTCAAAGATGTATATATCCGACCAAAAACATAAATGTAAGAAAGGGCCGAGTTTTCGGGAAAATTCTTAATGTAATAGTTCCTTCTTAAAAAGTGATGATATGAGAGTAAGGACCGAGGTATTTACACAGTAAATAGCTCTAGACTTCATATAATAGTTCCTTCTTAAAAAGTGATGATATGAGAGTAAGGACCGAGCTATTTACAAAGTAAATAGCTCTAGACTTCATATAATAGTTGCTTCTTAAAAAGTGATGATATGGAATAAAGGACCGAGCTATTTACAAAGTAAATAGCTCTAGAATTCATATAATAGTTGCTTCTTAAAAAGTGATTATGTGGAAGAAAGGACCGAGCTATTTACAAAGTAAATAGCTCTAGACTTCATATAATAGTTGCTCTTTGAAATGTGATGATATCCCATTATAGAGCCGAGCCGAGCCGAAAAAATTTTGTTGAAATTTATTTCATAAGTTTTCCCTTATGAGTTTAAAGTTTTATATAACGCGGCAAGTTTTAAAATATTTGAAATCATCAGAAAAAATAACTTGCCGCGTTACATAAAATTTTAAAAACATACTAAGGGAAAACTTATGAAATAAATTTCAACAAAATTTTTTCTTACATTTAATCAATTTACCCCTCATTAATTTTTTTAGTTAATAGTTTACCGAGCTATTTACTTTGTAAATAGCTCGGCTCTATAATCGGATATCATCACTTTTCAAAAAGCAACTATTCTATGAAGTCTAGAAAGGACCGAGCTATTTACAAAGTAAATAGCTCGGTCCTTTCTTCCATATCATCACTTTTTATGAAGCAACTATTATATGAAGTCTAGAGCTATTTACTTTGTAAATAGCTCGGTCCTTACTCTCATATCTTCACATTTTAAGAAGGAACTATTATATGAAGTCTAGAGCTATTTACTTTGTAAATAGCTCGGTCCTTACTCTCTTATGATCACTTTTTAAGAAGGAACTATTACATTAAGGATTTTCCCGAAAACTCGGTCCTTTCTTACATTTATGTTTTTGGTCGGATATCAATCCTTTTTGGAAGGCTTAAATTTACGAAGCCGAAGGCTTCGCACAAAACGCTACGCGTTTTGTTACTCTTCACGTATGCTTTGCGTTTATTTACTCTGCACGCTTTTTGAAAGGTTTATGACTTAAAATATTCCGCATACAACATGATATCTCGATTACAACAAATATTGTTGTTTTCTAAATTGTATATTCAGATGTGATACATACGTTCTATGGACTAAGTTGATGAAGCTTAAGATTTAAGTTCTGGGGATAATTTGAAATTCCTAAGGAATATTTTTGCTTATTTTTTCGAATACGAACACACCGTTACGGAATTTTTTAGCTTTTTATTTAAAAATTCTCGTTAATAATAGTTTACTCTTATTTAAAAATATTTGATGGCTTTCTTAAAAAGAAAGCCGATTTCACAGGATGATGTTTGTATATTTATTAAATATCACTTCGAATTATATTATTTTGAACTTGTATATTTTGTAACAGCTTTAGTACCTTCACTGACAGCATGTTTTGCTAATTCACCAGGTAATAATAGTCGAACTGCAGTTTGAATTTCCCGACTTGTAATTGTTGAACGTTTGTTATAGTGAGCAAAACGTGATGCTTCAGCAGCAATACGTTCAAAAATATCATTAACAAAACTGTTCATGATACTCATAGCTTTACTAGATATACCAGTATCAGGATGTACTTGTTTCAATACTTTGTATATGTAAATTGCGTATGATTCCTTACGCTTCCTCTTCTTCTTTTTATCACTCTTTGATATATTCTTTTGTGCTTTACCAGCTTTTTTGGCTGCCTTTCCACTTGTTTTAAGTGGCATTTTTGTTAACAATTGATATTTCTCACAAAGCAATCTGTTTATCAATAAAAATAAATGTGCGCTCATTGGTCTATGACATTTCTATAATACTATTGGTTAATACCTAACATATGACAAATAATAAATATTATAAATTAATTGAATAACCTTAAAATTTTTACATTGTTGTACGAGATTCTGTACAATAAACAAACAAGTGTTACACATTTATTTTTTTTATTAATAAAAAAAATTACAAAAAGGCCTGGACGCGGTAAAAGTAGAAAAGTTAAGGGTAAAGCAAAGTCAAGATCAAGTCGTGCAGGATTACAATTCCCTGTTGGAAGAATTCACAGATTATTGCGGAAAGGAAATTATGCTGAACGAGTGTGTGCTGGTGCTCCAGTTTATTTGGCAGCAGTCATGGAATATTTAGCTGCTAAACTTCTTGAATTAGCTGGTAATGCAGCTCGTGATAACAAGAAAACTCGTATTATACCTCGTCATTTACAATTAGCATTTCGTAATGATGAAGAATTAAATAAATTATTATCTGGTGTAACAATCGCCCAAGGTGGTGTATTACCAAATATTCAAGCAGTGTTATTGCCAAAGAAAAATGAAAAGAAAGCATAAATTATATACATTGGATTATTGATAATAATATTCATCGATCATAGGCCTTTTTAATAAAAGCCACAAAATAATGTGAAATAAGAATGATATATTTTTATTAAAATAACTATATAAAATTTAGTATATATAAGATGTTACTTGATTTGTTTCGATTATAACTTCTAAAATAATAGATTTTTTCTTCTTCAGATACTTGATTATCAACGTAACAGTCTTTGAACAATCATATTCCACAACAACGTGCTGCATGCATTAGTTTTGATATATAATAAAGATAATAGTTTTGATATATATAACAAAGATAATACGGCGGTTGGCAGCTCGGATTCGAAGAAGTGACTTGACCCGTTGGCTCCACGTCACAAAAAAGTTACGCAGGAGCTGCGTCAACTTAGCGAATTTCCTTAGAATACATAAATCACTCTCTAGCGGTCATATTTTTAGTCTGAACAAAATGCCTTAAGGCAGTTAAAGGGGTGTTTTTCCCATTTACGGAGGTTTGCGTTATAGGTTATGACATTTTTCAAAGTAATCTGTTAATTTGACTTTATAAAGAAGTGAAATGGCAATTTTACTTCAATTAATTGGGGGAAGAGGGGGTGGAATGCGATGTAGGTAATGAAATTTTTCAAAGTGTTCTGTTAACTTGGCTTTATTTCGGGTCGATTGGGTGAAAATTCCATCATTTCAGCATGTATAGACTGAAAAACGTAATTTTGGGGGGTGTTTTTTCGATTTTTCGGGAGGTTGCAATAAAAAATATTAAGTTTTTCGAAATTACTTCCTAATTTGTAGCTATTAAGCGTCGATTGCAAAAAACTGCGTCTTGTTGCATGTATAGAACAAAAAGGTTGGTTTTGGGGGTGTTTTTCCCAAGTTCGAAGGGTTGTGATGGAAAAATTTTCTTCCTTCAAATAATTCTGTTATTTTGAACCTGTTCCACGTTGAATAGAAAAAAACCGATCTTTCTATCATGAATAGAAGTGAAAAGGTCAGTTTAAGGGATGTTTTTCCCATTTTCGGTGTGGTTGCGATGTACGTAATGAAATTTTTTTAAATATTCTGTTAATTTGACGTTATTTCGGGTCGATTAGTGAAAATTCCATCATTCTAGCATTTATAGATTTATATGTTTTTCCAATTTTCCGGGGGGTGCACTGAAAAAATTGAAGTTTACCGATTTTTCTCGTCAGTTTGAAGCAATTTCACGTCGAATGCAAAAAACCGCATCATTCTAGCATAAGGGCCTGGTTAGAATGGCTTTGAAAAGATTTTGCAGGCAAAGCTGCAACGGGTAATGCTAGTAATAAATAATAATTGATCAATGCAAAATATAATAAAAGAGTTAAAATAAAATGAGAATATAAATTATTGTTTACAAAATTACAATAAAAAACGTATAAAAAAAAAAACTTCACACAGTGTTGGGTCACCCATCCAATAACTAATTGTAATCATATGTGCTTAACTTTTAATAATAAACTCAAACTGCTGTATTCAAATTGCTATGACTATTTTTATTTGTTAAAGAAATTATTAGGTATATATCATATTGTTCTTTTTATGTTTTCTACATTGATGTTTACTAATGATACAGTCTTAAGTTTAATTAAAACAAAAAAATGTGAAATTTTCCGCTTTTCCGATACAAATTTCCAGTTTTCGCAATTTTCCCGTCGGTTTAGGTACTATATCTACCTACATGCCAAATATCAACTTTACAGGATATGTGGAAATAGTGAATAATTATGATATACAATACTTAAGTTTTTTAAGGCGTTTCCGCGAATTTTGCGTTTTTGAAGTGAAATAACTTTTTAACGGTTCATTCGTTAACGTTGATTGAAAAAAATGTGTCTTATAATTCCGTAAAGTATCTATATTCGAAATATCAACACTGTAGCTCTTTTTGTTCAAAAAATGATCCTAAATTAAAGTGTAGTAATAGCACTGTAGTGCAAAGTCTGATTGTGTCCCTTAAAACTCGGCCTTACGCACTACCGTGCTCTAGATATAAACACCCCCCCTCCCGAGTGAAGGGAAACACGTTCCAATGGTTTCAAAGATAAGCAGTTTAGCCCAAATATAGTCCGATTTTGCTATTGACGAACTTGACCTTACTTTTTTGCTCTAAAACACATTTCAGTTCGTTATCTGTTTTCGTTCTTGGGTTATCGTGTCCAAAGATAGATAGGCGGACATGCGAAAATGGCCAAATTTTACGAGCACACATACCAAACATTCATGCCTACGATCAATATTTTCAAGCGTTACAGTCGTGATCAAACTAAACATACCTTGTATATTTACATATACTAAATTATACGTAATAGGTTTAAATCTGTAAATTGCCATTTTTAGCTTTTTAATATAGTAACTTTGTATGTTTTTTGAAGTCGGTTGAATTTTTTTTAAGTTTTTTACAATAGAATATATTTCATGTATTCGTGTCAAACAAACCCAAAATATTAAATATCTCTCTTAATATTAGAATAATCGACAAATGTATAAGGAGTTGTAGAAAATCAAATTTGCTGCAATTCATTCTTTGATCATTTTTCTCAAACTCTAATGTGAACAGAGATATTTAGAATTTTAACTTTCAATCTTTAATTGTAAATATTACTTTAAATATAAGTGTAACAGAAAAATGATCAGAAACACAATTACAGTAAAACTTAGTACCTACAACTTAACTCGACTTTTCAAATATTAAGGTAGATATGTCATATTTTGTGTTTCCCTCTGCCTCTAAACCCCCTTTACCCTCGCCCGATTTTATCCACGAACTGGATATTTAGAATACCAAAAGCGCCTCAAATACCAAATTTCATTCCAATCGGCATAAAACTGTGACCGCGAGAGAGTCCACAGTTATATTAAAAAGTACACATATGTATATATATATATATATATATATTTATATATATATACAGAAAGACAAAAGCTTACAGGAATATGATTAGAGCTATTGTTTTCGGTTTAATAAAATATAAAAAAATTTTGACAAAATGGAAACCCGACTTCAAAAATCAAATATTCTAAAACCAAAAATACACTAAAAAGTAAAAAAATAATTGCATATTCTTCTGTCAATTTTAGTTCATCTAAGCAAAAATTTTTAAATATATATGTACAATTATTGTTATTTTTGGAGTCGGTGTCAGCATAGAGAAATTCACATAAAATTTGGACACCGCCTCCACAAATAACAATAATTGTACATATATATTTAAAAATTTTTGCGTAGGTGAACTAAAATTGACAGAAGAATATGCAATTATTTTTTTACTTTTTAGTGCATTTTCGGTTTTAGAATATTTGATTTTGCAGTCGGGTTTCCATTTTGTTTAAAAATTTTTTTTATTTCCCGCTTTTTAGTGGCTTTGAAGTTCTATAACTGACTTTTTTATTTGTCTGAATATGGGTAGACCTACTAATTTTTTTAACCGTTTTTTATTTTTTTTTTATTTTTTGTGCATTTTTTCATAACAGATTTTCAGTTTTTTTTACATGCATTTGATTTTTTTCTTGTAAAAATTTTTTTTTTTAAGTCGGTTTTTAAAAAATTTTTCTTATTTTTGCATTATAAATGAGTATACTCTTTAAAAAAATTACAAATTTCGCAGAAATCGGTTATCACATATAAATTGAGAATTTTCCTCGATATACCGGGGATCCCCTCATCAGAATGCGATTTGGTGACAATGGGACCAATGGGAAACCACACCCTTTAAAACAAAAAAAAAAAATCAAAATCGTCATGTTTTCGTTTTAATAAAATATAAAAAAATTTTGACAAAATGGAAACCCGACTTCAAAATCAAATATTCTAAAACCAAAAATGCACTAAAAAGTAAAAAAATAATTGCATATTCTTCTGTCAATTTTAGTTCCCATACGCAAAAATTTTTAAATATATATGTACAATTATTGTTATTTTTGGAGGCGGTGTCCAAATTTTATGTGAATTTCTCTATGCTGACACCGACTCTAAAAATAACAATAATTGTACATATATATTTAAAAATTTTTGCTTAGATGAACTAAAATTGACAGAAGAATATGCAATTATTTTTTTACTTTTTAGTGCATTTTTGGTTTTAGAATATTTGATTTTTGAAGTCGGGTTTCCATTTTGTCAAAATTTTTTTATATTTTATTAAAACGAAACAATAGCTCTAATCATATTCCTGTAAGCTTTTGTCTTTCTGGTTTTGCTTTTGAATTATGAAGCAGTGAGTTGTAAAAATTTGTTTATGAGTTAAAACTTTTGCCAGAATTTTTGTTTTATTTTTTATTTGATTATGCATGCTATTGTCATTATTTTTATTGTATATATATGTTTACATATTTATTTGTTAAGCGAAGAACGGGGTGGCCGAAGAAGCGGTGGTTAGAGTCTACCTTAGAAGATCTCCGACAGATAGGAGTACAGAACTGGAAGCAGGATGCCTTGGACAGGAAAAAATGGAAACAAATTGTCAGAAAGACAGAAGCCATGAGCCCTTGAGGCTCGAAGTGCTTATATATATATATATATATATATATATATATATATATATATATATATATATATATATATATATATATATATATGTATCCTGTTTCCAGTTCTGTACTCCTATCTGTCGGAGATCTTCTAAGGTAGACTCTAACTACCGCTTCTTCGGCCACCATGTTCTTCGCTTAATACCTTCTCCTTGAGTGAGCAATTTATTTGGTATTCTTTCCATTGACATTCTTTGGACATGCCCCAACCATCGGATCCTTCGTGCTTCGACGATTTTCACTATATTTGGGTCAATGTACATTTCGTATATGTTCTCATTGGTTCTTCTTGTCCATTGTCCACTTTTGTCTTTTTGGCCTCCAAAGATTCTTCGTAGGATTTTTCTTTCCCAAATCAGTAACTTATTTTAAGTTTTTTTATTTACAGCCCATGTTTCTGCTCCGTACAATACCGTTGGTCTAATAATTGTCTTATACATAAACGGACTTTCAGCCTCCTTGAAACCATTTTGGATAGCATGACCCCTTTCAAAGAACTCATGGCTCTACTTCCACTCTGAAGCCTTTTATTAATTTCGGTCTCTTCTTCACTTTTATCCTCAATTATCATCCCCAAATACTCGAATTGCCTTACTCTTTCAAATGCATATGTTTTTTCGCTCGATCGGATTTGTACACCATTTTCATTTTCCGCATTGTGGTTTCGTAGCTTAAGATACTTCGTTTTTTGTTCTTTTATTGTCAATCCATACTCTTTAGCTTTATGTTCTAGGTTTTTGAATACGTTGGTCAACTCTTTCTTTGTTCTGATTATAATAGCTATGTCATCCGCAAAAGCTACAACCTGATGTCGAAAGTTGTTTACAGTTCCTTTTGGTTTGTAGTCAACATTCCCGAATAATTACTTCCAGAACCAGATTAAACAGCATTGTGGACAACGGGTCACCCTGCCTTAGTCCTTTTTGAACGCTAAAAGCTTTTGATATTTTCCCTTCCCATATCACTTTACTCCGTGTTTCCTTTAATTTCAGTACCAATTCAATCAACTTTTTTGGTAGCTTTAGCTTCGTCACAGCTTCTATCATTTTAGCTCTTATGATTGAATCGTATGCTTGTTTGAAATCAATAAATAGTATATATAGTTCTAGATTTCTATCAAAGCTTTTATTAATTATATCTTGAACAGTAAAAATTTGGTCTATCGTTGATCTTCCTTTCCTGTAAGAATTCCTCCATGTAAGAATTTAGCCTTGATCTTAAAATTAGCGTAAACACCTTATAAATTACATCCAGAAGAGAAATTCAGCGATAATTTTGTTCGAGAGATTTGTCTCCCTTTTTATGAATTGGGCAAATCAAGGCTTCAAAAATTTTTCTGTGCAATACCTGACCACCTGCTTTTAACATTTCACCTAAAATGGCACTTTCTCCGGCGCTTTTGTTATTTTTTAATAAAGAAATAATTTGCTCTAATTCTTCCAAGGTTACTTACTGTCTGAGAGCTATTTATTACTATGTCACTATTTTCTTCATCATCTAATAGCTCTTGGAAATGTTCTTCCCACCGTTTCAATTTCTCAGTTATTTCACCTATCATATTACCACCCTGATCCCTACAGTACGCGGCTGTTTTCAAATATTTTTCTCTGCTATTCTTAACTTCTTGGTAAAATTTTCTCATCTCATTGCACATAAAATTGTTTTCAATCTCTTCAATTTTTTTATTCCAATAATCTCTCGTCTTTGCTCTACAGATACGCTTTGCTTCTTTTATCTTTTGGTCATACAGTTCTCTGTTTTGAGGTGTATTATCGTTATACAATTTAACTCTTGCCTTATTTCTCTCTTTCAAACTATTTACACAAACTTCGTCGAACCAATCCTTCCCTTTATTTGATTCATTTTTTCCAAGCACACATTTCGCTGCACCTCCAACAACCGTTTGAATCTTTGCCCAATTTTTTTCTACATTTTCCCCTTTGTTTTGCTCTCTCAGGTCCGCTGATATCATCTTTTCGAACTGGTTTCTCGTATCCTCCATTTTTAGCTTTGAAACATTGTATTTTTGCCTGATCACTCTTACCTCTCTGATTTATAGGTAATGTTTGCTTTATTCTGGCAACAACCAGAAAGTGGTCGGAGTTACTAGGTGCTCCTCTGTAGGTTCTTACATCTTTTACTATTCCCATGTATCTCTCCTCAATTAGCATATGGTCTATTTGATTGGAAGCATTCCCACTGGGTGACATCCAGGTTGTCTTGTGAATATCCTTGTGGTCAAAATGAGCTCATTATTTTCATGTTGTTTTCTCTTGCGAACTCAAAAAAGTATCTTCCATTTTCGTTGCTATATTCGTGTTTACTTTTGGCCCCTGCTACATTTTTATATATTTCCTCTCGCCCAATTTTCGCATTGTAATCTCCTATTATAATTTTGATATCGTGTCTTGGCAAACTATTCACTACACTTTGAAGATCTTCATAGAAAGCTTGTTTCAGTTCAATATATTTTTCTTCAGATGGTGCATGGATATTGACAATCGATATTTTCCTATATTTCCCTCTCAATTGTATTAGACACATTCTATCGGAGTAAGATTCGAAATCTACTACTGCCTTCCCTGCTACTTCATTCAGAATGAAACCCGTCCCTAACATTCTATTTTCCCCTCCGATTTTAAACAGAATATGCTTCCCGATTTTCACAATATCTTTTCCTAAGAGCTTTGTTTCCTGTAACGCCACCTCTATTTTGTACTGTACCATTATTTTGGTCAAATTTCTGAGTGCTCCCTCTTCATATATACTTCTCATATTCCAGATAGCAATATTCATTTCTGGTTCCGAAAGTTTCTTATACTGCCGTTTAACTTTTTTTTCTTTTTTCCGGTTTTCATTTTCATAACCTTCTAAATTCATATCCATTTTCATAGCCAATTTCGTTGTACGTCTACCATTCATTATATCGTTTTTTACTTTTTTCCATCACTGCTTCTTGTTTGTCTTTCCAACCGGTCACTTTCGTTATTCCATTTCCATTCTTCATCGCCGATTTAATCTTAATTTTTGGTACCCAATTTTTACCCGGTTACCCTTCTGTCCCTATTGTGTAGGTACTTCCCTTATGGACTTTTCTATCTCCCTTTCCCTAACTGTCTAGTCATTATTTATATATACTTTCTGATCCTTAATCTGCCTTTTTGTTCCATAACTTTCCATTTTTCTTCTAAATTTTCGAACGAAACCAGATATGTCTCTTTCCCTAATCTATTTGCTGACCTGATTGAATTTTCAATTTGTAAGTTTTGTTTGATAAAGTCCCGCATCACTTCTTTTTATTTATTTTCATTGTCTTTAACCACTTCTAAACATGTAACCACCACATTATATTTTTATTAAATTTTTTAATTTTCTAATTTTAATGATTCGTTTTCCTGCTTCATTTTAATGTTTTCATCTTTCAATTCTTCATCTCACGTCGGATTTCTTGTTGTTCATCCTTAATTTTTTGTACATCTAATGACACTGTTTTCAGCACTTGGAAGATTTCGTCTAACTTTTCATCATTATCCCGCATTTTCACTGGTGATCTTGCTATTTTTTTGCTTCCTTTAAAAGCTCCTAAATCACCTGGATCTCTTTTTCTGTTACTATCGTCTGTTGAATATTCATCATTACTACTCATAATTTTACCTCATTGCAAATACGGACCTGTTTTTTTTTCTGTTTACTTAAGCTTGTTTGCGAAAAGATACAATATAATAATAAAAGAAGTAATATATCTCATCAGTGTAGCTTTCTTTTCTTAATCTTTGTCATAATTTATCTTAATCATTAAATTTGTTTTACTTAGAATTAAAAATAAAAATATGCCGTACAAAGTTTGAGGTTACTCAAAACGTCAAAATTTACATTTCATTACAATCTCAATTAAATCAGTATAAATACACAGATTTTATTTATTTCACCTAAAATCCACTCAGTTTTTCACTTTCTGATAACTATTCGTGGCACAGTAAGCTCAAAACGTTCCGAAATCGAAATTAGTTTTGGAGTTTCGTACCGCAGTACTTTATTCACTTAACTATTCCAGGGTTGCCCCCTGGCAACATGCATTTATATCATCAGTAGGACTATATTTCGTTATTATAACGTAGGTAACAACAAAAAGAAACAAAAAAAAATCGAGTATATATATATATACTAAAAAAATCGAGTATATATATATATATATATACTCGATTTTTTTTTGTTTCTTTTTGTTGTTACCTACGTTATAATACCTAAATATAGTCCAGGAGGAATCAGCGCATGAGTACCGAAAACTATTCTACCTCAATTTTTTTATGCGATTCTCTTCAAATTACCCTACTGATGATATAAATGCATGTTGCCAGGGGGCAACCCCGTGCCATATTGTTTAAACCGAAATTGTTTAAACAATTGTAAGGAATTGTTATTTTTGAACCGGACAAATTTTTTTCTATTCTTTGTTAAAATACAATTAAAAAAGGTCCTATGACTTTTCACGATAAAGTGAATATTTTTAGAGATATGAATTTTTAAAGGTTCGAAAAAACATAAATTTGGATACTTTTGACCCATGAAAAATATATATAAAAAAATATATATATATATATAAATAATATTTTTTTATATTCTTTATACAATAGTTAACAATATCCTTAATTGCGATTTCTAAAAATTTAATTATTTATACCTGTTTTTAATTGTTAATTTCACTTCGAAAATTTAACTGCGTACCAATATTTTTTTATTATTTATATATAATTGTGATCCCATAAATTGTTCAAATATCATTATATTTTATTATTGGTAATGAAAATGCATAAATTTCTATGATAATAACAAGTTATATAAATCAATAAAAAAGTAATTTTTATTATATGTTCGGCTTTCAGCTTAAATAACTTTTAAAAACTTGATATTAGAAAAAAATTTGTTGTGAACAAATTGTAGATAATTTAATTATGGATAACATTGCTCTTTTTAAAAATTCTGATTAAGTTTATAGTTTAAAAGATAAATGTAAAATAATGATTCAGGACACCGAGAGATCGACGCAGCGTATGAGTCAGAGAGAGACAGCGATACTTAGAGGTAAGCAACGCATACTTGTGAACGCGCGGAAATTTAGAATTTCCGGAAGTTTCAAATGCCAGTGTGTAAGCCGTTTGCAAACTTGATTTTTATCATGAAAAAATGATTATGTTATGTCCGTTCACAATAAATCATATTCACAGGCACAAACAAGTCTTTTACCAGTCCAAAGAATGGACTGTTTTAGAATTAGGTTTTAGCTAACTGAAAACATAGTTTTTGACCTCGAATATATATAACTTCTTCTCTTTCTTCTCATATCTGCAGGCATTAGCGTACTACAAATTACAAAATATATTAGACATGCGTTTTTTGTTTTTGGCAAGTGATGAAAATTCTATCTGACAAAATGTAGTACATCATATATCTAGAGCACGGTAGTGCGTGGCCGAGATTTAAGGGAGACATTCGGACTTTTCACTACAGTGTTGTTACTACACCTTAATTTAGGCTCATTTTTTAGGTGCTGTATCTTTTGAACGAAAAGAGCTACAGTGTTGATATTTCAAATATAGATACTTTACGGAATTATAAGAAACAGTTTTTTCAATCAACGTTAACGAATTAACCGTTAAAAAGTTATTTCACTTCAAAAACGCAAAATTCGCGGGAACGCCCACAATTCTTGGTAACTAATAGATCAATATTCTACGATACTTCCAGATATGCTGTAAAGTTGATATTTGGCATGTCGATAGCTGTAGTACCCAAACCGACGGGAAAATTGCGAAAACTGGAAATTTGTATCGGAAAAGTGGAAATTTAACATTTTTTTATTTTAAGACTATGTCATCGCAAACTACCATGTAGAAATCGATATATATCATATATACCTATTAATTTTTATACCATATAGAAATAGAAATTGCAAATGAATACAGCAGTATGCGTTGATTTTAAAAGTTAAGCACATATTTTTACAATTAGTTTTTGGATGGGTGCCCAACACTGTGTGAATTTTTTTTATTTTTTATATACGCATTTGATGGTAATTTTGTAAAACATTAATTTATATTCTCATTTTATTTATATTTTAACTTTTTGATTATATTTTACATTGATACATTGATCAATTATTATTTATTACTAGCATTGCCTGTTGCAGCTTCGCCTGCAAAAATTTTTTAAAGCTCTTATAACCAAGCCCTTATGCTAGAATGATGCAGTTTTTTGTATTCGACGTGAAATTGCTTCAATCTGACGAGAAAAATCAGTGAACTTTTTCAGTGCAACCCCTCGGAAAATTGGAAAAACATCCTCCAAAATTATGTTTTTCTGTTCTATAAATGCTATAAAGTTTGAATTTTCACTAATCGACCCGAAATAACGTCAAAATTAACAGAATATTTTGAAAAATTTCATTACCTACATCGCAACCACACCGAAAATGGGAAAAACATCCCTAAAACTTACCTTTTTACTTCTATTCATGATAGAAAGATCGGTTTTTTTCCATCACAACCCTTCGAACTTGGTAAAAACACCCCCAAAACCAACCTTTTTGTTCTATACATGCAACAAGATGCAGTTTTTTGCAATCGACGCTTAATAGCTACAAATTAGGAAGTTATTTCGAAAAACTTAATATTTTTTATTGCAAACTCCCGAAAAATCGAAAAAACACCCCCCAAAATTACGTTTTTCAGTTCTTTATATGATGAAATGATGGAATTTTCACCAATCGACCCGAAATAAAGTCAAGTATACAGAACACTTTCCTTACCTATAACGCAAACCTCCGAAAATGGGAAAAACACCCCTTAAACTGCCTTAAGGCATTTTGATCAGACTAAAAATATGACCGCGAGAGAGTGATTTATGTATTCTAAGGAAATTCGCTAAGTTGACGCAGTTCCTGCGCAACGAATTTTTTTTTGTGACGTGGAGCCAACGGATCAAGTCTTACCTTGATCGCATTCCACCCCTTCCTCCCCAACGAGTCAAGTCATTTCTTCGAATCCGAGCTGCCAATCGCCGCATTATCTTTGTTATATATATCAAAACTATTGCATGCTGCGTTGCACGTTGTTCTGGAATATGATTGTTCAAAGACTGTTACGTTGATAATCAATTATCTGTAATAAACAATTAGTTTAGAAGTCATAATCGAAACAAATGAAGTAACATCTTATATATATATATATACTAAATTTTATATAGTTATTTTAATAAAAAATATATCACTCTTATTTCACATTAATTTGTGGCGCTTTAATAAAAGGCCTATGATCGATGAATATTATTGTCAATAATCCAATGTAAATAATTTACGGTTTCTTTTCAGTTTTCATTGGCAATAACACTGCTACAAGAATTTCTCGGAATACTATAAAAATTTTACTTTAAGAAAACTTATTACGTAATAAATTTCAACCAAATTTTTACTGACATTTAAACAATTTACCCCTAAATAATGTTTTACGTAGATTTATGTTATCAAAAATTATAATTATACGAAATGCCATAAAAATATTATATATATAAGTAAACTACCTTCTAGAAAACCGACAATATTAAATACTAATTCCTTTTTTCTGTGTTTTATATTAACAAATTAACTGATAGTCCCATATATATATATATATATATATATATATATATATATATATATATATATACATATATATGTATATATATATATATATATATGTATATATATATGTATATATATATGTATATATATATATATATATATATATATATATATATATATATATATATATATATAAATTATATGTATATATATGTATATATATATATATATAAATTTTACAGATGGTGATTTTCGACATCTATAAGCTATGATCGATGGACATTTTTGCTACACTATAACGCTGAAAGTGCTAAGCGATTGTTACACCCGATAATAAATTATTTAATTCTTCATCATTACGAATTGCTAATTGTAAATGACGAGGTATAATACGAGTTTCCTTGTTATCATCAGGGGTAAATTGATTAAATGTAAGAAAAAATTTGGTTGAAATGAATTGAAATGAAATAATGTCGTAAAATTTCTTTAGTATGTTTTTATTAAAATTTTATAATTAAAAATTTATTTATATAACGTGGTAAGTTTTAAAATATTTGAAATCAAAAAATACGCAGCAGCTGCTTCATCTTCGAGCGAATTTCCTTCAAATACATTAATCACTTTCTAGCGGTCACTATTTTATTTCCTTACAGGAAATTCGCTATACAACTTGCCGCGTTATATAAAATTTTAGAAACATATAGTAAGTTCAAACCTAAATGAGACAGTCGCAGAAACACATTTTTTTTGGACCCAGTCTATATGATATTTAAGGTGAAGTAGTATATCATTATCATTCTACACTTCTGTGTGTTAACAACTAATCCAGTGAATCTCAAACAGTTTCGTGTGTGTGGTATTTTGGAAGTTTTTATATTTTTTTAAATATTTAAATACAATGGAATGTACGGCATCTACTTCTTTTGAAGAATCGAATCAAAATATTGAAGAGAGTGTAAGTTTTTTAAATATGTAAATTATATTAAAATTATTAATACTTAAGGCTCATTTCTTATCGGTATTTCAATATCTGCAAATTGGCAAATTTTTTATCCTAAATTACATATTAAAGAATAAATAATACATATTAAAGAATATTAACTTTGCGATGTTATACCCAAAATAAATGGAGCAGCATTCTGCATTATAATTCTCACCTTGTTTGAATTTTATACGTTTAATGTTTTTATTATTATTTATATTTCAATTTTTTTATTCTTTATTTGTAGGTGCGTGTTCATACCCCTAGGAAACAATTACATAGTCAAACAAAAGAAATAATATATAAAGTGTATAGTTTCTTTAAAAAAGAGGCTGATGAAAAACCAGAACTTCATAATTTTTTAAAACGAACAATCGACGCTGTAGGTTTATCGAAACCGACCGTTTGTCGTGTAATCCGTGAAATGAAGAAAACTGGTCATGTATCTTCACCCAAGAGGAAAATAACACCTGACAAACCGAAAACCAATGTCGACGGTTTTTCCCAGGAGGTAATTCGGCGTACCATCCATAATTTTAATATTACAGAGGGTTGTCGGCCAACAATAAAAACCGTTTTCGAAAAATTGAAAGAAGACATTGAGTTTAAGGGAAAACTAAGCTCGTTTAGATCAATTATTAAAAGAATGGGGTTTAAATGGCGCAAAACATCTGATAACAGATGTCTTCTTCTTGATAAAGAAGATATAAGAAGAAAGCGGGTACAATTTTTAAGGAAGATAACTTCCTATCGACAACAAGGACGCCCAATTGTGTATATTGATGAAACCTATATACATTCATCTCACACCACCCCATATGAGTGGACAGACAGCTCAAATTTGGGATTAAAGAAGCCAATATCAAAGGGACGCCGATTAATAATAGTACATGCCGGTGGTGAAATGGGCTTCATACCAAATGGTCTATTAATTTTCCAATCAGGGAAAAAAACTGGGGATTACCACGACGACATGAATTATGAGAATTTTTCTAAATGGCTTCGGGAGCAATTGATTCCGAACTTGCCAAAAAATTCTGTCGTGGTAATCGACAATGCCACTTATCACAATAAAAGTGATGACAGGCCCCCGAATTTTGGTTCGAAAAAGGAAGAAATGCAACGGTGGTTATCTGACAGAAATATTTTCTTCGACAGCAAAATGTTGAAGATCGAGCTATACGGCTTGATCAAGTTACATAAACCGAGCTGTATAAAGTATAACATTGATACTTTGTTAGGGGCTTATGATCATACCGCCTTGAGGCTACCACCTTACCACCCGGAGTTAAATTCAATTGAAAAAATTTGGGCTCTAGTCAAAAATTGGGTAGCGACACATAATGTAACCTTTAAACTTGACGATGTTGTGAAACTGGCTAGAACCAAATTTGAAAATGTCAGTCAAGAAGAATGGATACGCATTTGTAATCATTGCAAGCAAACAGAAGAAGATTTCATCACAAAAGAACATATTATGGATGATGTGAGTGAAAAAATAGTCATATCGCTAGAAAGTGACGAATCGAGTGATGAGTCGGAAAGTGCTAGTGAGATTGACTAATAATATTTTATTAAACACTTGTGAATCCACAAATAAATTTTATTTTTTTCTGTTTACGCTTCAGCTACTGAGGCTATTTGCGTTTTAAAGTTAACAATTTGATTCTTGACTAATTTCTAAATTTCTAAATACTATTTTCACGTTAGTCACACTATCACCAATAAGATTTTTCAAATCACTTTCACTAGTTGACACTCCACAAGAATATGCTTGACAGTTAAATTCACTTGACACTTCTCGCAAAGAGGTCGGTTCTGGCGTTCAAAAATAAATTTGTGTGTTAAACATGTATGTCCGGTTCTTAGTCTAGCTAATACTACTTCCTCTCGTCTTGTTCGTATGTATGATGACTCCCATTCGCCAATTGTATTTTTAATCTCAATTAATTTTTCATTGGATTTCAACCATCTTTCTTGCCATGAGTTCTTGAGCAAATTCTTTATGTTATGTACCTCATCTTCTATAGGTATCTGCAAAATAAGTTGTCCATTATCTACAACTTCGTTGGCTAATCGGTCAGCTTCCTCATTTCCATGTATACTAGCATGGCCTGTTATCCAAGCAAATACCAATTCATAGCCCTGTTCCAAGAGCTGCTCACTCAATTTTTTTATGTCACAGATGATAGGGTCTCTTGTGTTGTCATTTGATTTTAAGGCATTTATGGTACTACGCGGCTTCCGCCGTATAAACAAAAAAATAAAATTAAAATAATAATTAATAATAATAATTATCAAATAAAATTTAATGAATGTTTGAAAAATTCAAACATTTGTTTTTACTTATACTCCGCTTAAAAAAAAAAAATTATTTTTCTTTAATTCAGGTAAAATTTGTAGTCATAATTTTTAGGTTAAATTATGATTGTCGGCTTTATTCAATAAAAATCACCTAACCAAAATTATTCTTTAATAAATTTTAATTATTTTATTAAGAATTTTTTAATCCTGTTATAATAATAATATTTTTAATCCTGTCATATAATATAATATAATAGAATTATATTTCCTTGTTACAAAAACATGGGCAGACCTCAGGTCAATAAGCAACCATATGTTTCGGTTTTATGTTTTATTACAAGTAATTAAAATTCTATTATATTACAACAGGATTAACAAATTCTTAATAAAAGAATTGAAATTTATCAAAGAATAATTTTGGCTAGCCGATTTTTATTTAATATAGCCGACAATCATAATGGGTTAAAGCCCGGTAAATTATGATAATAATTTAAAGGTAATGTAATAGAATTTTAAGTACTTGTACTTAAACGTAGGCCTGAGGTCTGCACAGTTATAGTATTAATTTAATTGCTTGTTCAAAAACATTTTATTTAATAACAAATCCGAAAATTTTATTGAATATCAATTCTATAATTTATTTTCATACTATTTACATCATTGATTCACTTGCATTTTGTTTGATGTCCACTGGTATATAAATAAATATAATCTTTTATTGATAATAGCCATCTCGTTCTTACTATGATGGTTGCATATGTGAATATCTTTGTCGATGGCCATAGCCAATAGAAATAAAATATAAGATAAGTTTATTATAATGCCATTTCTTTTTATATAATTGATAAAGTGTATCTTTTCCCTTTATTGAATTATTATATTAAATTCCCCTTTTTCATATATTAAATAGCATTAGTGTATTTTTACCCATTCCAATTTTTTATTTCTGCGCAAAAGGGGAATGGTGTCTCATTTAAGTTTGAACTTACTATACTACAAAAATTGTACTTAAAGAAAACTTATTACGTAATAAATTTCAACCAAATTTTTACTGACATTTAAATAAACAATTTACCCCTAATAAATGTTTTACGTAGATTTATGTTATAAAAAATTATAATTATATATATGTATATATATATATATATATGTATGTATATATATATATATATATATATATATATATATATATATATATATATATATTATATGTATATATATATATATATATATATATATATAAAATTTACAGGTGGTGATTTTCGACATCTATTAGGTATGATCGATGGACATTTTGCTATACTATAAAGCTGAAAGTGAAGCTGACTGACTCAGGCTAGAAAGTTGCGGTTTTTGGCATTCGACACGAACTTGTACTAAATTTTATATAGTTATTTTAATAAAAAATATATCACTCTTATTTCACATTAATTTGTGGCGTTTTAATAAAAGGCCTATGATCGATGAATGTTATTGTCAATAATTCAATGTAAATAATTTACGCTTTCTTTTCAGTTTTCATTGACAATAACACTGCTTGTATATTTGGTAATACATTACACCTTGAGCGATTGTTACACCAGATAATAAAGTATTTAAATCTTCATCATTACGAATTGATAATTGTAAATGACGAGGTATAATACGAGTAGTCTTGTTATCATTAGGGGTGAATTGTTGAAATGTAAGAAAAAATTTGCTTGAAATGAAATAATATGTCGTAAGTTTTCTTTAGTATGATTTTATTAAAATTTTATAATTAAAAATTTTATTTACAACCAAATTATATTCATATATTTACATATATGAATCATATATTTACAACCATACTATATTCATGTTTTAACCTTTCAAAAAGCGAGCAGAGCGAGTTGACGTTATATAACGCGAAGCGGTCTCCCTTGTATATGTGAATCTAAAAAGAGTAAAGTATCGCGAAGCGTAAGGCAACGCAAAGTATACGCGAAGCGTAACAAAGCGCGTAGCGTTTTGTGCGAAGCCTTCGGCTTCGTATATTTAAGCCTTTCAAAAAGCAGTGATATCCGACCAAAAACATAAATGTAAGAAAGGGCCGAGTTTTCGGGAAAATCCTTAATGTAATAGTTCCTTCTTAAAAAGTGATGATATGAGAGTAAGGACCGAGCTATTTACAAAGTAAATAGCTCTAGACTTTACATAATAGTTCCTTCTTAAAAAGTGATGATATGGAAGAAAGGACCGAGCTATTTACAAAGTAAATAGCTCTAGACTTCAGATAATAGTTGCTCTTTGAAAAGTGATGATATCCCATTAAAGAGCCGAGCTATTTACATAGTCAATAGCTTGGTAAACTATTAACTAAAAAAATTAATGAGGGGTAAATTGATTAAATGTAAGAAAAAATTTTGTTCAAATTTATTTCATAAGTTTTCTCTTAGTATGATTTTAAAATTTTATAACGCGGCAAGTTTTAAAATATTTGAAATCATCAGAAAAAAAAACTTGCCGCGTTATAAAATTTTAAAATCATACTAAGAGAAAACTTATGAAATAAATTTGAACAAAATTTTTTCTTACATTTAATCAATTTACCCCTCATTAATTTTTTTAGTTAATAGTTTACCAAGCTATTGACTATGTAAATAGCTCGGCTCTTTAATGGGATATCATCACTTTTCAAAGAGCAACTATTATCTGAAGTCTAGAGCTATTTACTTTGTAAATAGCTCGGTCCTTTCTTCCATATCATCACTTTTTAAGAAGGAACTATTATGTAAAGTCTAGAGCTATTTACTTTGTAAATAGCTCGGTCCTTACTCTCATATCATCACTTTTTAAGAAGGAACTATTACATTAAGGATTTTCCCGAAAACTCGGCCCTTTCTTACATTTATGTTTTTGGTCGGATATAAATATATATATATATATATATATATGTATGTATATGAAAAAGATTATAGATGAAATAAAATATTTCTGATTTAACTATCATTTCGATTCGCCTTTTCCATCACAACTTCAGAAAATTCCATCCTGCCATAGAATTTTCAGCGAAAATCACTTGGGTTTTTCTATATTTAAAACATTAGAAATTGTTTCGCTTCAAAACATTCGCCACTGTAGAATGGCTTAGGCGCAGTTCTTCATCAACTTCTCTTGCCGATTTTTATCGTCAAGAAATAATGAACTACAAACTGCTATATGTCTCTCTTCATTTTTTTGTGAGGGTTCGTCATCATTGTTGCATTTTTTACAACCAGATATAGAACCCCATTTTTCAAAACAGTTAATCAAACGAGTAACTGTTCGAATGTTAGGCGATTGTCAATCTTCATATGCCACAATGAATAGATGAACACATTCCTGTGCTGAATTTCCCGTACCATTTAATAAGTACCATTTAATAATTTGCACTTTTTCTTCTATTGTGAAATATTTCATTGTTGAAATGCCGTTAAAGAATACAACCAAATACTTACAAAGCATCCAACATACAAAGTATTATGCATACGCACTATCTTAGATCATTCTTTGGTGGGGAGACGTATTTTATATCACAAAGAATATATTTTATATATTATTATTAAATTTAATACCTAATGCTCAAGAAGTTCATATTTGCAAGTATAGTATAACATATCCTCATGCGAACAGTTGACTTTATTACTTTAGTACTAAGTTTTCATAGTTTTTCCTTACAACAAAATAA